>CM076267.1:3567500-3760000 GCA_038380795.1 Pyrocephalus nanus | reverse complement strand
ACGAAGAATTTCCTGCTACCGAATTATTACCTCTTTTTCCAATCCAGCTGTGCCACAGTTGGGGACCCGAAAGTTATTTGGATCAGATCAATTCCTTGGCGTCTTAAAAACGGCAAAATCAAAACTAAACCAATTGAAACATCACCAGTCCAGCAGGCAACAGATATGACAGACCTGACAAATAAACTAATCCCCAGTCTATTTTTACAGACTGATGAGGTGGAGGGATGCAAGTCTACACTTTGGAAAACATGTATGAGCTAAAACACTGGATATTTTGACACTCACTTGTCATTAATGTACATTTTAAAAAGGTTTAATTTATTACAAATGCAGCCAGTCCAGGATTTGATTATTCCCTTTACTGCCACAACATCTCAGGCACAAAGCTTGTGTGCGCCTGAATAAAATCTGTTTATTTTCCAGAGAGGTGAAACTGTTCACAGAGCGGTGGTTCTCAGAAGCCAAGAAACGGAAGGAGTGTGCAAAAGAGTGGTATAAAAATATTAAAGATTAATGACCACTTTCATGCCAGATAAAAACCAGAAGCTCTCCACAGCAGTCCTTAACCTCGGGTCTGAAAGGGAACTAAGTGTTTTCACCTGCTAAAATCTCAGTCTGGATTTCAGATGAGTAACCTTGACCTGAAAGATTTTGCTTCCTATCTGAACCATCCAATCACTCACACCTACCTCTCTATGTAATTAAATATAGAAGTGTTACTGAAGCAAAAGTCATAGGTAAAGTCTTGGTCTGACAAGTAAAATAAAAAATGCTTACCATGTTTAATAATTTTAATTTTACAACACATCAATATTATTTAGGTTTACAACTAGGAAGATCTTTAAACACGTTCTTTCCACTAAGATAAGAAAATACATACATGAAAGGTACTTATGGAAGTATCTATTTTATGTCAACTTTATAGTAAGGAAAAAATGGAAAGGTACCTGGAACTTCACTGAAAGTCTCTCCGAGGACGGACACATGGAAAGGCAGATCTTCCTCTTTCAGCTTCATCAGGACTTTAAAGAAAGTTTCAGGGTCTTTGTCATGTTCCCTTAAAACAAACAGAAATTATACCAGTATAATTTGCTTGTGGAATTGTTTGGGGTTCTTTCATCAGAACAATATTTCTTTTAAATTGTAGTTTTGGAGACTAAATGTCCTCAGCGTAATTTCTCTCTTTTCTTTGCTTACACTGCATGGTTGAATGTTTTCCTCAAAAAAGGATCACAATTTTATCAGATCCTTCTCTCTTGCCTGTCTTAAACTGATTCACTTCACTCTTCAAATTACCAAGTGAGAAGGACTGAGTAACATCTCACTTAACTGAAGGCAAATGCATTTTAAAAAAATTGGGTAGGAAGAAAACTACTTTTTTTTGTCTGTCAAAAATATGTATATGACTTCCATTACAGTTCATCCTTTTTTTCAGGAGAAACAGGTCAGTCAAAAACTTCCCTAAATACACAGGATTTCCCAATCTGGAATTTTAGGAATCTATGCTATACTCATGAAAACCTTCCAATCCATTAAGTGCTTTAGGTAAAGAAAGGAATAAACTACCTACCACAAGGCATTTTCTACCTTTAGATTTTTAAGAAGTTAACTGGAAGTTAAAACAGAGCATAAGAAACCTGTCCTTATTTATAATTTCAGCTGAAGATAATACTAAAGGTTTGTATGGGTATGACACTCAATTATATGAAACATAATTCAGGTTTATGTAAAAATAAAGTAACCCCCCAATTTGCTATCTATCTCCTTTACTAGCACAAAATGAGAGGTTGAAAAGGTATAACAAATTATCTAAATTTCAAAATTCCATAATTTATATTAAAAAAAGAAATAATTTCCTCACTCTAAGGTGAATATTACGTCTTGCATTTAATTACTCTGCTTTAAATTATTGTATTTCAGACAGATGTGCACCATATGTTTTTAAAATATTTTGGGTTTATTTATTATTTAGAAAATTCCACCTTTTTCCTTCCTGTATTGAGGGCAAATCTATAGCTCAGCTGTCCCAGTGTCTTTCTTCACAGAGTAATTTTGCAGAATGAATCTGTAGGTCTGTGACTCTGCTATATGAAAGATTAATAATTATATCATTCAGGAAATCTGAAGCCGAATGACATCTGCAGCTCTACACGTGTTAATTTCTCATTCAGTCAATATTTTTGGTTTAGGGAATTAAAATAAATTAATCTTATAATTAATGTGACTTCCCTAGGCTGAGAAACCTTCAGGAATTGGGGAGCTTTCAGAATTAGTAGCATTTTCTTAAAATAAAGCCAGACAATAATCACTTTAAGAAGTCCTCCATCCCCCAGATTTGTTTTGTTCCCAATAATAAGGAGGAATGCAACTGCATAAGCTCCGTAATTTGTTTCACATCTGTGAACCAGGAGTTTTCACGGCGGTTCCAGTAACTGAAGTGGATACGAGCACTGGCTTGGAGAGTGGGTTTCTCCCAGTTGCAAAGATCCCAGATCTTTGTCTATTAGTTTACTGCAGCCTCTCTCCTAAAAGAGCCACCTGTTTCTGGTAGGTAACTTCTGTGCAGAAACATGCTGCCAGTATTCAGTTCCCTCCAAATGCCCAGCTCGTGGGACACGGGATCGCATATACAGGATTTGGATTCGGCTGGAAAGGAACATCCCTATTGCAAATGCTTGCAAGGAAAAAAATGGCCTTGATGCTGGGAGTCAGTGAAATTCATCACAAAGTTTCCCCCTTAGCATCAGCTTCCCAAAGACAGATTTTGTGGGTGCTTTATACGTGATGCTGTGAGCCCACCCCGGATCCGCTCGTCCCCGTGGACCGGCGCTTCCCTGAGCCGGCAGACTCCACAGCCACGATGCCGACAGAGATCTTTCCAAGCTCTTCACAGCCCTGCTATCAGCTTCACAGTCACAAAAAGTCCTTCCAGCAAAGGATATGCTTTCCCTCTCGCTTTCCAGAAGAGACCAGGGGTCCCAGAGGCAGCCAAAAGTGGAGGATGCTGTTGGAGCCACATTGTCAAGGAGCTGGCAGGAGAACACGGAGCCTTACAGCTCGGCGAAGCCACATAAGCTGCACATATTTAGGAAAACTGATAGGAATTGGAAGTTGCAGCTTTGTTTAATAGGTGGGGAAGAACAGAAGGAAAATTTGGCACCCAGAAGGAATGCTGAAAGGGGAAACGCTTCCTCTGCACTGGAGCCTCTCTTAAGGGTTTTCTGCTGTAGGTGAACATCCTTCCATACCCCCATTTAAAATATTTCAATTTTAGGTGATACTCACAGATTTTAATTATGTATTTTGTGACTCTTAAAGCTTTTCTATTTGGGAGCTCATCTGATATGATTTATTAGTTCCTGTGACTTCTCCACCCCACAACCCATTTATTTTCAGTAAAGACCTCCAGAAAGCTTCTAGCCCTTGCAGCTACATACTGCAGTTTATTATTATTCTTGCAGGTTACCTCAGGTATTAGCTGCTCCTGGTAGAAAGCAATAAATAGTACAAGACCACCTCTTTGCTGCATCAAAAAGAAGAGAGCTCTGTTTCTTGGCTGACATGGAGAAAATCATATACAATCCAGTCTGCCTTACTCAGCAACAACTGCTAAACACACCAGATTGCCATAGCAGTGATCGTGGAAAAAGATGAACACAATATGGAATGTCTGTTCTGTAAAGATCTGCTCAAAATGATGTGCACTTTTGGCTGCATCTGTTGCATTTTTGAGCTTTATTAAACAGTATTAATTATATATACTCCATTTCCTGAAGAAGAACTGCAAAACAGTATAAAAGCCCGGTATTAAAATGCAAACTTTTTTTTTTTTTTTAAGATATTATGTTTAGGGAAAAATCAAGCTAATGTCACTCCAGGCTCTGGCTTTGTTGTTCAGTTGAGGTATTTGAAATGCTTTTGTATTTTCACTTGATTTGATATGCATCTGGTAAAGGAAAAATAAGAACTGGGCATGGGATGAAGATGCTCTAAATTTCATTGCAAGAACATGAAAACACCAGAATGACCAAACTCCAGCTGTAAATGCCCCAAAACAGACACAGACACCATACCTACACTCAGATTTGAGAGCCCTGCCTTGGAAACATTCCATCTCCTTGTTCAGATACTGCACATTACATTTTTTTTACCCAGGATTTTCTATTTTTGAGTCTAACACCCGCTTTAAGAGAGATCTGAAATCTCTCTTAAGAACTGGCTGAGGTTTAGTGATCTGGGCAGGGGGATATGGCTCAGGGTTCAGCCTGATTTAGTGAATACTTTCCTTTGTAATCTGAAAACTTTGAAGAGTGTCCTTGAATGGGGAATGGGAAGGTGGTGGGAGCAGCAGCACCAGTGCTGAGCCTCCATTATCTCTGCCTTCGATTCTCTGTTCATAATATGGGTGTGACAATATTATTTCTTCACCACAGAAGGATGCTGTCAGGATTAATTGATGACTTGACATCCCTCTTTTCAGCCTAAAATGATTTTAAAAAGCAGCTTCATAGCACTACGATGATGCTCCTCTATACAATCAATGGCAACAGGCTCCAAAACACCCTTCTGGTCTTCAGGGATTTGGGGAATTCAGCCTGAGCCCTCGAGCCTTACCCACTGCTGGGACTGGAAGGAGAGTACATGGAGACCAGCTACACTGGAGTTTTTCCTTGGGGAGATAAGATATCCAGTGATGGAGAAAAACATTGAAAAAATATATAAAAAATTAGTAAAATTTGGCCCTTTACATTATTCAATGCATATTCATCTCCTGAATTCACTAAGAGACCCATATGGTCGTCTCTGATTTTAGTTTAATTTTTTAAGTATATGTAAACTTATCCTACATGGTGATAATCTTACTTATTTAGGTTTTGGAAGAAGGCACATCTAGCAGTGCAATTAGGAAGTAGAAGAGCTATGGAAAGGAGGCAGGACTTGCTAAAAGGGTAAAATAAATGCAGTATATTAAAGAAATATATTAAAACCTGGAGTTAATCAGTAACATAAAAGTGCAAAACCAGGGGAAGAAAGTCTTAATATTTGAGAAAATACAATTTAATACACATAGTAGGCAATGCCTGTGAAAGCAACAGCCCTGTTGTGACATCCCTTAGAATCACAGAATCATTTAGGTTGGAAAAAACCTTTAAGACCACCGAGTCCAACCATTAAGGTGCCACATATTCTGAAAGGGTTACAAATAAGCTCAGCTAAAAGCAATATTAAAAGGGTTGATCTTAATCTTCTTAGGACATTTGGCATGGGAGATTTTTCAGCAGGAGAGTATCCCAAACTGTGAGGGCATGCAGTAATATTTCACATTGTACAGTGCCTGAAATCCAAGCAGTTCACACCAAGTGCATCTCCTCCTGCCTCCCCATTTCACAAAATGACCTGAATGTCAGATGGGCAAAGGTGGGAAATGGCATAAAATCTTCAGAAGTTGAAGTAGCATTTGAATTTTTCTAATTTTAAAATTTTTTAGGACATGCAGAAGAGCTAAAAAACACTGATTTCTGCCTGCCTACAATGAGTGCTAGAAAATAGCTGGTAAAACAGGCCACTGAAGTACCACTCATTATTGAGGAGGCTGAGCAGGAGCTGTGGAGATCAAAGACAAGAGCCAAGAGACCTCCAGGGAGAAGAGAAGGGGACGGAGGACATCAACCAGGGAAAGGCATGACTGCAGGGGAGCACAGGGAAGGTGTGAGGGGCAGGGATGGGGGGCTGGGGAAGCCCACAATCAAGAATTAAAAATTGAGGAAACGATGTTTCAAAGACACAGACATTGGTATGAATGACACTGGTCCTTTACTTTTGGGAAAGTGAAGTAGTAAGATGTGAGTTTGGCAGCAGCGGGGCAGAGGAGACGTGCAAAGCAACGTGAAGGTGAGGAGAACCACTAGAAGAGAAACAAAATCATAAAAAAATATAAATATTCCTGGTAAAAACTAAAAAAATTATGGTGTATCCAAACCCAGGGAGGAAAAGGATGAACACAGGGTAAACAGAGGAGAAAAAGGAAAAGGCATAGGATTAGGAAAATGAGAAAATACAGAAAAAGCAGACTTGGAGACAGGAAGAAGCTATAGAAAGTATTTGACAATGCTAGAGAAAAGGTCAGAAAAAAACCAGTAAAGCTGCAAAATAGGAATCAGAGGAGGAGAACCATGAGGAAGAGAATAAAGAGAGAAAAGGCACGTGGTGGCAGGAACAGGGAATCACAGCACAGAGAGGATGAAGAGCAAAAGCACCGTGGAGCAACAGGCAGAAAATCTGCAAAAACCCTTGTCGGAGCTCACATATGTGAAAGAAAGAACGTGAAGAAAGGCAAGGACAGTCTCTTCCAGGAGCTGGACTGTGCCTTTACCCCAGGAACATTCTTGGTTGGAGTGATAACAGCAGGAACTTGAGGTTCTTTCCTGTTTGGCCTGATCTGGTATGGCCGTGGGAAGGGTGATGAGAAGGCCACAGGCTGATAAGAGGGATCATATGACATCAGTCCCCTGTATCTTCCAGGGCATTCTCAAGAAAACAACAGCAGCACATCAATAAATGGTGCAGTCTTTGCCTGAACACCCTACAGAACTTAAAACAAGGCTCCACTTCAGGCCAAACCCAACCTAAAGAACAATATCAGGGATTTTTTTCATTGCATGATACTACTTGCTGTATTACACTTTGATATTTCACATTTAACATTGAGCTCAGAAAAATCTGAATACAGGTTTACTGTAATCCAACCATGTTAGAAACTAGAAGTGTAGTCACAAAAAATAAACCTGGTCTTCAAAACAGAGAATTGCAGAATTCTGGTCTTTTCCTGACACTGATTTCCCACGAGACAGCTCTGCCCAGGTTTCCTCATCTGCAAGATATGGTCTTAAAGGGGCTTTCACATGGTGAGAATCAGAATCAGCAAATACTTTAGTAGAATAATAATCTTCTTCAAGTAAGAGGACTCATGTTACAAGCCTATTCAATACATCAAATGAAATACATTCTAGTAATTATTTTCACAGAAGACTTTCCCAAATCAAATGACTTTAATATACGTTTTCTATGTTAAGATTGGGGGGGGGAGAGAAAGTGACAAAAAAAATTAAAATTCTAATACCAAATTTCTGGTAACAATGCTCATGATAACTGCAAAAGAGAAAATATTACTGCCAGGAAAGAGCTATTAGAAAAGAAACAGGGGAAAAAGAAATAACTATGAAATGCAAACATGAAGAAAAAGTTAATTGCTTTTCGTTTATTCAATTTATCACAGTATTTTCCCCTCTTTTCACATTTCCAAGATGAGGTAGAGGTAGACTGTAAATAAGTAGTTAAGTCCGGTGAGTTTTATTTTTCAGCTGATCTGCTTTATAAAATGCCTTTGCTGTAATTGTGCCTCTAAACATTGTCTGGCATCATCAGCATCAAAAGTTACCACAATATCTCATACCCCCTCAGTTCACAGAAAATGGAGTCAAGTAGAAGAAAATGCTTTTGAGTGAAGAAAAAAGGACCCTACAGAATAAATTTCAGCTGGCAACTGGAGGTCCTACAAGCAAAAAAGGTCCTAATCCTTGCCTGTGCTTGCAGAACACCTCTGCAAGCCAGGAATTAAAAAATGGCACTGGAGAGGCAAAAAGCAGCCAAACAGTACTGGCAAAGACAGTGTTTTATTTTCCATTAGAGCCCATGACGTATTTACAGTGAGGAGTGTGTATTTTACCCTCTGATTTGTTCAAATCGCAGGCCTGAGAAAAATGGGTGGCCTTTTGCTTTGCGCTGGAAAAGCATTTTCTCCTATCTCGTGTTATCTACAAGAGATTCATAAAAAAGGGAAAGGGGAAAAAAAAAAAGAAAAAGAACCTTGGGAGTTTATTGTTTAGATTCTTCTTCTCCCCTCACAACTCATGATGGAAAAACTCAAAATAAAATATTGCACGTTCTCTAACCAAAGAAACCTCCGGATCAGCATCAGTCATGGAGCCTCCTGCTTATTTCCTAAAGGGAGATTAACCTTTGAAGACAAAGACTGGTGCTCGGTCTCAGTTACCTTGGTGTAAAAATCAATGATGCCTTTCATGTCTTTTACTCCAACTCGGCCAGCCTGGCTGTTCCAAAGTAGAGGACTCAGATAAAAAAAACACATTTTTTTTGAATTTGCAACAAAACCCAGTAACTGCTATGGACTAACCCCAAACAGTTTATTTTTAAAAAATTAGAATTAGAATTACCTTTAGTGTTCCAAAGATAACACAGGAAAAAGGTTTCCTGTTGTTGGGATGAGATAAAATACCTGAGTGACTCTGACAGCCCTGATAACCATATACAACATATCCAACTGTAATTCAACTATAAAGTACTATAAAAAAGTCATGTAATGGTAACAATAAATGGTTATGAATAGGATAATAAGTAGATAACCATGTACTCAAGTGGTTCCTTTAAAGAACAGAAGAAGTTGCATATAAATATAAATGTTTCAATAAATTACTACATAAAAACTACATTACTAGAGATTTGCCTGGGAAGGGTGATCCCACCTTACAAGTGGCCCCATGGTGGATTCACATCACCAAGATACAACTACTTAATACTCCACCACTTGCCTGGGTCAAACACTAAGTGTTGGTCTTTACAGATTAATACCCCAAGAGAAATTAGCTCAGGTACCTGAGATAACTCATCCTTATAACAGCTCCCAACCAGGAACTTTCCTGGCACCAAGACCAAGGCTTGAAACTCATTATTCAACAAGATAAAAGTAATTCCAAATCTCACTGCTTTCAGAACGAGGAATCAACTCACTGAATTGAGTCAGGTTTTGCACAGACAGCTGAGGAAAAGCAGTGATTAGAGGACAAAGGGAAAGGAAGGAAAAGGGTGAAAACAGGCAGAAAAGGAGAACGGGGAAGAGAAAGGAAAGGGACAAAAGTCAAACAGTGTTGCAAGAAGAGGAAACTTATTAAAAAGAGCTTTAAAGGAAGAAACATAACCCTCTCCTATTACTGGTGAAAATAGGGAGAAATATTAGATCACTTGCTTATAAAATATTTGATTTTTGTCTCCTGAAGGCTATTCCCATACTTTGGTCCAGGGCGCTGTGAATTACAATGGGGGCTGGTGGCACCATCTGCTAAGTTTGCCTGGGACTTTGTATTACAAAACCTCTTCTGTCCTTGCTTATGATGTTTCCCAAAACTAAGGCTTATCTTGGACTATAATCTTCTAGAAAAGTTCTGCCCAAAGTTTTCCAGAACATCCAAGAACAAGATGAAAAAAAAACAAAGCACAACACTACCTAGTAAAACTGCAAAGCATATCTTGGATGTATTAAATTTTAAATAAGTCTCTGTTTTGGGTACTTGAAAGTCCTTTTGTTTTCAAGTAAGAACTGAGTATTTGGATGTATTTGGTTTTCAGTCCAAGATATGCTTTTTGCTGCACATGTTGGAAATCTTCCTAAAAGCATAGCCAGGCCTTTGGAAAATGTCTTTTTGTGCCTGGTCACTGAACGATGCCCATGTTTTGGGCACACCTTAGGCTAAAGCTGAGCAGGACAGTCCTACTGCTGCAGGTCAGGCTGCCAAAACCCAGACAGGATCTAATATCTGAACTAAAAACACGAATCCTGTCTTCACTTTCAATGCCTCATCTGCTGCACTCAGAATGAAATGACTGGACTTTGCGGAATTAAGAACTGGTTCATATGCATTGAACATAAGGAAATAAACAAGAAATATATACAAGCAATACACTTCTCTAGTTTGATTAAAACTCTTAGATGTGAACCAGAAAAAAAGCAAAGGGGACAAGTGAGATCTGATCAATATGACCAGCTATGAAAGAAAAGCATGGCAAAGAAATAGGGAACTGAGTGAAGAAGTAAAGGAGATGGGGAAAAGATACAACACAAGGCCAGTTCATATGGGGGAAAATGGGAAACCAGTGTAAGAGACCAAGGGGACAACATGGATTGGACAAGGGAGCCTTCGAAGAAAACAGGGACCAGGGTGTTGTAGAAGGTCCCTTGCAGAGACAGGGAGTGAAAGGATGGAGACAGAGAGAGGCTGAGGAATTAGGGAAGAATGAGATGCAAATTTGCTGCACATGACTATGTATGAGGAGATGCCCAGGGAACTGAGCCTGGCAAAGACAGAAGGAAGAGGTTTGAAAGGCCAAAACCAGATTAGGTGACTGGAGTAGAAAAGGACTGCTTTGATAGCCATAGGTGGAAGAGCCTTGAGAGAACTCCTTAATCTCACCAGCTCAAGTGTGTTTCTGCTCTAAGACCTTGGTCTCATAGCTGTACAAGAGGAGAAAAGACACCATAAAATGAGTTTCCTGCCATGGGAAGAGGGAGAGCCAAGCTTACTGGAGCTGTTAGGGCAAACTGTGATATATCTGTTCCAAACCTAATTGATTTTCAAATGTCCAGGTGATGCAATTGTAGTCTTACATTAACTCAAAATCAGTTTCTCAGTCATGGCTCAAGCATTTTTTGTAACAGGCTCCAGAGGATGGCATTAAAGCGGTTACTTTGTGAGCATCTGGATAGCACAGAGGGAATCACAGCACCATAGAATCATGGAATGGCTTGGGTGGGAAGGGATCCTAAAGCTCATCTCATTCCAACTCCTTTGTCATGGGCAGGGACACCTCCTGCTAAATGGGGTTACTCTAAACCCAACCCAAACCTTCCCTGAAGGAAGGCTTTTGTGTGTGATATTTCAGGCAGAATCTTGATATTATTTAACTTTTTTATTATATGTAAAACCACTCCATGGAGTCAAAAACCTCTCACAGGGCTTGAATTTTACTTTTGTTACAGGTAGCAGTGCTCTTACAACCTGACACAACGGTCCATTAAGTGCAGGCCAGGTAAGATGCTGCTTCAACCTTGACTCGACAGGAATGGAGAAAGGATTTATACCAAATTGGTCTAAACACAATAAGAAGCAGAATTGGGCCACAGAGCTTAAATACAGAAAAGGAAGTAGAGTGCCTAGTACAAGTGAAAGAACCAAGTGTATTTGGGGAAACAGTGAGTAAAAAAATAAGTTTCATTTTAATGCGATTCTTTTTCAGCCTATTAAGTTCTCCAGTATCAGAATGAAGTCTGCTAAAAGTTAGTAAATAAAGGCTTTCAGGAGAGCTTTATTAAATCACTTATGACTTATCAAGTTAAAACTCCCACTCAGATATCTTAATAAAACTTTCAGAGAATATATTTAATTTTCCTGGAAATCAGAAGCCAGTTACTAACTACAGGAGTTACTGTCGACTACGCCACCGATCAGCTTCCTGTAAATAGAATATTTGCCAACAACTTGAATTAGTTCTCTAAAGTTTCAGTTTCTGAAGGTCAAATAACTATGTAACTGCTTAATAAAGAAGCAAAGAAGTACCTCTAAATATCTCCAAGCTCTGATGGGCTTATATTCTGCTCCTTAGGTGAGGTATTAGCAAAGCTTATTTATTTTCATTTCCAAGGCTTTTATTTGCTCATTCCCTTGTGGTAAAGCTGATTTCCATGATGATTCCCTTCTTAATTTTAATACCCTTTTTACTCATCATATAGACATAAGAATTTTCCATAAAATAATGAAACCCTTCCAAAGGAAATGAAGACAACTAGGAGAGGAAAGTAAACTACAGCTTACTTCTTTTTTTTTTTTTTTTTTTGCCTTTCCCAATTAATTGATCCACTGTCATATGCATATATGAAAGATTTTTTTTTAATGAAAGGAAAATAAGGTTAATTAACATAAAACCCCTCACTCCTTGAGATGTTGAATTTTGTATTTTATCCATGCTGCCTTAAGTGCCTTGATATCCCAGTAATGACCTAGTTCTCCTAATGAGTAACATTAACCCCTGGCTGTAGCTGTCCAGGGCTTAATTGTCAACTGGAGCTGAAATAGGAGAGTTTGCCGATCAGCAGGTATGTGGTATATTAACTCATGTCATTTCAGACCCTAATAAATAAATCTGTTGCTAAGGCAACAGGAACATCAGCTGTATCACTTTTTTCTTCCCCCCCCCCCTTTTTAAAGGAAACTGCCTTTCACACTGAGCTTTTTAAAAAAAGGAAATTAGCTACATGTAACCGTAATTAGAAGAAACATCGTCTCTCATCTCAGAAACATATCTACATTAATGAAAAAAGGCATTCAAAAAGAGGACTGCTTTCTGCTGTGACCAGGGTAACTGAAATTATTTCCCTCGACTGAGGGAATGCGATTTGAAGGATACATCTGAGTGGGAAGAGATCACAAAATATTTCAGCTCTTTGTATTTCTGAGATAGTTCCTCTCTCCTTTCGCGCACTGCCGATGTCGATGGAGTGAACTCCTTCGACGATTATTCAGGAGCCCAGGCAATTGAAACCAGAGGAGGAAAAAACATCACTCAAACCCAAATACCTTCACTGCCCTCTGCGGATCTTTTGATATGATTGGCAAACACGCGATTTTTTTGGAAAGCTAAAAGATCAGAGAATCACAGAATAATTCAGGTCAGAAAAGCCCTCAACCATCATCAAATCCAACCATTACCACAGCACTGCCAAGGCCACCACTAACCCATGTCCCCAAAGTGCCACATCTACACATCTTGTAAATCCCTCCAGGGATGGTGACTCCACCACTGCCCTGGGCAGCCTGTGACAGAGCTTGACAAGCCCTTCCATGAAGAGATTTTCCCTAATATCCAATCTCAACCTCCTCTGGCACAACTTGAGGCCATTTCCTCTTGTAGCAACTCATTTTTTGGCCTCAGTTTCTCTACTTCTGAAGTCAGATCCCAACTACTCACATGGAAATACTAACAGATTCAAGGTTTTATAGGAAGGCAAAGTGTACACAAGTGCAGGTAGTACAAATATTTTAGGTTTGTGAGGGAAGATCTGGTACTCTCTGTTTGGCTCAGGTCTTTCAGCCCCTCACAGGTGAATGTCACAGCCCTCACTTAATTCCTGTCATTCTATTACTGGATGAAGTGTTTGCCTTAAAATTTTCAAAATCAATAGGTTTTAATTTAAGTTTGTAGCTACAGGATGGTTCTCCTGAATCTCTAGTTACCCACATCTCAATCAGAGAGCAGGTAGGAAGGAAACAGAAGAGAGGCTCACAAGGCAAATTATCGCTCTTGGAACAGTTATTTCAGGCTCTGCCTGTAACATAAACACAACAAAATACTCAAAATTCTATCTGGCTTTTCAGCTAAAGAATGCAAAGTCAATACAAATCATGTTTTTTTGCCATTATCAACATTTGAGATGTTTTCTCCTCTGGACTATCAATTGCCTATAGCCCTTCGAGGAAATGTGCTGTAAGAAAGAATTGATGCTGAGGTGTTCACTATAGCAGAACTTTCACACCTTCACTACCTGCTGAACATTTCCACAAGCTCTTAAAAACAAGGAACAGCACACCTTCCACTGGAAAGGTTCAATGTCCCAAATCCCTCTGCTGCAGGAAGACGTTTCAAGGTTAGACTTCACTGAATGAACAACCAAAGAATGGACACTTCCAAATTGGCCTTCCAGCTGAAGCTGAACTTCTCAGATTATTGCATTAACTTCCTTATTTGTTATTTGGTTGAGTCACCATCCCTGGAGGGATTTAAAAGCCGTGTGGATGTGGCACTTGGGGACATGAGTTAGTGGGGAACTTGGCAGCGCTGGGTCAGCGGTTGGATTCGATGATCCTTGAGAGGTCTTTTCCAACCTAAACAATTCTGTAGTATCTGCCCTCAGACTTAACCTCAGCTTGCATGAAGGTGAAGTCAGACCATTTTCAGGTGTTCAAGAAGGATGGGTGTCAGCTTCTACACAAATGTATCCACATACACATTCATGAAACAGGTTCATTCACCTCATGTCATCTGTATCTCAGCCTCGGTGACCACTGTTTTCTTTAGGAGTATTTTCTTAAGCACTGCTAAAAAGTTCTCATTTTGAAACTGTTAATTTTACATCCTTTGGGCTTTTTATTCTATCTGGTACCTTCTAGTTAAAGCTGTATAAACCCTTTCATTTTAAGACTATTTTTTCTGTCTGTCTTATCTATTCACCACATCTACTTGTTCTCTGCAGGCTGTTCACAAAGTAGAGGATGCCGGTTGAGCCTAATGGCACTTCTGGGTTCTCAAAAGTGATTTCTAGGTGGACCTCCTATTCTTTCCTATTCTGTTGTCCTGCCACACCTGCAACTTGATGGGATAAGCTTTGGTCCAAAATATTCGACAGCATGAGGAAAATATGAGTACTGTATATTCTCAAGTGCCTCTACATGCAACAGTTTTGAACTGTGAATTCAAACAGTAACTACACAAATTCTGTGTTGTGCTGCCAAGATAAAGAGGAACAAGTTACTACTTAATACTTGTGTTTTATATCTATATCTAATATTATATATTATATATTATATAATATGTTAAAAATTATGTATAATTAAAAATGTATTTAATATATATAAAATAAATACAAAATACTATTAAAAATACCTTTCCAAGGACTGTCTCCAGAGTGAAGAGGTCCAGGTCCTCACAGTGGGCAGCCACATGTTGGTACAACACACGATGACGATACCACCACCTTTCCTCCATGCACTCATTTCTTTGTGATAGACTACATTAAAACTAGACAACTAGGCACAGCACTATCTCTGCACACACCGGTTTCCCTTACATCAGACATCTTCAGATAATTGTTGCCATCTAGATTTGCGTTTTTCTCTTCTGAATTTACTCATCGTGACTTGCACCGCCGTTCCTCCTGCTCCCGTATCTCCTGCCCCCTGTCCTTCCCCACGCTCTTGTCACACACCGGTAGGTACAACATGAGATAACAGCCTTATCAGATCTTCCAAGTGAATTGACAGCAGCTATTTGTTTGCATGTGTGTGTAAATTCTTGTAGATTCCCCGTGTGACTTTTTTTTTTTTTTTAATCACACCCATGCAATTAGGAGAAGAAGAATTGATTTCTGACAACTTCCTCTTATCAAGCATTTAACTGCTGAGATGATACAAAGCACACAGGGAGAAAGAAAAAACATAAGGTTTGGGTGAATGACTTGAGATCAAAGCAGCACTTCAAGTATCACAGAATCCTGGAATGGTTTGGGTTGAAAGGGACCTTGAAGACCATCCAGTTCCACCCCCTGCCATGGGCAGAGACATCTTCCACTTGATCAGATTGCTCCAAGTCCCATCCAACCTGGCCTTGGACACTTCCAGGGATGGGGCAGTCACAGCTGCTCTGGGCAACCTGTGCCAGGGTCTCGCCACCCTCACAGGGAAGAATTTCTTCCTCATATCCAACCTAGCCCTCACCTCTGCCAGTGTGAAGCCATTCCACCTTGTCCTGTCACTCCATTCCCTTGTCCAGAGTCCCTCTCCAGTTCTCTTGTAGCCCCTTTGGGTACTTGGATGAGGCTCTAAGGTCTTCGTTCATGAAGCCTTCTCCTCTCCAGGCTGAGCAATCCCAATTCTCTCAGCCCTTACTCACAGGAGACATGTTCAATCCCTCTATTCATCTTTGTGGCCTTCTCTGGACTCAGCCCACCATGTCCAATACAGCTGTACATGATGATTTATGGTTGGACTCAATGGTCTTAAAGGTCTTTTCCAACCTAAAGGATACAATGATTCTAAATAGGCATTTTATCACCTCACAATGGAAACCTCTGGGACACCCCAAAGTTCTGATCAAATGTGGGAAGTTTGTCCATTGATCACCAGAATTTTGCCCTCTGTTTCCAGCAGAGCCCATTGGCACAAAGGGAAGAGTAATTCCTTGGCATAGCCGTTGCAAGAACACAGCTCAGAAACCCATCACCACCTTTGATCCTTATCCTTGGCCATAAGTCATTTCTGTTAGCAGTGCCTTGCTGTAGATGTTTATAAGAAAACATAAAAGACTTGGTGAGAAAGGAGAAAACAAATTACTCTGTGGAGAACCTCGTGACTCGGCTAAAATATTGTCAGTTATTTATCAGCTGTCAGCAGAACTTGCACACTAAAATCCCCGTCAGCCTCAGAGTCAGAGGGATGGAGAGAAGGGGCAGGGATTGCATTGGAGGGCCTCTTCTCATGCAAAGATATTTTAACACCTCTCTGAAGCAAGAATGTGTCTGCTAGAGAATGGCACTTCTGATTTTGATGCTGTTCCAAGGGGGCAGGGCCTACCTTGGGTTGACTTAGCAGAGGTGTTGGGGCTAATGCTGTAATTTAGGGTGCTGGCAGTCCCTGCGATGCACCAACACGGTGAGGTCAGCACCACTTCGTTTAGAGAGGTTTTCTGCAACAACAGCACGACTTCACAGAGATTCTGTTTTATGGTTTAGCCAAAGGGGGTTTTTGTTAGGTGAAGGGGAACATAAGAACATTAAAAAAAAAAAAAAAATTTCTTCTTTTTCTACTTTTTTTTTTTTCCTCCCCCTCCCCACCTCCAAAATGAAAACCACATGTAAATCATCAGGGTAGACAATGGTCGTTAAGTGTTATTGTATAGGACAATATCTGTGAGCACTTTGTGCTGGAAGACAAGCAGGATCCCACTGCCAATGTTTTACACACAAAAAAAACCCCTTGCACATTACAGCACTTGGCTAAAATTAGTCTGCTTCTCGGAGAGCCTCATGCTAGGCCCAAGAAGGGGGTGCTTTTAACTGCTGATGCCCGAATAAGGCACGCGACACCTCCGCCTCTAATAAGGCAACGAGCGCTTATTTTTGGCTACGCCGCCCAGCCAAGGGGTTGCTTCCAGCCCCTTGTTTTCACCTGTGTCCAGGCTACAGGCTGAGGATGCTCGGCTGTTCAGCAAATGCTAACCCAGCGTCCTTGTTTTCTAATTCACATTCGTCAATTAAAAACAAACCGCCTTATTTTGGTGGGTGAATTTACACAAACCAGTTGCTAAAGCATCCCAACCTAAAGGGTAGGAGTTCAGCCCGGAAGATTTGCATGCAGCATCCTCAGACGGAGGCAGGCGCTTTCGATTTCCATCGAGAGCCTTGCTGCGCTGGAACTCTAATGGGCTTAGAACAGTAAATTTTGAAGAAACTGATTGCTGCCCCCGTAGCTAGTAAATGCCTGCCTGGACCCAGTGGCATTTGAAAAAAGTGTTTTATCATAAAATTATCCCAGCAGAGTCCATTCTGCAAGATAACATCATCATCATCATCATCATCAGTACTCCATGCAGGACCCAACAGCTCTGGCACAATATTGCCAGTCATTTATCTGTTGTCAGCACAGGTTACACACTGTAATCCTTGACTGCCTCGGAATTAGAATGTCTTTGATGTCCCCACAAGAGTTTTTTGCCTGAAGGCTTTACCAATGCTCGGCGGCTCAGTGTTTATTCCTCGTAATCTTCCTCTCATCTCCAGGCTAGCAGTGACAGATGGTTATGGGCACACAATAGTATTAAGAGTTTGATATTTTTTTTCCCCTCTCTCTCTCTCTTTTTTTTTTTTTTTTTTTTTTTTTTTTTTTTTTTTTATGCTGTGCTCTCTGTACAACAAATAGCTATCAGACGCGGGCCAGAGAGCTGACATGGCTCGCTTAGGTAATGGCAAACAAACAGCTCGGGTTGATGCTTTCTGTCATTTTCCCTGCTAACCCTGCTTGTTTTCATTGTATACTCTCAAAGGTAAACTATATTAACCTTATAGACTGTTATTAAAAAGATATATCTATACGAGCATAAAGTGCTTTTCTTTCCTCTTTTTCTTACTCTTTTGATTATGAAAGTAATACTGCTGACATATTGAACAAATATCGAATGTCAACATAAATTTTTAGTGTGTGATAATATTCCCCTTCATATAGCTGCGTGTCAGGCGGGAACCCATGGATGATGCATAGCAGTAAATAACCCAAACAAAATTAGTTCTCTTGTCAGCTTCTACCTTGTATGTCCCCAGGCATCAGTAAAATTGACTGCACGCTAGATTTTCAAAATTAGCCCTAATGTTAGCTGTGTGTCTGGCAACCTCCAAGTTTCCAATGTTCTACTATATTACCCGTAAGGATGAATGTGTTACTTTTATATTTTGGCATTTGCTCTTGCTGATGCGGCTTTTTTTTTTCTCTCTTCTCCAAATTAAAAATAATTTAGCTTTAACAATAAGTATGTGCATGAACACAATGCTGCATCTCTTTAAGCAACTAACTTTAGGCAATTAAATTAAATTAAAGCAAAAATATACACAGAGAGAAAAGGAATTATTCAATTTAATATTGTTGATTTTATTACTTAGCTTTGTGCTGGTTTATGCAAACTACTGAATAAAATGGAAAATATTTTCCTTCCCTTTAACTCTGCTCTTTTTGAATGCAACATTTGGAACAATTCAGGTTAACATTAAAAAAAAAAAAAAAAAGAGGAAAAACCAGCTCAGCATCATAAAACTTTTTATAAGTGGCTATCTTAAAAATATGCATTTTAAAAATGTGGTCTGAAGCAAAGTGGGATAAAATTCTTCAAAAAATAAAAATGACATTAAGCTTCATACACTTTCCACACCAAATGAAAAGATGCACTATCTATCCTTTCAATGCACTAAATTTTAAAATAACCTATGAGAAAACAGAGCATTTCAACATTAGCAGGGAAACATGATTAAAAATAAATGTGCCTCCCCAAGAAAGGCTGTGTCGGAAGTGTGAAGTTGATTAAACAAATCCAAAGACAGATTCCACATCAACTTCCAATCCCTAAATTTTATGTTCAGACATTTAGAGTCAAAGATGAAAATCCCTTTAGGTACCAGATGCTGCAGATCATCTGGGAGAGCTTCTGGAGTTTTAATGTGCTGGAAGTCAAATCCCCTGCAAAGGCGATTTGCCCCGTCGGTGCGCTGTACTTATTGCTTCACCTGAAAACAGTTGCTCCCGGAAAATCTGACCTACTGATCGACCCAGCATCTCTGCAATAAACAGACCATAATCTGTGGATGAAGTGAACTCTAATCAGGCCACATGCAGATTAAACAAACTGCGAGGAATAAAAACTAGATTAAAATGTTCGTGCCCAATACCGGAAGATTATCAGGACATTTTACCTCTTTAAATCCTAATTTATGTAGGAGTCAAGCTAAAGTTTATATGTTTTTAGCGATTATGTGGCATGGTAGATTTTCGTCCGTTCTGAGAAGATTCAGAGATCAGGTATTTGTGTTTAGCAGTTGGAAAAACACTGTTTCCCTGTTAATACACTCAAACAGGCTTTCTATTTATGTAACACTGAAAGGGTGTTTTTAAACTGCAGACAGTGGGTTAACATCAGCTGTCCAGTGTCGCCATGTATCTTGACACTTAATCACTTGCATTAAAGTAATTAAGATAATTTAAATAACATTCGATATTAATTGTCATCTGTGGTTTGCTTGATAGGAAAAGAGAGTTACCAGAATTATGCTGTGTTGCAGCAGCAGGGATATCTTTTTCTTGGGGAAAAAAAAAAAAAAAAAGGAGAATCATTACCATCAGTGGAAGAACGTCTGGTTAGCGTTACTGAACTGTGCATATTCAACAAATTATTCCCAATAATCACATGTTAGTGATGGGTGTTTCCTCTACGTGTGTGTGCAGTGTCTGTCCGTGTTTAGGAAATTATTTTATACTGGACAGTAGCCACAGAAAAAGGATCAACCCAAATCCATAAATCTTTTGAAGGTACAGTATTTGGATTTGTTCACTTACCACCTGTGAGGCCAGGCAATGTGCAGGGGTCTTTGCTGATAGTCCTGTCCACTCAAGATATTAGAGAGGTTAAAAGTCAGACATTGCTTATCTTCCTCTTGACAGGGATTTGTGCCTTCTGATGCCTCGGCCTGGATGGGTCTCTCCAGGGCTGTGAATGGGGAAGGCAGCCCCTCGTGCTGTGTGGCACCGGGTCCAGCCTGGGACTCACAAAGTCCAGACCCACGGTGCACGTCGCTGGTTTTCATTACAGCTCTGCTCTTCTGCTCCCCAGGCAGACCCCCTGACTGACACCCATCTCTGTTTCCTTCAACACCAACTACCTTTTCCAAACGGGCGAGCTTGTGCTCTGGCATGAACCTATCAGAAAAAAAGAACAAAAAAAAAAAAATGTGTATTGTGTTCAGGCTGGATTTCAGTTTCACCTGGCAATTAATTAAATAGCAAATGAGAAGGTAAAAACACGGTTGGTATTTTGCAGCCATCCAAACAACAACTCCGCTAGCATTCAGTAATTGATATACATATTTTAGCCAATATGGTACCTGTTAAATAAAATAACAGGTTCCCTGACTGAGAAGACAAAGGTTTCCATTGAACCACATTGCCACTGAGGCACATGCATCAAGAGGGAGAGCAAAACTATACACCTGCTAAGATGAAATAAAGCAAACACCTGCCAACAAAGTCTTGGTACTTCTGACAGGACTACAGTCAAGATTGGCAGCAAATACCAAGCACAGCAGTGCCTGACCTAAGGTGAGTCTATTCTGTCAAGACTTGAGTTCAGCAAGTTGCTTCCTCACATGCCAATGAAGCTGACACAGAAAAACTGGTGTCTAATGACATGGATCAAACAGGTACCATGACATGGAAGTGTCTTCTTAGCCAGCTATCCTCACCTGATTTCTATAATGACCAACTGAAAACAATTAATCACAAATTAGAAAGAAAACCCCACCTCAAGGAGAGAACTGACTTCTACATCCACTGGTAGGATAGAAACAACCATTGTTTTTTTACAGGTGTGAGTGACGGACATCAAGATGAGGAAACTGAGGCAGAGATACTCATGCCCTTCCTGAGGGGCCACAGAGAGAATTAGACACTCCTGGTTCTTCCATCTGATGACCATGCTGCAAAAAACTCTTCCCAACATCAGGATGCATTTGCACAGTTATATGGAGGCCACTGAAGTAATTTTTTGTAATACATGAAATGTAACATTTTATGCAGATCCAGTTTTACTATTTGAATTAAAGTAGTAACAAATTACGATCCTTGCCCGGGAAACACTTGAGTGAAGCTCCTTCATCCAACCATGACTCTTCTAAATTAACATGGATAGAACTCCCAAGCATGGCCACCATGGGCTCCTCAGTCTAAATGCCTGCCTGTACCTCCAGTTAATTTACCCACATATTATTTACTTACATGCCTTTCAGTGTGATTATGGTTCTCCCAGATAAGTAGAGACATTTAAATTTTCCGTTTCCTTTTAATTTCCAAATGTTTACAGACTATAGCCTGTTCATTAAACTGTTTACTAAAGCCAACACTTGCTCCACTTTATCAACCTCCTCCACAGTTCTTCGGAGTTTTACTCCATCACAGCTCATCTCTGGGCTGAGAACAAACCACTCCCTTCCCTCTCTGTCAAAACAAATATTCCTGAACACCAGAATCATTTACCTCACTCTGCAAGGAAGCACCTTTAAATGCGAACAGGCCCTTTTTCATCAAAATCGCTACCGAAATACAAACACACACACATTATGTGAGCTTTACTACAGTTGTACTCTTGACTAATTGCTTTGGGGATTTTTCTTCAAACCCCTTTCCCAAGTCAGTACACTGTGTAACTACTGCATGTAACGTGTGGTCTTCGATTTGGCCTGCTGTTCCTTGGCATATCATTTTCATGTTTCTCTACAACAAGCTGCATTTTCAAGCCACTGACTAAATCACCTGTGAGATCCACCTTTTTTCTGCAGCTCACCATCACTTACTGGAGCTGATCTGGAGACACAACCATGAAAAGTTCAGTCACGTTCATCCAAATCCATTACCTGTGTTACAAACATGCCTGAATTAAACCATTCCCATCTCAGTGACTTAGCCATCCTCAGATTCTCTGAGTTTTAGCAGTCTAAATGTGATATGGCTGAATTCCATACACAGAATCACAGGATCTTGAAATGGTTTGAGCTGAAAGGGACTTTGGAGTTCCTCTAGTTCCAACACCCTGCCATGGGACACCTTCCTCTATCCCAGGTTGCTTCAAGCCCTGCCCAACTTGGCCTAGGACACTTCCAGGGATGGGGCAGTCACAGCTCCTCTGTGCCAGGGTCTCATCACCCTCACAGCAAATAATTTCTTCCTAATCTCCCATCTAACCCTGCCCTCTGGCAGTTGGAAGCCATTCCCTCTTGTCCTGTTGCCCCAGGCCCTTGTCCAAAGTCTCTCCAGCTCTCTTGGAGACCCTTTAGGCACTGGAAGGGGCTCTAAGATCTCCCTGAAGCCTTCTCTCCTACGGGCTGAAAAATCCAAATTCCCTCAGCCTTTGGTCACAGACCTAAAACTGGCTGGTGGTGGCTCCTCTGAAGTACAGACACAGATCCATCAGGATATACTTTTATATATTTATGCATGGGAAAAGTGAAGGAGAAACAGGGATTTGCCCTTAAACGTGCAAGTCTGTGACTGCACTGAAAGCACTGATTTACCAAACTAAATTTAACTAACAGATTTTGAAAGACCATTGCTGTTATGAAGAACTGCTTGAGGTGTGAGAGGTCGGGCTACCTAGGGAGGCTGTATCCCCCTGCCTGTCTTTAATCTCCCAGCCAATCATCCACTCAATGCACCATTTCTGTTTCTAAAAAGGTTTCCTTAGTTTTCAACCCTTATAAATCTGACCCGTCACTGCAGAATTCCCAATAATATTAGATAAAAACTCCACCGATTTCTCCCTGGAATAAACTCTTTAATATCTTTTATTTAAGACATGTGTGTGCAATCAATTCCATGGTATTTACTTGTATTACACACACAGTATTCATCATCTTGACAATTCTTTAAAGTTTTAGAACACCATTTCACTTAACAGTTTGAATTAAAAAAAAAAAAAAAGAAAAGAAGAGATTTATTTGATGGTTAACTTTGGAACGAGTTATCTGCATTAACTTCCATTGTTTTGGCATAAAGTAGTTCTGTATATTTTACTAACAACAGTGGAGACATGATAAAGGATGTAGGCAGAGAGCCATAAACAGCTCTCGCTGCAACCCACGGTGTTCGTGTAAAGGCATTAATTTTTGGACTTTGATTGGAAGACGTCTCCATGCTCAGCCTCTTGGATTTTCCTAAATACAACCCCGTATAAAAACCTTGTACCTGAATAGAACAATTTCAGCGGCGGAAAGAGCGTTGTAAATCATGTGTGGTATAAACTTGTCCACATGATTGGAATGATATAATGGATACTGGAGTCCCTAACCACTAGCTAATGTTCTTTATGACACTTAAATAAATGACCTGAAAATAAACTAATAACAACATGAAATCTTCTAAACCTGTTCATGTGTATTTCCCAAAAGCAGGCTGGAGAACGACAATGTCTAGTTAGCGCATTTTTTGTGTTTACATTTTCTCCAGAACATTTTTGCTCCAGCTACTCTATTTTTCCTCTTCCGGACTCAAATTAATTCTTCTTTTCTGACAACTTCCATCCAGTACCTGCCCAGATCACAGTCATTTAAAACACCAAGAGCTTTCAGGACTTTTACATCACCATGATGGTTATGGAGCAGCACAGTTGGGGCAGGAGCAGACCTAGGCTTCAAAGACTAGATATAAGGAAGAATATTTTATATTTTATGTGGGGTTTTTTTTATGATGAAGATGGTGAAGCTGTGGCTGCCCCATCCCTGGAAGTGTCCAAGGCCAGGTTGAAGAGGGCTTGGAGTAACCTGGGTTAGTGGAAGGTGTCCCTGCCCATGGCAGGGGAGTGAAATGAGATGATCTTTAAGGTCCCTTACAACCCAAACCATTCCATGATTCTAAAAAACAAGCTAGAGAGTTACCACAGCAGAGAGGTAGGATTTAGTGATCGAGAAGGACACACCATTTTTCTCAGCCTTAGTTACAGAACACACCAGTCACGTAAGAAAAATGTCACAGCATTCTATTTTTAATATTGGAGATGGATTTTGCTGTTATTGTTAACTTGTGATAGTGAAATCTTGCACAAGTGAAACTTTCCAGGAAAAAAAAAATTATCATCAAAGCATATAAATACTAACACTTTCAACAGATTCTACAAGGTACTGCCCCTTCAAGTTAAAAAAACCATGAAAAATGTTTTACTTTTATGCATAACTCATATATATTTAAACACTGGAAGTTCAGAACACTGAGAGACTTAGATATCTAATTTTAGTCTCACAACTTGTGTTAAAAACTGTTTTTCTTTTATTTATTCAGATTTTTTAGTTTCTCCAACACACTGATCAGTCAATTTTAAAACTTTATGAAGACTCTACAGAGAGTAAGCCTGAAAACTTTCCCTTTTTGCATACTGGGTCTAGATGTTTAGTTAAAAAGACAGGCTAAAAATTAAACTAAGTTCATATATAATAAAAATTCAATAGCCTAAAAATCAGTTTCAATCTAACTACTTGCTACTTTAAGACTTTTTTTTAACTCCTAATCTATATATCATGTTTTTTCTTTTAATTTATTCCCTGAAACCCTGCTCTGAGGAAATCCATGTACATTTCCTCGAAGCAGATGTGTGTTTTCCCCAGCTCTTTTGTAATATGTTGTCATGTTCCATTGTGCGTGCTTACTCACAGCACCTTGTGAAAAATTATTTATGGGGATTGGTTTCTTTTCCATGGCACCAAGAGTCACTTTGTGCACCATTTTGTTAAAAACAACACCACAAAGAAGATGGAAGGGCCACGATGTCACTGCTTGATGAATAGAGACAACATTAGAAAGACAAACTGGATTGATGGTTTAGGTTAGACCAGATTATACAACTGTTCCCTACAATTTTTAAGAATGGATATAATATTTAAAAAGAAAAAAAAAAAGAATTTTAATTAATAAAAATTTGCCATTCTGAAAACATACATTTGGAAGCAAAGTTATAGTTTTGAAAACGCAATAGATTTGTTTATTTCTTTTTATTATAGTGTCATTAAAAAGTTAATAATAAAATAAAATAAGATCAGAGATTCATGGAATGGTTAGGGTTGGAAGGGACCTTAAATATCATCTAGTTCCACCCCTTGCCATGGTCAGGGACACTTTTCACTAGACCAGGTTGCTCCAAGCCCTGTCCAACGTGGCCTTGGACACCTCCAGGGATGGGACAGCCACAGCTTCTCTGGGCAACTTATTTCAGTCTTTCACCACCCTCACAGGGAAGAATTTCTTCCCATTCTTCCTATTTCTGGCCTTTCTGAAAATGTAGTTACATTTGAATGCAAGGTTAAAGTTCAGAAAGGGTAGTGGATTTTTTTGTTTATTTATGACATTGCCACTAAAAGGTTCAAACATAAAATAAGACAGTCATAATCAGCTATATTAGAAACCTTCCCCAGGCCTTAGAGCTGGAGCACAGGCATTTCAGAGCTGCTGTGTTTCCTCCATCACTGATGCACCATCACAGCATAACTTACAATTTCGGTGTCTGAGAATTCCCTTTGTTTTTCTTCAATCAAGATCACAAATTTCTCTTTGCTAACTGCTGATATATTTAGCAGAATTTATGTGACCTAAACTACTACAGAGGTTCATGGAGAGCTGCTGTGATTCCTGGTGTCCCTTTGGTTTATAATGGTTGTGATCGACTGTCATTTGCAGTAAATAAATATTTCACTTTTCACTTTCTTTCTTTCTGCTTCCCTGAATTTATCCTGTTCCTAGGCTGAATTTGTTCCTGAAATTACTACAAATATACGCAAAATGATACAACCATGACCACATATTACTGGCCAAACACTGTAAAAATAGAGAAGCTTTTTCAAAACTCAGAATTTTGTCCACTCTATTCTAAGAAATGAAAAAAAAGATCATGAAAGCAGATCTTTGGAGGCCAAACTAGAACAGACAGCAACTCCATTAGTAAATACTTAGTTTTCATATTTATATATAAAAATATACATTTTTATGTTCATTTTAATGTTATGAATTAGCTGATAACAATAAAACCGATGCATTTTTATTTACCCACTTCTCAAAAGACTGCAAAAAATTAAAAAACTGGGAGCAGAGTCTCAGTTCAGTAAATCTTTTCTTAATTTTTTTTTTTCTCTACAACTACTGTCACATTTTGCTCTAAAGAAAAAAAAAAAAAAAAGTGCTCCTGAGTGTGGTCAGGTGTCTTGAAGCTGTACTACAGTTCAAACCAAAAAGCTCAAAAGAAGATTCCCCAATATTCAGGGAATTTGATATTAGGGTTTATTGAAGTTGTCACATACTTTCGGGGATCTAATTTCACTTTCTGATCTTCAGCAATGGCTGTAATTCTTCATTCAGAAGAGGGAAGAGATTACTTGTCAGCAGTAATCTCCAAAACAGATAATGCCATATAAATATTAGGGGCTTATAAGCATGGACAAGGATTAGGAGCAAAGAGAGAGAACAGAAAGAAAACTGAACAGAGCCAAGATTAAGCACTGGGAAGGGCATGGCAAAAGAAAATCCAAGGTCTGTGGCTCAGCTTGCCTTCCCATAGCAGAATATATCTTTTCCTGGGTAGAGTAAGTACAGTTTATACTGATTTCCCTGCTTGCAAACTGCAAGATGTAGAAATGTGAAATGTTATTTGAGATGTGATCGCTATCTTCTCTTTTCTGTGACAGAGCAGAAACCACCGAGGCTGGAAGGTCTCTGGCCCAGCCTTGTGCTCAAAGCCCATTCAGCTGCACCAGGTTGCTCAGAGACTCATCCAGTCAAATTTTAACTCTCACCAAAGGTCAAGAATGGATATTTAATATGCAGGCATTACATATGGGAGAGGTGTTGCTGCCAGCAGGGACTATGAGGTGAACAACAGCATGGGAGAGAAATAAAGCTGACCAGGACATCCTCCTCCCTGGCCAGAGAGAAGAACTGGTACATAACCTACACAACAGATAAACCAGGGGAGGGATACCATGAGGTCTGACTTACTTATGACAAATCAGCCAAAATAATGTTGTTTTCACCCAAAATTAGCTGAATGCAACAATCCTGCCACTTCAGTGGTGTGTCTGAAGAGCAGGCAGGATCCAGAGACGCTCCTGTAGGAAACAGGCCGGATCCAGATCAGCCATGGGTAAGTTGGCTTTGACCCAACTTGGTCCATGAGAGTGGAGAAGGAAGATGAGACAGGCAGGAGAGATGCTGCCAGTAAGCATAGTGGAAGAGAAACAGGTTAATTCTCACTGTCTTCAAACAATAAGTTCCACCTATTTTTCCAAATAATATCTGAGTGAAATCTCTCAATATCCAGAATCCATATTTGACACTGTCAAAAATTCCCACTCTTAAATGACATTTACACTTTTCTTTCCAATCTAGTTTCATTCTGACTCAACAACACTTCTATTTGTTTATTCTCTAAGATGCCACACAACTAGCTCAGTGTCAGGAGGATTGTCAAACTGATTTCTTAACCTTCCCTTAAATACTATTTTTGAATTCCTAACATTAAGATCACTGTTTCAGGTGCAGTGTAAAACCCACACCCCAGATGACCAGGACTTTAAAAAAAGCCTTCTTCAACTCTTATTTACAGAATTGTAGGATGGGTTGAAAGGGAACTTAACAACCACCCACTTTCAAGCCAGGGACACCTTCCACTCTCCCAGGTTGCTCCAAGCCCTGTCCAACCTGGCCTTGGACACCTCCAGGGATGGGGCAGCCACAGCTTCTCTGGGCAACCTGTGCCAGTGTGTCAGAAACTATTCCCCAAAATCCATGGAAAGGTACTACATTCCAAAACACAAGGCTGCAGTGAAATTATGCAAAACAGGAACAAAGGCAGGTGAAACCACCCATGAAAATCTAAGCTTCCCTGGCATTCAGTCCTCTGTGCTGATGCTCTTGTTGAACATGATTTCAGCCAAAAGCACGTCCAGCCTAATCCAGTACTCACAGGATTAGTCCATTTTCTTACATATTTACTCCTCACAAATTATTTTAACAGTATCTTAAGCACTCTGGGTCCGCCAAAAAAAAAAAAAAACCAACAAAAAAAACCCACCAAACAAACAAACAAACAAAAAAAACAAACAAAAAAACCCCCCCAAAAACAGAGAGTGATTGCTCTGCATTTTAATTCCAGAAGGGAGATCCTGGACCCACAGAAGTCAAGGGCAAACTTGTCTTTGACGCCAAGTGAGACTGAGTTTGATCCTAAATGTATTATTTCCGAGTTCACATCTTCAATTCCCCGAGATCCTTTAACACTAAATATAAGAATCCGTGCAGTTATAATTTCTAAGACCATCATTCTCCACAAATGAAATGGTGATAATTTAAAAACTCCTCAGGAAGATGGTAATGAACTGCAATACATATTTTATAACGCAGGTGAAAATAACTTATGCATTATTTTGTGCAAGATATGAAAACATGGATTAATTGATAGTTCAGAAAAAAAGTAATTTTCTCTATAATTAAACACTGACTGTGTAGATCTGCTGCACCAACACCACAAAGTAACTTTGGGAGCCCTAAGAGTCCTCTTGATAAAAACTGCCAGAAATTCAGAAATTGTTGACTTCAGTTCTGCTTCTGCAGAAGTTCAAAAGAATGAATTACACTATGGGGAAAAAGTTAGGCTTCTGAGAATTGCAAGGTTTTTAAGGTTCTTTAGGATTCTAAAGGATTGGTCATGTTCATTAGTGCTTCCTGAAACAGAAAAAAAAAACAACTCAGCTCTCGAGTGCTTATTTAGAAAATGCAAATTTCACATGGAGCTACACAAAATGCAGAACCTCCTCTTGCTAAACACAACTGGAAATGGGTGTTTGAAAACTGATCATCTTTTCTTTTTTTTTTTTTTTTTTTAATTAAACTAATACCAGGATCCTGTAACATATAATTTCCTGTTTTGTGGAACTACTTGTAATCAGGATATATAGGATGGATGTCCCCTTTAAAACAGGCTGCTTTGCAACATACGCAATGCAGAAGGGAGTGCTATCATAACACTTCAATAGTTAAGTGACTTTATGAGAAAAATACTTCCAAATGTTTCCTAAAACCTTCCAAACCGCACCAAAGAACATTATCGTAATATTATGTTTCCCCATGGCCTCCAATATTTAAGCTTGCTATTCTCGAAATGATACTTGGATGAAAAATATAAGTTTATGTAATGTATAAATTGTTCCTAGAAGTAAAGCTGCCTTTAAAATAGCTCCGTATAGATGTCAGATATTTTACATTTTCAATACCCTTCCTGTATTAATTGAAGAAATGGCATGGCAGTGCTTTAGGCTGCACGGGAATAATCTGTATTTTAAAACTGAGCAGTCAGTGTGTGATCTTATTCCTCTCAAGTACTGAGAACAATAACTGTCCCGACCGATTACATATCAAGTTACCCTTAATAGATATCCATATTTCTTGTGCAGTATACATAATCCATATAAACTGTACACCATATATCAATACCATATTCCAGAGAATCCACCATCAAAGAGTTCGTTTATAGTTAGGTTTTCATTTGACTGGGGGTTGTAACGTTCTGTGCAATCATATCCCAACCATTTCAGGGATTTGGCCAGCAAGCTGCTTTTTTGGCAGATTATTGGCAGTACATATTGGCAACAAACTAGTGCAACTAAGCCCTTCTTATAACTTACAGGTAAATAATGATTTTAATAAATTTATGTAAAATGTTCCACTTGCTTACATCTGGTTTTGATAATTCGCTCGCCTGCGCAAATGCAAACTCCTGTGTGTTGCTCAGGAAAGCACATATTTCACCTGAATTATTTAATGTTTTCTCAGGTACCCCAATAAATAAGCAATGAAGCCTGCTCTCATTTGGAGGCTTAACTCAAGAAAGTTTTATCTGAAAAATCTAGGCAAATTAATTAAAAACAATACTCATACGCACAGCAAAATGTAAAACATGCTTGTCAGTAATACAACATCCAAATAGTAACACACACTCATTTTTGGGTTATTGTGGAGCTATTCCAGCCACAGGGCACTGAAATTGGATGGTCCAGTCACCTGGCTCTGGCCCTCAGGATCACATAATGTAGAGATTTTTACCTCCATTTCCAAATGTGTCATTAGATTAATTTGCACCTTGTTTTTGCAGTACAACCAAAGTTTCAATTTGTATGTCTACTAGGCAGTATGGCCTAGAGGAAATTCCGAGTTTTAATCCCACTTTCGCCAGTGTCCCATTCATTGTTCAAACTCCAGAAGTCTCTTTCCACCTCTAGAACTCGAATGGCAGTAACTCTGCCACCAAAAAGATCAAGTTTTTGTCAAAAAGCTCTAAAAATCTTAATACTACTAACAGCAATGTCATTACAGGAGAAAAACACCCTCAAAACCACCCTTTCTCTTGTATAAATCCATTTGACAGTGATACTGATATAAGATCCCTGATCATCTGCCTTTCAGCATCTGGGTGCCAGAAGAATCCTTGGGGAGCCTGTACCTCTGAATTCTGTAAAGCACTTGTGGCCCATCACTGAGCTACCTATGATATTAAAGTCAGAAAAAACAAACAAACAAACAAACAAAAAAAAAAAACAAAGGAGAGAGATGCAGTTTTGTGTTAGACAAAGGAAGAAAGAGCATCAGTACAAACAGCACTGTTATCCTTACATGCTGAGTTACCAATCTGGGGATGGATCTGCATGATGGACAACAGGAAGGATGGTGCCTACTCTGTAAGGAGACACTGTTTTCTGAGCAGGACATGGCCACGGTTTGGGTTGGAATGGACCTTAAAGCTGATCTGGTTCCAAATCCCCTGCTGTGGGCAGGGGACACCTCCCACTAGCCCAGGTTGCTCCAAGCCCCGTCCAACCTGGCCTTGCACACCTCCAGGGATGGGGCAGCCATAGCTTCTCTGGGCAACCTGTGCCAGGGCCTCACCACCCTCATAGCAAAGAATTTCTTTCTAATATTACATCTAACCCTGCCCTCTGGCAGTAGAAAGCCATTCCGTGTGTCCTGTCCCTCCATCCCTTGTCCAAAACCCCTCTCCAGCTCTCCTGGAACCTCTTTAGGCACCTGAAGGGGCTCTCAGGACTCCCTGGAGCCTTCTCTTCTATGGGTAAACACCCCCGGCTCTCCCAGCCTGTCTCCAAAGCAGAGGGGCTCCAGCCCTCAGAGCATCTTCTGGTAATAATTATCACCAGTTGCCCCCGTGCTCCTCATGCCTTCCACTCCACATGCTGGGATCGCACATTGAGCCTCTGGAACACATATCTGTGATTAGGGGAAACAATATACTTCAAAAGGTTTAACAAGGCCAATGTCCATTCTGCTCTGTTTGTGGATACATCTCAGAATCACATTAAATAATTGCTTTGAATAGGGCCTGTAATGAATAGGGAACAATTAATTAAGCATGAGATTTTACTTGTGCCCAATTCAGCCTAGAACTTGCTTGCTGATTTTGAGCATTTATTCATTCATGGAGCTAGCAGTTTAGGATTTTGTAAGGCTTGGCAACATGGTTAAAACCCCCTCAAGAAATTCTTGTTGAGATCTATTGGCCATGCTGGTACAACTCACTGTTGCTATAGTGGACTTGCTTTTAATTTGATCTTTTTCATGGATTCGGTATCCTTCCAGCACGTTAGAAACCTAAGGGCATATATTTGTATTGTTTAAAGGCAGGAAATTCTGTGAACTGAAATGAGAACATATCCCTTTTGCCTTTATGGACTTTTGTTATTTTCTTTTCCTTTTGGGGTTTTTGGAAACAAAACCAGTGAAAGCTGAAAGTTTTGAACAATAGCAAATTACTTTCAAGGAAAAAAAAAAAAAAGGAAAATACCATGTATATTTCTATAACTTTATTCATACACTTTGTATATATGTAAATTGCACTTATCCAAGCATCAGAAAATACCATTCACAGCGGGGCCTTATGTTGCAACAGGATCATACTGGTTTTGTCATAAAAGACTGTGGACTTTGCTGTTTTATTCCTTTACTACCTTGTATTAACTTGTACCCCACTGACTTCATGACAGAGCTGACTTGTTTCATGCTAACCACAGAACTAGGGCAATCACATTCCTATTGTAAGGAGGAAAACTACCAATCTTTGCAGCTCTTTCACATTAACTCCTTGTCCAAAGAGTCCCACAACCTTCTTTAGCTGATGCAAAAAGCAGGTCTGAATTTGGGATAGGAAGTGAGAACTGGTGGAAGATGAACAAGGACGTACACTCTGCTAAAATTAAAGAGTTGGGCAGACACTGCCTTTTAGACAACTACAGCAGCAAACTTTCTTACAGCAGTTCTGTGCTACTTAGGGAAGGACTGGAGGCAGAGTGGCTGCATTAGCACAGAGACCTGATCCCAGCAGGATGCATCAATCCCAGTGCAGTGCTGCACAAAGAACATCCACGCTGCTTCTGGTGCTCAGACCAGCTCAGTATCTTCATTGCACATAATGAATTACACTGTACTACTTAATAAGAAGAGGGTTATAGGTTATAGCCACGGTTATAGCTCTCTGGAATACTCCCGCCTCGTGACAGAGTGCAGAGATTCAACTAAGTCTGCAAGAAAACTTGCTAGAGGACAGATCATGTGCCACAACCTCAAGTGCAGCCATTTCAGCAAGAGCCTGAGCACTTACCCAGCACTTACCCAGCAGCATTCCCTGCATGCGGCGCACAACGAGCTGACTGCTCCTATCACACCAGCTTAATGGCTAAATATAAATTACAGTGGGATGCAGAGCTTGAGAGAGACATTTGACACCCAAGACTCAGCCTGGCCACTGGATCTCTCCTAGCTAGTGTTTCTTCACCCACTAATCCCTCTTCCTGGACAGCAGTGATTGTGACACTGGTGAGCTGCAGGACTGGGGTTTATTTGCTTTCATTTGGCACAGTGCTTCGTGCCCATCTCATCTATTCTTGGAGGTTACAACAACTGAAGCAGGGATCATAACAAGACACAATCAATCATCATAATAAATACAGTTCAGCTGCTTCCACAGAGTCAGAGCCTTTGGAGGAGAAGACTCTTAGTAAGAGATTTGAAAGAACATGAAGAAGTGGCTTTACTCTAAGTGCTTGCAGTAATGACTTCCAAAGGGACACTCCTGACCATCAACCCTGGGGAATTAAGAGCTGAAGGATACTCATATTCATCCATGGACTATCTCACTTCTACATAAAAGCAAAGGGATCTATAACAACCAGCTGTAATAACTTCTGTGGTCTTTTGTGCAGAGGCAGGGGATGAAGAGAAAGGCTTGGCTACCACCCAGACATTTCAGGGTGCATCACCTTCCTCATGGAAAAAGCAGGGATACAAAACCTAGCATGAATGATAACCACAATTAGCCCAACTGTTCTTCTCCTTTCTCTTATTCAGTGTGTGCCCAACAAACAGTTTTGCCCAAGTGCTCAAACAACAACCAATGTCATATTTTGAAACATCACAGCACACTGATGTTTAAATCACGCATTCAACACGCTTACACAGAACCAACCAGAAGCCACCAGTTTACAAGTCCTGCCTAACCTATATTCAGCTCTTCTGAAAATGCAGTTATATAGATTCTTAGGGCAAAAATGACGACTAAGTTCATGAACTGCTTCGAAAAATTGGCTGTGACACACTACTTATTAAAAGTTATGATAAAGTAGAAGGTCCAACTAAAAGGAGCAGAGGCACTGTTTGGTAAGTTGTAGCTGCAGACAGAATTTTTGGTGCCAAGATCAAAAGAACAAGGTGTTCATATAAATGGCATTTTATTTTGATCCTATTATTCTATATGAGCTCGAGGAGAGATCAAAGGAAAAAGCACCCAGGTTTCACTATTAACACTTAACATAACTCCAGTCGGAAAATCCTTTCCAGATTGTCGGTGCAATTTAAAGCCCAGCACATTTTTGTTGTTCTGTTAGGTTAATATACCTGGAGGCAGGGGTTTGATTCCTTGACCACCTTTTCCATTGTGGAAAATTGCTTCTGTTATACATAATTTCAGTTATTTTCATTTTTATGACAGCAAAGACACCCTGGCTCTGGGAAGTGCACTGATTTGGGTTGTACCCGCTGTCCTGGAGAGCCAGGCTGCCCTGAAGTGGTGACAATATATTACTGACTGGGAAATTCAATACCATTGGAGTCAAGTACTAAAGTGTGGCTCAGCCCCTGCCAAAGCATACCAGCTTCCACTCAGAATGTAAACAAACCTAATGGGCCTTTCAAATATCTAAAAGTTCCTCCTGATAGCTGGCAAGAATAAATGTGCTTTAATATGTTGTATTGCTTATTATGACATTACCTAGGACTACTACTATTAATTAATGTTTCTATTGCCTCTCTTAGCACCCAGTGGATTTTCAAGAAGAAAAAATAATAACATATTGTATTTCTTACAATGCCAAACTATGCCTAAGTAATTTTAATATTCATGCTTTCTTTGAATGGAAGCTTCTCATTGATGATTCAGTAACTTCAGTAAGGGCAGATATTTTAGAATGCACTTCCACTGAATTTCTTTGATTTCTAGGACTGCAGAAAGCTGCTAATAAATAGGTATTGCTTATCAGACTACTTTTGGAAAAATCAGCTATCAAGCATTCCTAAGGAAAAAAAAAAAAGTGCATTTTTCTTCCCTTCCTTGCCACCCCCTCCTCACTTGCTGTTAAAGTATTTGAGTTAAAAAGTCGTTCCAGGGTTTATTGTAAATGCCAAAAAGTGGGCACTGATCCCACAGGAGCTGGCTCAGCTGCGGCCCACCACCTTGAACATATTCATTTTATCCAAATCTGTTCCAAGGAGGGAGTTTTGGGTGGTAGTTTTGGGGTTGAGTTTTATTTTTGTCTTAATGTCAGAGGTGAGGAGGTGGCAAGTCATGACTTTGGGAACTCACACAAGTAAGCTGTGGCCTAGAGTGAACATGACAATTACGGGTTAAATGAGGGAAAAACATCTCATGCACAGTCAGAATATGTTCATGTTACACACAGCAGCCAGCTGGCTATAAATCCAAGAAGTAAGCTGGAAAGCTTTAGAGTTTAAATGGATGAATACAGATATAGATGGAAGAACAGTGGTTTGTCCCCATATGAATGGCTTTTAACTGAAAAGAGTGGATTGCTTTCACGAGGGTTTGCCAGAAGAGCAACCTTGTTGAGAGGAAATAAAAGAATAAGTCTGATGATTGGGACATTCCACATATTTATATTTTCTATTTTGTTTTGAGACAGAGAAGTCTGATTCAGCGTGTCTGAACAATTATCACACGGCTTTACATGCAGGTGTTCCAGTAAATAGGGACACAAGTTCCTTAATAACACCTCTGCAACTGATGATCCATAAACTGGATTACTCTATTAATTTATTTCAGATTTAAATTACCATGAGCTGAGCTGCGAGAAGCCATGGACTATTTGTCTTTCCACACTTGCAGCTCCAAGTAAGGTAAGCTATGGCCTTCTCTACCCCGTACATTTGCATCGCTGAGCCCAAGGCCAATGATCCCACCCCTGCACAGATCCACCAGACCAGCCTGAGGCTGCTAAACCAACACCTTCAGGATGAGAGAGGCATTTCTCTGACTTTTTTCACTTTTTAGTAAATAAAGGTGACTAGAAAAACCTTCTGGATTCTAGACCCAAAAAATGTCCTAAGAGCTTTTCATAAATGGATGAACCTGAACGACTTGGGTTTGACCCGTGCAGGACCAGGAGCTGGGCTTCAATGACCCTTGTGAGTCCCTTCCAACTCAGGATATCCTATGATTCTTCCGCTTTCTAGAATTCTAGTTACCCTGCCTGAACATTTTGGGACCTTAGCAAGATGCGCATTTGCCCTTCCTCTGATCCACCTGAGGCAGATGCAACTCACTCTTGAATCCAAAAACAGAGCTCTGGTTCTTACTTATCAGCTAAATATCAAACATCAGCTAAACTTTAAAGGCACAAAGGAACATCACATTCATAACCTATGTTCATATTAGTTTATGTGTTATATGTATTATAAATAAGTATATATACTTGTATATATTTATATTTATATATATAAGTAAATATATATATATGATTTTCCAAAATTTTTTGATGTTTAAAAGTGGCTGCAAGCTCATGGGTTTGATGTGCTCACTGTTGACAGAATCAGATGGGAACTGTAGGAAGACTGATAACAGCTCTGCTCCCCCAAACCTTTCTCCTGTGTCTCTGAACTGACTGAATGGGAACTGAGAGGGAAAAGAACAAAGATTTGCTGTTCTTTACAGTCACGCAACGAAAGTGTAGGTTAAGTACAGGAAGTATTTGCAGATTCCAGATATTCTGTGGACCTTTGTTGCTTTTCCTTGCATTCAGATCTAATCTGAGCCCCTGCACAGAGCTGGACTTTCATGTTCTGCAGTCCTTCACCAAGAGAAAACCCAGCCCACTGTGACACTTGGGGCAGAGTCGACTCGAGACACAAATTTTAACTTCAGCCTTTTGTAGGCATTTATTCATGCTAGTGCGTTATGGAAAAAATGTTTCACCAAGAAGAGATGGCTGAAAAGTACACTAATGAATAAATTAACAAACATATTTAATTTACACTCATAGTAGAACACACCTACAAACTGACAAGATAGAGGTATAACTTTTAGAAGAAGTTTAGATAAATAGTTGGATGTTCCACATCAAATATAACACCATTGTGTGATCTTTAAGCCTTGGGGGTATGAAATCACTGAGTGTTCTTTTTTTTTTTTTTTTTTTCTGATACCAAATATGTATTTACCTCCAACTGACTCAAGTCACCATTAATAACTACCAAGATATTTTTAGGAGGTCCTTCAAACAGAAGGGTAGTACTCTCACTAAGCAATAAATTGTGTTTGGTTCTTTAGCTTCAATCAAGCATCAATTTTGGATTATTTGTCTGAAGTCAGAATTCTTAAAATATGCCCTTTTTTTATAGAATCAGTTTCTGGAGGAAAAAAAAGAATCCTCTCCACAATTTGAGTGCAATCAGCTATTCTAATATCACTGGCTCTGATTTGGAGGTAAGGTTATGATCAGATATATTTAAGGATGGCTGTATGATTAATTCAAGAGGTGCCCCACCGGTATTCACATGAATAAGCATAAATAACATTGTTTTATTTTCATTATGCTGCTGTATCACCTTTGATTCTCATAAACCTGCTTATACCTACATAGTTCTGAATCTTGTAGGAGAAGGGCTCATAGCAGGATAGGCAACTCAAATTTGTCCATCAGCAATATCTGGCATTGAAAATAGTTCTGAATATGAATAGGAAAATATCTGGCTGTCAGATACTCAGAAGAATCCTATGCCAAAGCACTGCTTGGGAAATTTCCAGCTCTCACAAGAGCATTCAGCTAATTCCTGATGAATCATCTGCACCTTTGGGTGCTTACTGGAAGCGCATTCTTCCTTTTCCTTTATTTTCCTTCGTGGGGGAAAAAAAAAAAAATCCAGAAAACCAGAAAATGGAACTCTCACCAGAAAATAAGAAAAACATTAACCTTTAAGTCCCTTGGATTTTGGTAAACAGTGAGATCACTGGAAATCTTAGCTTCTGCATATGAATTAGAGGAGAATAATGGGACTGAGCAAAAAGTCATGGACTATGTTCATCAATATGTGCCTTTTATGTAAACTAGATTGTTAATTGAAAACCCATTTTCAGAGTCTCTTAAGAGGCAATCACCTTAAAATTAATCAAAGCCCTGTTTCGTTGTTGTTTTTTTAATGGGGTTTGTGCTCCTTTGGATGCTCAGAAAATTGCTTGGAGCAGAGACTGGAGCCAGAAGCTCTGGAGTTCATGTCTGAGAGTCCATCCTTCCCAGGGGGGATGAGCCTGGAGAAAAGGAGGCTCAGGGGGTCCTTATTGCTCTGTACAACTCCCTGACAAGAGGCTGTAGCCAGGTGGGGGTCGGGCGCTGCTCCCAGGGAACAAGTAACAAGAGGAAATGTCCTCAAGTTGTGCCAGGGGAGGTTTACTTTGGATATGGGGGAAAAATTTCTCCACTGAAAGCGTGGTCAGGCATTGGGACAGGCTGCCCAGGGCAGTGGTGGAGTCCCAATCCCTGGAGGGATTTAAAAGACATGTGGTTGTGGCACTTGGGGACATGGGTTAGTGGTGGGCTTGGCAGTGCTGGAGGAACAAAGTGCCTTCAGTGCCTAGTAATGACTCGTTAAAAAAATAATTTCATACCAGTAGCACAGTGATAGATATCAAAGGTGAAAATTTGCCATTATTTTGCACTCAAAGAGCCTGAAAACATCTTCAAATAGCAAAGAGGAAAGGTCTGTGTTTGTCTACAGATGTATTTTCTTAACATTTTATTTCACCAATTTATTTCAGCAAGAATGGTCAACTTAAATTTTTCAGTGTCTTCAAGGACCTTATTTCATGAATTTGTATAAAAGGCAGAAAAGTATATATAAATGTTTTAAAAGCAGCCAGGAATATGAGCAAGAGTTTTTGTGGAAACAGTGCCATTAGATTTAAAATGCCAAACACTCAAATTACTTCTGACACATTTGATCTGAGTCGCTTTTGAATTTGCACCTACAAACAATAAAAAAATACTGGTTCTGAAGGAGACTGATTATTTCCTTTGCAATATTTTACCACAGAGAAGTTATTCTCTCTTTCTCCCAGATCTGACAGCCATTCAAACGCCCTGGGTTTGCTGCACCAGAAATATGATCTCTGAGATGGAAACACCCCTCAAAAACAGTTTCTCCTGTCAATTCTCAGTAACTGTGTTCAATAACAAGCGTGACTATTGAACTCTGAAAGTATCAATGTTCAGTCATCTTCCTGAGCTTACACGTCCCAGCTGCAGGGAATAAAGATGCTGAAAGACCGCGATCTCTCCCCATCGTTTCGGTGTTTATCGTAACCCTTTGTGATATTTAACTGGCACTGCTTTCTGCTCCTTCGTTCCCAAAGTGATGAATCACAGCCTCGGCCTTCCAGGAACCAACCACTTGAGCTATTCTCTGCACTTCCTTCAACTGCTCCTCGACCACAGCCAGCCCTTTGATTGACCCCACCTTTAATCAATGTTCAGCTGGAGAGTCTCAGCTAAAATGGGTATTAGGCCTTCTGAGAAGAGCATGACTAATCAACACCTAAAAGCCAGAATTATGACAGCAAACTTCCCACAGCCGGTGGGGCTTGTCCACAGGCTGGAGTGAGGAAAAGCCACCACTGCAGGTCAGATTTCCTCACTTTCTTACTCAATAATAGTACATTGTGTTTTCTGTAGACTACTCTGAGTTATATAGGGGACTTAATCACAGATTAATGCAAAAACTAGGGGGCACAGTCTCCATCAGGTACTCTTCATTATAGTTAACAGTTAATTTTAAGGTACAACTTGCAAAAAACTAGATCAGCAAGCCAACAGTTCACTAAAAAAGACAAACAACTCATCTGCTGATCATTCTACTCCAACCACCAGGCTCAGTTCTGTCACAAATGGTAGAATAAACTCCTGGTTGTGTATTAGTTTGAAGTGGCTTTGGTGCTACCACTGAGGGCCATCATCTAATGGCCAAGGAAGATGCAAGAAGCCTCCAGGTCCCTCCATCTGCAGACCCAGTTTATCACCTACTGCTATTTTCAGCAGTCCCTTGACTTCTCTGTCCCACATAGATGGTTATTTTGCTCTGATGCCAAAACCTGATATCTGATCTACTTCTGCGGCTTCCTGATCTTACTGTAGCACAACCAACAGCAACAATAAAACACATTTTATACAGAGTAACACGTTAAAAAAAAAAAAAATCCAGGCTTTATAAAAAAGGCTTCTCCTAGGTACAGAGTTTACAAAGAGTAATAGAAACTATTTTTAGAGCTCTGGGAATGTAGTCCTTAGCTCCAAATAATCCCAGAATTATTTGCCATTAGCTATCCATTACAATTCGGAACCCTGGTCTAACTTGGAAGTTTGGTATGTTTACTTTAAGTTTTACAGTATATTAAGAGCTTTTATTACCTTTTTACAGGAAGCACTAGAGAATTATTTGTAATGGAACCAGTAAGTCAATGGCCTTCCATCCCTGAAGTTCCCTAGTTATCTTAAAATAATAAAAATACACCAAGACGGCAGCAAGAGAGCGAGTGGACACTTCTCCACAGCATCTCAGCAATAAACAGCAGAACTGTGGCACTTCATCGGAATGTTCCAAACCTAAATTGAATGGCAGCATGATTGCTGTGGTTCCAGTTATGTTAATTAGGCTGGATTCATGGTTCATTGAGGCTGCAATTATGCTGCAAAGAAATGCTGCAAGCAGGCTATCCCATCCTCCTGCAGCCTGCTGAGTGTGCTCCCATTCTTCTTGGGGCAAAAAGACTTTCTAAAGGGATTAGACATCGGAGTCACATTTACACTTGGACCACACGGTTTGTGAAGATGTAATTAGATGACCACGTACTGGTATTTTCTTCTTTTTCAGATGCATTAGGAAAAATAGCTTTCCAAGTTCATTGGCCATTTTTAAGGCATGCTTTACTTTGCCAATTTGCATACTTAAGCATACAAATTATAGGCCTTATTAGCCCCATTTGAGCTGTAGGGTAAGTGAAGAAGGGGAGGAGTTTTGCCCGAAGTCAAGTAGTTCTTCAGTGCAAAGAGAACTGAAATATCTCCCATCTTCTCAGGTTAATGGTTGGACTGATGATCTTAGAGGGCTTTTCCAACCTAAATGTTTCTATAACTCTTTTAATGACATTTCCTGATGGACCACTGTGGGTAGGACACACACACCACACAACATGCAAAACCTTCTGCTGGAAAGGTAATTTAAATAAGTGGCAGGGAGGTCTGCAGTGCCTCATGCAACCAGGCAGACGCTCTCAGGCACATGCTGGGACTCTTGAGGGGGTTCTGTGCAGGGCCATGAGTTGGACTCGATGATCCTGATGAGTCCCTTCCCACTCAGCATATTCTATGATTCTATGGTTTAAATCTATATGCTCACAGAGGAGAAACTTTGCAATTATTTCATTTGCATTTACCTTGGTAGCTATTCTTAAGTGTTCAAGTTACTCCTGATATGTTAAATATACCTACAGACAGCCACACATCACAAACACTACAATTTGCATATACTTTCAAATTAGGATTTCTAAAAAATAAACTATAATATTGCTAGATTTAGTCTAAGAACATTGAATGCAGTACTTAATTCAGCAATGTCAGACACCCAATATTACTGTTTCCTTATTCTCCAAGAATGTTTCAGTAAGTGAAATGCCTTTGTTGCCTGCTCCTTGGCAATAACAGGTAAAGAAAGCCTTTGTGTAACTAAAGAAATGAATAAATAAAACCCCAAAGGGCTACAGTAGAATTTAAACTTGTATTCACCATTCCCTCGTATTTCCCTGCAATGAGGGTTTCAGTGAGGCATTTTGTAAAGCAAAGAGGGGTCAACTGACATTATACTCTCAAATAACTGAGAGAAGACACATGATGAGCTGAATATGTTGGCCTGCAATGAGAAGGAAATAGTTTAACATGGTAGAAGCTCCTTCCCTGAATGGCAAAGGTCTGCCAGCCCTTAAATAGAAGGTTTCGAACTAACTGGGTTTTAGTGGGTTGAGGGACAGAGGAAAATGATTTTTGAAGCAAGCAGCCAGTCTGTTTTTTGTTTGTTTTGTGATTTTTTAAAAAGAATTAATCTACTTTAAAATCAGCTTCTTCAGAAAACACATCTTCCAATGCTTTTATTATCAGAGAAAGATGATGTGGGATCAGTTGTCCAAACAGAAGCTAGGTCAATGCATACCTCCAAAGAACCAAGTACCTTTAGAACCTAATTTCCAAGTTCACAACTGACTTAATCACTTAGAAGTTCAAATCTCATTAAAAACCAACAGTGCTTAAGCCCTTAATTTATTTTTTTTTTTTAAATTCAAGCACATCTCAAAAAAAAATTTGATACCAGCCACTTCAAAGCTGGCTCCCCAAACTCGGGGATGATTGAGTTTCCATAATACAATTACAGTTGTAAGGGAGCTGGATTGAAAGCAAGGTTCAGCTTTCAAACAACGTCCCCAAAATAGTTGCAGATGATGTGCATTTTAGCTTTCTGATCCTCAGGTGACACAAGGATGAACGATATTAGTGAGATACACATTAGAAAGGGAAGGCAATACCCTAACTAGAAATAACCATCTTTTCCACAGATGGATGGACATCCATAACAATTTAATCTAACGAGACATCGAGCTTACATGCCCATTTGAAAAATCATAATGGCACTTGTCTGGCAGGTTTGTTCCTCGATGCTTCATTCAATGACTATTCAATTCTTTTGCTTTTTTTTTTTTTTTTTCCCCACTAATATTATCACAGGTCTTTTTCCAGATTAAATCTACCAGCAGTTCTCACCCAAGACACAACTTCAATTAATGCCCAATTTGAGTCTTAACACGGGGAATTCATGCATCGACTGAGACCTTTGGATCTGGCTTTTAGAAGCAGTTTTGTAATGCTCCTAAGATGGGGAACCTAAGCCAGTTTGACACTGAAATCAGTCACTACATAAACAGGAATCTAAAAGCACAACAGGAATAATATTTAATAGGCACTGAATAATATCAGTTTGAGAAACAGTTTGTACTTCATGTAAGAGCATGATAAGAAATCTGTTTTCTGATATATTATTAGCCAGTGAATCTAACTTGCAATTTACTCTGCCTGCTTAGGCTGGAGTTTGAATACAACACAAAAAAACAGTGCAAAGTCTGCTAGACAGGAACATTCCAAAAGTTTTATTACTCTCACTTGAAAGCCTTACCATGGATAGGAGGAAAAATAAATATTAAATACACCATTAACAGGAAAATTATTTCAAATCAGTGAAGCACAACAAGACCCCAAGTACACTGTTTCACAATTGCTTTTTTCCTAATGTACACTGAAGAGAGAGGAAGGTAATGTAAGTAAATGGCCAAGGTTCAAACACAGGACATAAAATACATGAAATTAGGAACAGTTTAGATCTTTAGAACAGCTCAAAAGTTGGAAAGAAACTTAGAAAAGGGCCTAATTTGAATTCCTTACTGAATCCACACCAACCTTTTCTTCATAGTAGGTAAAGCTGCTATCATGTTAAATTCTACTAACTTTCAAGTTAAATACTGTTTCTTTTAAAGCTACACTCGCCAAATCTGCTCCCAAACCAAAACCAACAGCTACTTTATTATTTTCTCTCACAAGTAAAGCAGTAAACTAATACTGTAAACCATAAACTGGATATTTTATTTCTAGCTAAAAGATGGTCCAATGCCTAATGAATGCCTACAGCTCACCAACTCAAAAGTTATGGAATATAATAAAAAGCCTTTTACCAATTCGTCAGGTAGGCAAAACTCCCCTTTACAATCCAGGATGAAAACTTATCCTGACTGGTACTTTAGGTGCTCAGAGAAAGCGTGAATTGGTCCACAAAGGAAGAGGCAGACTCAGAGGTGCATTAAGAACCCTGTTCCTACAGCCTAACCACAAACACTTTGGTTTTTTTTAAGTTCAGCCTGACAATTTGGTCCGGCAGTCATTACTGGTCAGATATCAACATCCACTGACTGCAGCACAGCAGTCCTGACAACACATCTTTACCTCTAAGACTCATTCTCCCTTGACAACCCCAAGGAATGATTCCTCTATTACCTGCAATGATTTATTGGAAAGGCTTCAAAAGGTCCCATGCTCCACCATCCCGACTGAAGGAAGGTGGTCAGTGGAGGTGATTACATCTCCACACGACAGATCATCCATTACTGACAGCTTTTACATTTCTCAACTTGGAAAAAAATAAAAACTAAGCCCTTGTCTACGTATGTAGACATAATACATTTGAAATGTGTAAGGCAAATATAAAGACTGAGGGTTTAAACCCTCAGTTTATCAGCTCTACAGGCCCAATTTTGCAATCAACTAAACCTACAGTACATTTTCATCAAGTGCTGCAAATCAGCAAAATATTAAATGAATCTTGAAAAAATGATTATGAATCCACAGTTCTGTTTGACTGTATAATTCTATTTAAGATTAAAATTACTATCATAAAAAGGCCACTTTCTGAATGTAATTCCACAAAAACATCATCACAAAAGCTTTTACTGCTATTTATGTCAGAATGTATTTTAAACAGTTCTAATCATTTACCTTTGTGGACACTTAATTAAAATTACAAAACCAATTTTAATCTGTAGTCCAATTAATATGCAAATATATGCAAATGTGGTAAATCAAGGTGGTGATTAAGTTAAGGACACTCTATTTCATGTCTGCTTTAAGTGTGAAAACAAACAATCTTTTTTGTAATTGTACTGATGGATTGTGATGTTTATAGGGTTAGTATGGGGTACAAATGTTTATGCATCAACATTATGCCAAAACAAAGATTTTATACTCTGGAGTGATTTAGCATCCAGCATACATTCAGATGTAACAAAGTCATTTTGCAGTCATCTTGTGAATTAGAATAAGGTCAAAGCAAAGTTAAATTTCTATGTCATCCATTTGTATGGCTATTTAAAATTCAACAATCACTTTCTGATGTGTTAGGTAAGAGCCAAGAAGTCTCAAGAATGGCATATTATCACCCTTTATCATTTAGTGTTCATAATACACTGGTTTATCTTTGATACTATTACAGAAATAGTTCTCCCATTAAGGTGCAAAGATATTCATCCTTTTTAACCCTTTTTTCTCCACAAGTTCCAATTTTTCAATCTGCAGCCAGGGGTTCATCTGCAGAGAGGGTTTCTCTGCAGATGCACACAGTATTCACCAAGTGTTGCCAAAGAACCCATTTCTGCAGCCACTTTTCACCTTTTCCTCCCCCCCACTGCTGACTTGGAGAGGTTGATGCTCCTTCCCCTTTGCCCAAAGTTAAGCCTATCTGTTGCTCTTCGTAGAAATAGATATGAATTCCTCCATTTAGAGCAACTACACCCTTGGATTGAAGCTACTGATTTTCTCTGTCAAGAAAATAATGATATTGGTAGAGGTAATATTTAATTTTACAGCTTATTTGAGTTCATAAAAGAGCACAGCCTTCCCTTTGCTACGTATTCTCAGGAGTAGCCAAATTAGTTTGGATATACACTTAGTGCAAAAGGACAGCACTCACCTCTTGTCATACTTGTTATATTTCAGTACAAACCCCACAGAATCCCTCTCTCCATATAGCCTTATTCATGATTGATTATATTTCCATCAAACACAACAATCATTTATGTCAGAAAAGAGTTCAAAAAACTTTGTCAATGTTGTTTTCACAACTGTGCTTCATTTCGCTTTTTTTTTTTTTTTAAGATTATATCCTGAATAGATCATAAGGCTAAGATTAGATATTTTTAAAATACTCTTACTCCCAATACTTTATGCTTCTGCATCACTATTGTCACCACAAGACATGAGAACAGGAAATTCAGCTTCACTCAATAAAGCTGTTTTAGAAGCCACTCTCTCGCTTGACTGTATGAGTCTCCTAAAAACCACAAAATATTTGGAAAATTATCTAAAATATTTCAGCATTTTTAACAAGGACTACAGCATCAGATTTTTTTGCAACAACAAACCTTATAAACTTGCATTTGGGATGCAAATCTTGGAATACACACAGCCATACCTATCATTTGGTTCCCATAAAAAGCAGGACTGACGTATTTACGTGTTTCTTGATTTAACAGAGACTAACAAAACACCATAAAATTCACCTGTCAGGGATTCTAAAAAGATCTTTTAACATTTGGTTTCTGGCTTAAAAAAAACCCAGACAACCTGTTCCTTCTCCCTTTAACTGGATTCTCAAGAAAGAGTTGCTTCCACCAAAAAGGGCGAAGATTTGCTTTAGGAACTGGAAGTAGCCAAAGTCCTGTGATATCCTGTTCTACCTCCACCAGCTCTCTACCATGAAGAGCCTGTGTCTAATTTCCACCATTTCTGGATGTGTTTTTCCAAGAGGAAAGCATACTGATTTCCGCAGAGAAGAGCAGCAGAAATATGAGGATGGCACCGCTGACAGAGCCAGCTGGACCCAGCTCCAACAAACAAGAATGAATTTGTAAATTGTGGATGGCTTTCGGTGGAGATCCAATGGAAGTTGCAAAGGTGAAGTTCTCAAGGAAAGGACAAGTACCCAGAACAACCATTAGCCTTTACACTTAACCTCATGTCCATAATTGCAATTATAGCCCCACGTTCTGGAATCGATGGACACAGGGACCATTGAGCAGGGTCTGAGCCAAAGGGCAAATCACCCAATGCCTGTGTGTCCTGCCATTGTGGCCACTTTCTCACACAGCTGCATGGCTCTCTGGCTTGGGAAGGGCCATTTCCTAAATCAGATGAATATTGCTTGTCCTGCCTGGATGAAAATCCACACAAGGATCACAGCAGTATTGATCCAGCCAGGTCCTCAAGCTGCCTCTTGACAGCAGAGAGACCACTGACCTCTGATGAGCTTCCATGGGGTCTAAAGATTGTGTGCTCACACTCCTGGCTGGTTCTTGTGGAGCAGAACGAATAAAAACTTTGCCATGTACTTAAACATAGGAAAATGGAGTAACACAGATGCCCAGACACACACTCAGTTGAACACACAAGAAGGGTTCGCATTAGTGCTGCCAGAGACACCTCCATCTATTCTCTGAGCCTGAAATCAAACATAAAGGTATCAAATACACCAGCAGAGCTCACAGAGCTGCTGATGCTTCGGCTGTAGCTTATTTTTCAGTGGGAGATAAAAGGTGATTCTCTGTATTACGTATCATCACAGGATAAATTTGTTGTAGCCGACTGCACTAATACAATAGCGCTGCCGACACGTATTGAAACTTAATCCCTCTGAAGGCACACGAGTCCCTTTTAAGTTTCAAACCTACACCATTGAAAAACATCTTACTACTGTGCATTCGAGAATACTTTTCTCTTTAGCTGCTCTTCTCATCCTTTTGACTATTTGTATTTATTTAAATGGAGCGCTGATTTAAAATGGATCTGTAAATAAGTCATTACTCTTGGTCATTCTCTGAGTATTAAACCACTTAAATTTTCTATAACCAGTTTTGATACACCTAGTTACAAAACATTCTTCTTGTGATGATGCAGATAGTTTACACACATATTTGAAAACTGAGACACCATCTTACTACAACAGACAGAGTGGCATTCCACCTCCAAACGTAGATCCAGAGTTAAATCGCACATCAGCACACAAGAAAATCAAAAGAAATGCAGCAACATTCTCAATGAGAAACAGGAATGCTACAAAGAAAAGAAAATAATCTAAATCTCTAAAGGCAACACCTCCACACATCTTATCTTTAACATTCTACTCTGCAAATGGTCAAAGCTTTCTTTTAAAAGTTAAAAGTACATAGAAAATTTAAAAGGTTTTTTTTTTTTTTCCTTCTTTTTATTGTCCCTAATGTACAGCACACTTGGATCATGCTTCTTCATATTAGAAATTCAGGTCTTGTCTGTCCTAGGAGACTGCACGGGGACTGGGGAACTGGAGTGAAATGATCACGTTATCACAAGGAAAAAGAACGTGAGAAGTGAGTAACTGAGTGCAGAACTGCTCTTTGGGTGAGCTTTGCATTGGGCTTGGTTTATTAACCAATGTTGATCCTGACCAGCTACTAAATAAGAACAATCAGATAACAGATTTTGCTCTTTGTCTCAATAAGCCTTGAGAGTACAGGGCAAGAGATGAAAATGAACATGTTTAACACATGCTGGTCTTCCATGTGTGTGCTTGGGTGGGAACTGCCTAAACATTTTGCAGTCTTTAAAATTAAAAAAGCAGTGAAAATATTGACAAGTATTGTAAAACCAAAAACTTTTTTTCCAAGGTTCCTTTATGTATAATGGGGAAATAGAAATCACAGCCCTTGTGGAGAAAAAAAAAATTGTATTTTTTCTACTGGCTCTTTTTCAAGTCTCCTTTCGTGTTTGAGGTACAATCCTCCTGTAAGGAGGAATTTTTGACTAGGTGCCTCAGAAGATGACCCTCATTTACCTATTATTCAATGCTGATTTAAATTACTGGGTTTCTTAAGTTTCTGACCTCCTGTATTTTATGATGTATTTAAAACACTTTGACTCTTATGAACCATTTAATTAAATAGATAATAACTACACATTTGTCCTACTTGCCATTCACCAAAGTTAAGTTTCAACATCCTTCTGGAACTATCCAGCACCAGCTTTTATTTCAGATTACAGAGGGGGAAAAATAGTCCTTGATTATTCCTATGATATTGATGACACCAATACATGTCATTGGAAAAGCTGAGAAATAAATTTACAATTTTTAAACCTATGGCTGGAAGAAGAAATTAGACAATTAGGTGATATAAACTGCTATAACTGGCTTACATGGAACTGCAGATCTTTAAGTCAGGTGAAGATCTGGTGCAAAAACCAGGGTTGCTCAAACAAACCATTCAGAACGTTAGCCTCTGCCTTCTGCAGGGGACAGACTACAGACATGAGCTGTATAAAAAATGAGGCAGAAAAACCTCTGTATTCAGCCCAATATTACACTGTTATTTTGGTTACAAGATTTATTACATGCTTGCTACCCAACTATTGCAACTCACAAAGGCGGCATCTCCTCGGCTGTTTGGCTTCGTCAATAAAATGGATCCTCTATCAGAATCAGATGCTTATTACTCAGGATTAAAGAATCCATGTCACAGTTAAAACACTTTCATATGGTTAATGGACTTAACTGCAGTTGTGCTAGAAAGGGCCTTTAGGTCTGCATTATAAATGGCTCGTTTTCTGGTTATGTTTTAAAAAGTTTAAAAAATTAATGCTTGCTAGGCACAGCAGTGCCCACAACACAGACCTTTACTTGAAGACTAAAGACATTCATGACTTGACACAAGAGTATTCACAGAATCCTAGAATGGTTTGGGTTAGAAGGGACCTTAAAGACCACCTCATTCCAGCACCCTGCCATGGGCAGGGACACCTTCCACTAGCCCAGGTTGCTCCAAGCCCCATCCAACCTGGCCTTCAACACTTCCAGGGATGGGGCAGCCATAGCTTCTGTGGGCACCCTATTGATCATTAATCAATGGGAAAGGTGACCAGAATATCATCTAATTAAAATGCAGGCATGATGGAATATCCTGCTGGCTTTACACAAGAAAAAGCAACTCTGCCTCACTTTGTGAACACCATTTTGTTTGTGCCATTTCAGGTATGATCTGGAATAGGACCAGAACATGTGCCAGCTGAACACAACTGCCTTTTTGAGACTGACCTAACAGGATCCTGGTGTAGGAGTACCAACATGGCTTCAAAAATGTCTGTGTTTTGGTCCCTGTGCGTGGTTTCATTTTTAATAAAACCTTAGACTAGCATTCCTATGGAAGGCACAAAACACCATGTGTTGATGCCTTGTGAATTGATGTAACAGAGAAATCAGGAAATAACAGAGGAGTTCCTTTCTTTTTACACACGTTCCTGACAAATCTGTCTAAATAACTGACTTTGGTACCAACTCAGACAGTATGGCTCAATTCTTTGGAACTATCTCAAAATTTATGCATTTGAGGTAATTTTGGACTTTCTCCCACAGCGAGACCCTAATGTGGGGGGAAAGGATACTGTAAATTATAAGACTGTCTCAAAAATTCTGTCTTTGGCTTAGACAGCCCCAGAAATAGTTCCCAGTTGGAAAGTTAAAATTTTGATTATTAGTAAATAAAAAACCTGAGCACACTGGGTCCCTACAAGCTCAAGTTGTGTGTGCACACACAGACATGCATGAGCACACACATGTAAAGGACTTCTGTTCAGCCCTTCACAGCAAACCAGCTGATGGCAAATACTTTTAATCTATTTGGAAATGTGGTTTCATAGTTCAGTCCTTTGGGGCTTGAGAACTTTGCTCATCGTGTCTCTGGGGCATTGCACAGTAATCTCTGAAAAACTGCATGCTAGATTAGCTCTGAGGATATTTCTGATGACAAAAGGCAGTCAGGATCTTTACATTTATCTGACTTGATGAAGATCAGCACCTCCCAGTCAGACACAGGAGGTCCAGCACCCTGCAAGGAGCTAGGAACAAAAAGCAGAGAGCAGAAGTGTAAATCTCCAACTGCCAGGTTATCTTAAAGGTAGAAAAACCCACAATCACATCTTTCTACAGTCAGGTTCATATGGTCCTCTTGGTTTCCATCACTAGGTAAGCTCCTATTTCCTATGTCCCAAGTTTAGTTTGCAGTTTAAGTTTTGAGGACACACCCCCATGGATATCCACAGTTGAGACAGTGGATATCTGAATCAGATATCCAGATACACAGATCACTCAGTTCCTCATTTATCCCCTCACTGCTCCCTGCTGAGAAGTACCAATAATGTGGCTTTGAATGACAGAATGGTTTGGGTTGGAAGGGACCTTAAAGACCACCTCATTCCATCCACCGCCATGGGCAGGGAAATCTTCCACTAGCCCAGGTTGCTCCAAGCCCCATCCAACCTGGCCTTGGACACATCCAGGGATGGGGCAGCCACAGCTTCCCTGGGCAACCCGTGTCAGGGCCTCATAGGGAAGAATTTCTTCCCAATATCTAATCTACGATCTAATCTACGTCTGTTCTTCTTCACCTTAAGGCCATATCCCCTTGTAGGTGTAACTTAATTATTACAACAAATGTTGTACCTGGTCCCCACATAAAATTTTGCTTTTTTTTTTGGTAAATGCTGCTATGACCATTATCATAAAATCTGTGCAATTTAACTATTAAACCACATCAATCAGAGACAGAGTCCACCAACTCTGCCTTCTAACCAGTGTAATTCTCCAACCCAGGTGAATTTTCTATACATTTAATAATAGATTTACACAGTATTCTATACATAGATGCCAAAGTTCAGAAAAATTATGTTGTTCATCCTGTTTCTACTGATGTTCCTACTGTCACGTGCCACAGAAATATTTTGAGAAATAAAAGAATATTTTAGAAAGATGGATAAAAGCAATGAACTACAAGATGGTCTTGTTCATGAGAACATCAACACATTAGCCTCATTTTTTTGAATGAGAAAAAAGCCACTGATCTGTCAAGGTTAAGAAAATGATCTTCACCTTGACAGGAAAATAGATGTAGATGATTGAAAATTCGAAATTTATTAGCATTTTATTTTCCACATATTAAAAAATAAACCTGACTACAGCAAAGTTTCTACAGAATAAAAAAAAAAAAACAACCTCGATGCCTGTGAAAAGACAGGCAAAGAAGAGAAGACTGATGATACAGCTGCTTGTTGCACTGAAAATGAGTGAGCACCTAAAAACCACCATGATTTATTATGCACATAAATGGGGCTCTCAGAGAGCACGGAGATATTACCTCCAGCATGACTCATTAATAGGTTAAATTCTGTTGTTAGAAATTGTTTATGTGTTTCACCTCTTTCCAATCAACTGAACAATGCACTGTCACAGTGCAAAATTAGAAGTCCAGGATGATCCTTGACGAGCATATTTAAACTTCACATGAACCTGGAGGCAATTTAAAAGAAGCCAGGGAACGAGATGACAATAGAAAGGTTGTTATGGGAAGCACAGGAACAGCACTGCTGAGAGGATACAACCCCACCTTCCCACTTGAGCACGAGATACAAAAGAATCATCAAAATCAACACGGGAAGAAGCCGTGACAGCAACCACTTCACACCGAATTCCGTAGGTAGATGATACAAACCCCACACATGCAAAGCACTGAAATACTCAGGCAAGTTCAGTAAGGACAAACACTTCCTTCACACTGTCCATAGACAATTCTAACACTATTCTGAGCGTTAGATCATTCATGGTGAAGGTGCTGATTATGGGTTTTTGACATTTAGAAGCTCCTGAAGAGGTGTGATTTAAAGGCCATTTATTAGGAACGTAACCTAATGCTACAAAATGTTTGTTTTGTTTATTCACTCCCTCCTTTCATAGATGTTGATATTTAAAGGTAAAAACTGGGGGGTGTTACACTGGATGCCAGATTTCTGCACCTGGGTTTGTTTCCTGACTGTCAGTGGTTGCACACAGAAAATCATTTATTGGTGTTTAGTCATAGCAGCGACACTATCACTGGAATTATGGACACCCGATTTTAAGACACATTTAAGAAATAAAATTATTTACTGGCAGAATTTCAGGCGCCAAACAAATCTGAGTTTAACCAATACACTGATTAACATTTTCAGCAAAACACAACTGCGGACATGAACCTGTATTGAGATGATATCCCAGTATCTCCTTATGATGAGCCTTGATTTCAAAATATTTCCAAATACTCCTTTTCAGCAGCTTTGCTTACCCTTTAGTTACTGCCACATCCCCAGGTGACTTTAGCAGGGTCAGGACTGGATCCCCTATGCATCCACATGGAATTATTCCTGTTGTTTTAGCTGATATTTACATCTGTATTAACTTTACACCTTTAGAAATTAATAAAGTGCAGCTCCTCACTTCCCTTACAGACATCCAGACATATAAAAAATCACTGAGTTGTATTTATGGCTACACACTTAATTCTTGATAACAAAATAACTAATTGTTCCCAATAATTTCTTCTGGCATGCAGCAGTAGTACTTCTTGTAATCCATTTTATTCATCTGCAGTAATTCATCCCATTCAGAAGAACGGGATTTAAAAATAATATTTAAACAAGGTTGAGGATAACAACTAAAAGGTGCCCACAAGAGACATATTTAAATGCCTGCTAAATATATTTACCTAAGTCAACCACGAAGTTTTATTTGGCAATTCTACATTTTAAAGCTATTGTCTCAATTAGGCCAAAAAAGAGGATACTGCTTATGACTGCAAGTCTCTGCCTGCATTCATTTATTGTTCAGTTCACAGTCTCTGAATACAACACAATCCTCCAACGGAGTCAGCTTTCATAATTCAGCAGTACAAAGTCTGCAAACACATGTAACCTAGATCCATATTTCACAGTGACAGCATATGATAGCAGAATGTGAAGTATTAATGCTAGTGTCACTACAGTCCTACACTCTACTGCACTTTAAGAGAAAGCAGCTGCTGAGATGAAATGTGTGCCAACTGTCTGAAGACAGAAACATAAGAAACATTCCTTCTGTTACAAAGGGAGAGACACACACAAACAGACTTTCTTTTAGACTCAACAAGCACACAAAGTTTCTTACTTTCGCCTTTCACGTTTCTATTTCAGCACCGTCCGCACTGTGGGCGCAGGGAACACGTGCCTGGGTGGGAGCCCCAGCCCCGGCCAAGGAGGAGCTCTCCAGGCAGGGGAGGGTTGGGTGAAGGGGATGCATTGGGACAGGAAACTGCTGGAGTGGTGACACCCAGCTGGCATGAGTCTCCGATTGTGGAATAGAGAATAATTTAGGTTGGAAAAGCTCTCTGAGACCATCGAGTCCAACCGTTCCCCCAGCACTGCCAAGCCCACCCGTGGCCCAAGCCCCCAACTGTCACATCTACATGTCTTTTAAATCCCCCCAGGGATGGGGACTCCATCACTGCCCTGAGCAGCCTGTGAAAATGTTTTGCAAACCTTTCTGTGCAGAAATTTTTCCTAATATCCAACCTAAACCTCCCCTGATGCAACCTGAGGCCATTTCCTCTCATCCTATCACTTTTTACCTGGGAAAAGAGACTGAACCCACCTGGCTAAAACCTCCTTTCAGGCAGTTGTAGAGAGTGAGACCAACCCTGAGCCTCCTCTTCTCAAGGCCGAACACCCTCAGCTCCCTCAGCCACTCCTAATACATTCAGAAAAACCCAATTTCCACCAAGTATCTGATGTGATACACAATATAGACATCCAGCACGCTGTTTAGAGCTGCTTTAGCACCTTCCAGGAATACTGCAGCAGTTTCTCAATCACCAAAGCAGTGGAATACTCTCCTGCCTGCAAACATCTTTGCCCTAACCCATCTCTGGCGAGCGCGTGGCGTGTACCTGCTACTGAGGGCTTTCTTAATTAGACCAAGGGACACGCTACAGAATTGTGAATTGGATTAACCAGGTGAAATTTTTTTTTATCTATTCTCTACACAAAGATCAGCAGAGAACCTGCTCTTTTCGATTCGTGTCTAGTCCTGGAGCAAGCCCACCAAACGATCCCCCACGTGCCGCATCGCCAGCCTCCGCACCCGGCGCTACAATGGGAGTGCGACATAATCTGAAACGTTCGGCCGTAATTCACTTAAAAACTAGTACAACCTCATTGACCTCCTTATCAAACAATTTATTGTGCATTTACAGACTGGACAATGAAATAGAGGAGGTAAGGTATTAATGGTGACACTATTTGGCAAGCTCATAGCGCAGTTCATTCAAAAGGCAATTTTAAAATTGAATGAAGAGGTTTGACTAGGCAATAAAAACAGCCACAATGCCAGTGAACAGTACTTAGGAGGAAAGCCTCTAATTATCCTATTTATAAATCAACAGCAATTTTACTGATGACTTCTTCTCAAACTTGATTAAAATAACTTCAAAAAAATTAAAAAATAATCAGATCATATTTATTTTATTAAATTACGATTTTAAAGCATTATTGATTCTCTTCATAAATGAAAATGATAAAAACTTGAGGACAAGAATGAGACAACATTTTTTAAGAGAAACATTTGTACAACACTCTGCAACATAATTATAGTGCTGCCCTTGGGGAAGGGGATTTTATTTTATAATGAGAATGTTTACACTGTTATGGGGTTCAATCTATCTGGGAGGGAAGGTTAAACTTCTTTCCATTAAAGACAGGCTTATAATGAAAAGCTCTGAAAGGAGAATGGAGTCTAATATAGTAGATGTAATGGCCTATTAAATGATTCACACACACAAAATGAATCAAATTCATTGTATCTTACTGCTCTTTTATGACAAAATTGTCGAAAAAATAAAACTATTGTCAAGATAATTGCATATTACATATACTGTATTACTGTAACTACTATTCTTATTGGGTGACCCAGAGTCTACATTTTAGGTACATTAATAGGACATTACATTTTAAATACTTTATAGTACTGGAATGTTGCACAAAAATCCCACTTTCACTCTGAAGGCAAAAATCAATTCAGACTTAAAGTCATGCTGCAATTCTGCATCATTCTTTTTCAATTAAGTTTTTGCATACATTCTTTATGATGTCATTTCTGCATTCCTGCAACAGATGTTTGTTTATATCCTAATTTACCCAAATGCTGCCTTACTAGTCCCTGAAGATAACCTCTACAACCAGCTTATGTTTCCAAAACACACTACAAGAAATGTTTTCTTAAACTTGGCCCTTCGATATACTGGTAAAAATCACCATCTCTGATCACTAATGGACACTGCTCTTAAAAGAGTTTGAAAGTATAAAAAAACCCGTAAGAAATTAAATAAAAGTCATGGAACATCTCTAGAAAAAAATAATGATGTATCAGTAGGTTGAAAAGTAAAAAACATTTGGGTTTTGCACAAAGGATTGAAAGTTTTACACAAGATCTATAATGCAATAATTTGGTCTATTACTAAGAGTTAATTAAGGAGCTGGTCTTGCAAACACACATGCAGACTGAGAAAATCTACATGGCTTTAGTTAAGTCACCCACAGAACTGTCCATAGGTCCTCAAGCACAGTTATATTAAACAACAGAAACCTTGGTTCATTATCTTTTTCAGGTGCTAATGCTTCTTAAATATTGGCTGCATTATTTTCTTGTGTTGGAAGGTCACAAGATTACCAGGTGTTATTATAATGCAATTGGAAGTATAAATGTTATAGGACTAAGAATGTTTTGGGTACTTTTATCCAGTAGTTAAAAACACAATCAGCACTGGCCAGAGCTATCACTTTCCCAAACTAATACCCAAAACCTGGGACACCACAAACAGCTAAAACTTCAGATTTCAAAAGATGCTGTGATAAGTTTAAAGAAACCTTTGCAGCTATAGTAAGAATTTCAAAGTACCTCAAAATCTCAAATAATTTCATCTGAGTTGCATAAAAAATAAGCCAGGACTTCTAAAGTTGCCTGATGGCATTTAGATTTCTCCAGGGAGGACAACCTTGCAGAAGTAGGTTCTTATATTTTAATGAATAAAGGACTTAGTTAAGCATTTGGAAGCTCCCATCCTTTTCTGAGCCTTTTGCAGATTTAAGAATATTTCAATTTTTTTTTATTATTTATTATATTTATGATACTGGGGGGAAGTTTAATGCAAGCACCAAGTCATGAGTGGTGCATGAGGAGTCACACCTTCTAATTTGAGCCCCAGCTTCTATCCAGCTTCTGTGAAGAACCTGTTCAGTGAGGCTGAAAACTCCAGCATTTCTCATCTACAACTGTCTATGGAAACCATCACATTTCAAGCATTGCCTAGGCTATATATGCTTGATGGATTTTTTTTAAAATACTATTTAAAACCAGTCTAAAATTTGACATGATTTCATAGTATAAAACTATATCTTAAAACTTTTAACACTGACAACAGACACAAGAAAAAAAATTCAGAAATATTTTAATTACAGGAAGGAAGGTGGGGATTTTCACTTTTATGTTCCTATTATTAGAATTCAAAGCAACAGAAATAATCCAGATTTTATAATCTAAAGCAAGATTATTTCTCCTGCAGTATACATCCTCCTTCAGAGGGTAAGACCCAGTTCCTAAGCACCAATCAAAGGCTATTAAACATAACTGCAATAAACCAAATTAATCATTCACATCTCATTGAGGCATCCGGTACAAGAAGGTGAGAAATAAGAACAGAATATTTTTCAGAAAGAAAAGTGGTGGAATAAATGGTCCCTGACCATGGCAGGGGGTTGAAATGGGGTGATGTTTAAGGTTCCTTTCAACCAAACCATTCTGTGATTCTATGAATTCACTCACCTTGCTTACAAAAGTAAAATACACTGAAAAGAACAAAGCTCTACCCATGAACAAGACCCCTTTCTATTAAAATTAATAAAGTAGCTACATACAAGTATATTATATGCAAGGAGATGGAGAAATTACCAAAGTAGAAAGCAGAAAAACATAAATGGAAAATGGTACAGGTTGTTGAGGCCAAATTTAAGTTATTTTCCACAGGTGCAGCAGTAGAGACTGGAGTGGGAAGCCTGAAAAGGCAGCTCAATAGTTAGAGAACATGCAATAGAGAAAACAGCCCATTAAATAACTGGACTCCTAATTCACCAGTGAAGGAGCCACTCCAAGACAGTTCCTTGAGTGACTGAAGGTAGAGAAGGTTGATTGTCTTAAAGAAGGCTCTGAATAGTTTCATGTTGCAACACTACAAGCCTCAACTACTCTTCCTGGAGTAAAATAATGCCAGTAATACACATTATCCAGCAGATGCTTTTCAAGTGAGTCATTTAGGACTGTGTGTATGTGGATGAACATTCATTCAACAATCGCTAACAGTGAAGGTTCATCAAATTAGCCATTTATTTTCCCCTTCCCTTCATATCTGATTCCAGAACCTGCCTTCTCCTCTCTTTTTAAGACTGCATTACCCACACTTCAGGCATCATTATTACTGCACTGACACTCCACCTTTTTTAATGGTAGCCCACAGTTAAGGAGGAGGATGAGCTGCACATCCTCCCTCATCATTGTGTTTGAGTATCTCTGCTCACCTAATAACTGCTCCATGGATAGTCAGATTTTCCAGATGAAGAGGAATATCACTCCAATTCCCCATGAAATGGTTAAAAGCTAGAAAAGTAAGTACCAGAGCTTGCACCTCTGAAGACAACGAAGTGCTCAAGTCAAATTTCATATATCCAAACAAAGCATCTTCATCATCACGAGGCATCCTCCTAGTTAACATTCACTTTGGGAATTTCAAGTTAACAAATGCTTTCCAAACTCCATTTTTTCCTCAAGGAAAATCCATTTGTTTTCTTTATAGTAGGTCTTTTAAAAGGGAGTCATAACTGATGGATTACAACATGTTCCTACCTTTTCAATCTGAATTTCATAAGAATAAAATAAACCACAAATGAAAGTGCTTGTAACCAGGCACGTTGAACCTTTCTTCTTCTATTAGCATATCAGTCTGCAATCATAACTAGATCAATAGCGAAGATATCTAATTAAAAGAGCACCATGCTTTCCTTTGTCAGAAATTCATTACTTTTTATTAGGGTCATTGCTTGAAAACTTCAAAACACCATATGGACCTAATTGTGGTTTATTTTGGCAAAAAGGAAGACACTGTAGAACAATTGAGGCATTACATTCTACAATTCCATTACTTTCATCCCTCTCCATTTTATTACTGTGTCATTAAAGGCAACTTGAGTGAGCGAAGAATTATAGTGTCATGTGTACGGGCTAGTAGATTAATAACAAAACACACTCAAGTTTAAAGGTATCTAACAGCTGTTTTCATTATTTTGTGTAAATACGCTTGAAGCATATCTATCTGATTAGTGGATAGAGTGCTCTTCTCTGTCACATGCCATGGGCACTGCTATGTGCAAGTAATCAAAGTGCTCAGAAAATGAGTTTACATTGTTCACTGCTGAAATACACAAATGTCAGAAAGTGACTGCGCATCAAAGCTTAGGCAAATCAGCTGCTGCAAACAAACAGACTCCAATGCACATCGCAGCTCTAAACATTCCTCTGCAGCACAATGACTGAACAGGACTTATTGCCAGCCCAAATGAAGTGATGCTCGTGGAATAATAAGTTGCTAATGTATAGATGTGCCGGCGAGTTCAGCACCGGGTACCGCTGAAAAGAGCTCGGCTGCTTCCAGAACCAAACATGCACTGGTTTAATGTCATAATATCAGGCAACTTTGTGGATCTCATACAAGGTTCACTAGAAAACAAAACAAAAAAAATGTTTGTTTCTTTGTTGGTTTTTTTTTGCCTGCTATCGCCTTCTTTTAAAAAAAAAAATCTTAAAATATTTTTTATTAATTTTTAAAATATTTTTGTGACTGAGTTGCTAGGAATTCTGACAGCTAATCCCTCCTTTTATTGGCAACAAAAAGACAACACTCCAGGCACCCAAAAAGGGTCAAAACTTCTCTTCTCCATATATAGTCACATCATCCAAGATGGGCAATTCAAACTCAGATGGCAGATAACACAAGTGAACTCTGAGTCCCAAAGATGTGTGATGAAGTTTGAGGAGGGACAGATGAAATTTCAGTCACTGAAAGGAATTACTGCATAACAAATTCTTCTTTCTGTGCTTTGTTTGCTTCTAGCAGAGATTGAGGCAGTTTTGGTATTAAAACTACACCAAGATGAAAATGAAAGAGCCCTACAGACTCATCAAAATAAGAAACTTAAAATAAACTCATTCTGATTCCAATGAGCTCAATGGAATAATTCTATCCAAATGCTTCAGTGATCAGAAGTAAACTGAGGCAAAATGGAGAAGGATGCTTAGGGAGCCACGAGACTAAAACATTCTGCCTGAAGCCGGTTTTTGTTTGAAGAACATCTCACCTAATGCTTTCCCAAATCCCCGTGGTTGTGAACCCTTTGGTACCACTTCAGTTTGGGCTGTTTTCTGAGGGATGCTCAGGCTACCACAAAACAACAGCGTCCAAGAAGTTGTTCATGTCTCATCCCTGGAAGTGTCCAAGGCCAGGCTGGATGGGGCTTGGAGTAACCTGGTCTAGTGGAAGGTGTCCCTGCTAAGGGCAGGGTTGGAATGAGATGATCTTCAAGGTCCCTTCCAACCCAAGCCATTTTAGGATTCTATGATTCAAAGATCAATCCCTCAAAAACTCCAGTGTGTCAAAGGGAGAGGAGGGGAGAGATTAAAAGCATTGGCTGTGACGTGGTTTTCTTCAAAAAATGTTCAGATGAACCCTGTACATGGAGTCAGGCAAAAATATTCCTATGATTTTTTTCCCTTCTCACCCCTGTCATTATGAACCTGGCTAATAAAAAATTCATCCTGATCCCAAATACAGGCAGAGGTTGAGCAGATGAGCTGGACATGCCTTGCAGGACGCTGCTCATTTATGGAACACCTGATTAATGAAATACAAGACAAACACCGTGCAGAAAACAGAACAGATTGGTCTGCTGTGTCTTTTATAGAGGTTGGAAAAAACATAATCTTCATGGACCAGTTCAGGTCTCAAGACTCAAGTCAGCACTGACCAATTCATAGTCCACTTCTTTTCACCTTTATTTTGGGGATAACATCACAGCAAACATCTGCAGCTGCCTGGCACTACTCCTGTATTGTTTAATCAACCATTCTATGAATTTATCAAACCCCTCTTACATTTCAGTAGTGTTTTGACAGTCATTTCACAACTAAATTCCTCTCTGTAAAATAAAAAAAAAAAAAAAACAAACCAAGCAACCACCCTACACACCCTTTTTTTCATTTCCAGTCTCAGCCATTTAATAATGACCAATTTATACCTAGTGGATGTTGCAAGGATTATCCTGGAACTTAAATAATTCCTCCTCTTTCATGGCATTTATCCTCTGACTGTATTTATAAAGATTAACATATATCCCCTTCTCAACCTTTATTTTGCTAGGACAAGTGAACCATACTCTTTTAATCTGCTCTCATAATACAGATTCTCCTAATCATCCTAGCAGCAATTCTCTACACCTGTTTCACAGTTTAAATTAATCTTTCTTGAACATGGGTGACCAGAACAACACACAATTTTTTCAGTGCTTTACATAGAGACATCAATCTGTATATTTTCAAATATCTTTTCTATTGTATGTGAGACTCACATATGCCTTTTTTTTTTTTTTTGGACATACTTGGTATGGTGCAGCTATTTAGCCAGACTAAATGTCTGCCATATTTGTGACATAACCTGCATGGTCATACAGACTGGGCCACTACTCAGCACACAAAAGTGACCAAGGGAGGAAAGATCTGCTTGCTTTCTTCTCTATTTGACATCTGTGAGAACCATATCAGCTGGAGATAAAAAATATTTGAGGGTCTAAAGGAGAACATGGCTGTGAATAGTTTGGGATTTTTTTTGAGAGGAAAAGTCATAGAATTAAAGATATATAACCCTGTCACAGAGCATCCATGAGGAATGTTGTGCCACAGAGAGGAGAATATACCTAAAGTCAAAGCCATCCTGGACAAATTAAATCAAGACTCTCTTCAACCGGTGCAGAACCAACACAAAGACACCTGTGATTTCCAGACAAAAAGAGCTGATGAGGAAGGACAGCTGGAAAGATGAGGGTTCTGGCATGATAGTGAGACATCACAGACCGTTAACCAAATGATTTTTCAGGTCCCTTCCAACCCAAGCCTTAGTTCCATCACTGGTTGGGCACTAAGGAAAACAGGAGCAATGTGGTCTGATGATAAGGCCCAGGACTGGGGGAGTGAAGGGGAGCAAGAAATTCATTCAGCAGGTCAAAACTGGACAAAGTCTAATTATCTGCAAGCCTGACCTGAGCACTACTCAGAAGTCGTCTTATAGGAAACTTGCAGTTTTATGATGAATCCACTGTAAAATTTACCACAGATTGGATGATTTAACTTGATATCTAATTTATTCTTTCTGGCTGCTGTTAGTGCCCATAACATTGCTTGAAAAACAGACTGAACATAACGATATCTTCTTTTATAATATCCAGAACTACTGTGCTGCAAACACGGATTTCTCAACACAAAATGCTCCATCACTAAAAAAAGGCAATGCAAAACCAACCCTACATACTTGAGGAAAACCTGGACCTGTTGGAGCAAGTCCAGAGGAAGCCACGAAGATGCTCAGAGGGCTGGAGCCCCTCTGCTGTGGTATGGACAGGCTGGGAGAGCTGGGGGTGTTCATCTTGGAGAAGGGAAGGCCCTGGGGAGACCTCAGAGCCCCTTAAGGTGCTTAAAGGGGTTCCTGGAGAGCTGGAGAGGGACTTTGTACGAGGGCCTGAGGTGACAGGACAAGGTGAGGGTGGCAAAACACTGGCACAGGTCACCCAGAGAAGCTGTGGCTGCCCCATCCCTGGAAGTGTCCAAGGCCAGGTTGGACGGGGCTTGGAGCAACCTGGGATAGTGGAAGGTGTCCCTGCCCATGGCAGTGGGTGGAACAGGATGAACTTCAAGGTCCTTCCAAGTCAAACCATTCCAGGATTCTATGAAAAAAATGAAGGGAAAACAGTACTGGACTTTAATGTCCCACAGGTCTTCAACAACCATCCCTACTACTTGCTGTTTGCAAGCCCAAAACTCCAGTGAACCCTCATTACCATTTGGACACACATCTCTTCCACAGTAAAGCAGAACAGCCTCTACCTTAAAAGCACTTCTGGCACGTTTATGTTGATATTTTCATATTTTTAAATGTATGCTATCTGAATTATTTAAAGGGAAGAAGAGGAGGATTATTTCATCTGGGAGTCACAACGGAGCAGGGGGAATGTCCAAAATATAAAATATTAAGTATTTGGAAATGCAAAGAAAAAAAAAAAAACACCACAACAAAAACCTAAAAGGATAAAAACATTCCTTGCACAACAAAGAAATTATCTGTGATTTGGCAAAATTAAAAATCATTTAACTTCATCCCATTTGGTTATGTATAAATAAAACATCTGTGTTAAGCTGTTCTCACACATTACATAAAGGTCATCTCCATAGGACTGGAGAGCTACGCTTCAAGTTTCCTCTTCAAACTGTGATTTTATGTATTCCATCATGTAATTTTGTTCTCCTTGTCTCTATTCTCTAAAATTCCTATAGAACATGTTCCTATCTTTTCCACTGGCACTTCCATCTGACAGTACCTCTGACTGTAACTAGAATGGGTTGTCTGCAATGCAGCACATAACAGTGCTCCAAGCAGACCCAACCCGTTTACAGTTCTAGTTTCCCATTTAATAACAATTTTCAAAGGGACTTACTCCACTATTCTCTTAAAAGGTCCTGCTTGTTTGGGTTATTTTGTTGTTTGTTTTTTTTTCTCCTCCAAACTAATAGTGCATACAAGAACTGTGGCTTTTTCTAAAGGTATTGCCATTACCCCATGAATGGCAACAGATTCCTTCATTCTCCTAAAAATGATTTCTGAGAACATTTTGTGTGCTTACTGAAGAATCTCTAAAAACTCAGATATCACTTCCTACTCTTTACATTCTTTTGCAGTTTCTAGCACATTACCCACTTTCTTTTCCATTGTATTACAACAAGTACCCAGAATATTTAAACAATAAGGTTCTGTCACTGCCTCATGTAGCAACTAAGAAATAATATGCCCAACACAACTGCCTCCCTCTCTGTTACAATTCTGTAAGCATGAAATCCCTTTAAATAAAAAAAACAAAGAAATCCACCTTCACTTCTATGCAATATTCATGAATTCCATAATAAAAAAATATGGAATTGTTCAATCTTTGAAGGGCAGTATTTTGAAATGCAAAATCCAGCAGGGACAGCCTTGTCTATAAAAACCATCTTTCACACATGCAAAGGATTTAAGTCTGTACCTTTTTATGGACTGGAAGGGAATTTTGTGCCACCACTTTCCCCTCGTGCTAACACTGTACTCCCACCGAGTGCCAAGTGCCCTCAGCTCCCACTGACTGCAGCGAAAATGAGGGTATTTAGCACTTTGCAGGATCCTACTATTAATCAATAACCTTTTTCCACTTTGAACAGAAGAAAAAAAAATCCCAAAACAAAACAAACCAAAAAACCCCCCAGCTTTAAGTCTGCTGTGACAATTTTAACCAATTAAATTTAAAATTCATGACTCTTATTACAGCAATTTGATACAAACTCTGAAAGTATTTCATGTCTGAACCATCCTGTACAGGGTTGATATTTAACCTGATCCCAGCTCTCAGGAGAAAGGCTTTTTGTTGTGAAAGAAGAGAAGGAAGAGAGGAGAACTGAGGTAGGAAGGTGGAGAAAGCCCCAAAAAGGGCTTTGATTATGCTTTTAAAAATGTAACATAAAATCATATTAAACTGACCAACATTTTTACTACTCTGGAAATTAAAAAAAAATATATTATTGTTTTAATTCAGAGTAAGTACAGTTGAATGACTGTATTGCAGAGCAAATCCCAGGAGACTGAAGAGCGCCATCCACACCAGTTGCTGATGAAGGTGTCACTTTCACCTCTTCTCCCATGACATCCCTCAACTCCAAATGCCCACACTTATTACAGCAAGGTAGGCTATTCTCTTCCCAAGTTGCAAAGGAATTATTATGCATGGAAGTGCATAATAATCCAGTCCAGTCGTGACTCTACCACTGACTTCCCACATGAATATGCACGAATCAATTAAACCTCTGAATGCATCAATTTCCTTCTCGAGTAGTAATGATAATAATAATAATAGCTGCCCATTGTATAGGGCACTGCATGTAATATTTTTAATGCCTGCTAATGAAATGTGCTATTAATTATTAGGATGTGGTTTGTTTTTGAAAGCCAAGTTACCAGCACGTCTCAAGTTTGCATTCAAAGTGACACAACTTGAATATTTTCTAAGAAAACTGCCTATGGGAAAGTATTATGGAAAATCTTCCTTAAAAAGCAAACAGTATTTAAATCAGTATGAGAACTTCTAGCTCTTACCAGCTCTGCTGCAGGGAAGTTTGCAGCTAAGGGGTTAATCAGATTAGATGGGAGTGGTTATAGGCTCAGTGCCACAGGTTTTGCCCTTTGTGGCTTCTCACATCCCAGACTTGGAAAATATGAGCTGTGATACTGAGAAAGGTAAGAAGCCAGCACAGCCCCATAGTGATAAATGAGTTTGCATCATCTGTCATTAGAACTTCCTGCCAACAGGGTCATTCCCTATTAAATTACCACTTGTCAATGTTTAAAATACTGATTGATAAATGACTGTGCCAAAACTGATAACACGACAGCTTTTATTTTCTAATATTCTTGGTTACTACATTCTGCTACTTCAAGATACAGATATAGTAGGGTTTTTTTTTTCAAGTACTTTAGTGAAAGACAATTTAATCTAATACAAAACTAACAGGTACTGTATAATGATTGGTCCTGATATACATTACATACTATTCTTCTTGCCAAAATAAACCTACTGGTGATTTAGCGATATGGGTAGATCCAAGTTTCACATTTCATCAAATGCTAGTAATCTGTTTTATCAATATAAACTGCATTTTAATGAAAAAATTCTTTTCTTCAGTACACTTCACTTTTAATTCCCCAGAGTATGATAATTCGTTCACGCTGTAGAACAAGAATGTTTTACAAGACCTTAACTCTCCAGAGAAATTTCTCTGTAAATACAAAAAGCAAGTTTTATGGGAATGTGTTGTATGCAACATGAGCAGTACCCAACATAATAAAAAACTAGGTTGCACAGAGAATTCTGCTTAAGTATCCTTGTGAGCTATTGTGAGCCTAAATGGTTATTATGATAGTGTTTAGTGGAATACCTATACGACAGATAAAGGAGAGTCAGTAAAACTATTTTTGTCCCTGAATAGATAAAAAGAAATTACTTTTTAGCAAGTTTTGCAGAATGAATACATCCCAGCAGACCCTTCAGCCAGGCCCTTCTCTAGGAGGGCTCAGTCTGCTGCTGCTGGAGAGGTCTGGAGTTACATATCTTGGGGGTTAAACTGGCATGTTCTGCCTGGAAGACCGAGCTGAGGCAACAGCTCCTCTTCTATCATCCAGAAGGAGAACAGAAACTCCTGCATGACCTCCAAGGGCACGTGTGGAAGCAGCACGAAGTAAGAAAGCACCTCTGAATATGGATGTTTGAGGCATCCTTCATTTGATCACCTAAAGCCTCGATGCAGGTGCAGCTTCCTGCAGGTAGCACCTACCCCAGAGGTGCAGGAGGTGACCAACCTGCTGCCAAAGGCTCCAGGATGGAAAGATTCCATTTTATGCCCCCACACTGCACTTTCCTCCCAGTAGGTGCCATGTCCCAGATCCTCAGAGCATCCCTCACTCTTGCTGGGTAACTCTTAGTGTGCCAACACCGACCCTCAGATCCCGCTTGCGGCAGGTGAGGAGGAAGAACATTCAGGGGAGCAATTTCCATCACCCAGTTCCTTCAGCAGCCAGCCCCAAGGTAGGAGCAGTCTATTGGCATTATCTAATTATGCTAATGACCCATAAACCGTGGTGGCAGGGAGGCTGTGCCGACCAGAGAGGGCACAGCGCTCCACGGAGGTGCCTGAGCCACCACCAAAGGCTGCAGCGGCCCCCAGAACCACAGTCACTGTCATTAGCATGGCACTCCACCTAAGCTTATGTATGCAATTTCACTGGAGGGCTAATTAGCCAAAAAACTGCTCTTCTAAGGTGTATGGCTTCCCAGATGCAAGACAGTTCACTACAGATCATGTGAGCATCTCTCTGTGCAACGCAGACATGTCCCCAGTGCCCACCTATAGCTTTGGGCTCTTATGGATTCCAGTCTCTCCTTGCTTATTGGCATTTTTCCAGCACAGAAAAGCTAAGTTCAGTCCTGCAAACTTGGTCCAAATGATGCAATTATTATTTTTTTCCTTTTTTTTTTATTTCCTCAAAACAGACTCACCCACACGCGACAGTCACGTTTCTGTACAAGAAATACTGTTAGCATCTTTTTTAAAATCTTCTACTTCAGTCATGAACTCCCTTGACTGGCCCTAGAATACTCTCTAATTTGGAAAATTCTGCCTCTCTCACACTATAACTAAAAGAATATAAATCCAAATTGTTTAAAATGTCCTGTTAAGTTTACTAAGTTATAAAAAGCAAATGAAGAAGCAAGTCTGAAATCTATAATTCTGCTTCAAAATGTGTAATGCCAATAGTACAAGATACCCACCAACAAGTTTCACTTAAAAAAAGCACTATTTTTATTTTCTGCTGTAATCCTCATCCTCTCATGTTTCTTTTATATTATTCCACCTAAGTACAATGTGAATTTTGAGCTCTGAGGAACATTACTTCATTCTTGCTTATAAAAACATCTTCCTTTTCTACCACAACTTGATGATAATAATAAAGATATACTACAATCAGAGGAACAGCAATAATAACCAAAATCTAAATGAAAATTTTCATTGGAATGAATTCCAAAGAGCACATAATTTGACCCCACTTTGCTGACTGCCACAGACAATACGGATACAGATGGGATGAGAGTATTCATATAAAATCACAGAATGGTTTGGGTTGAAAGGGACCTTTAAGATCATCCAGTTCCAACTCCCTGCCATGGACAGGGACACCTTTCACTAGACCAGGATAGTGGATATCCAAATACCAACAAAGACCTTGCAGAAGTATTCCAGAGGCCTCTGCTGGCACATGGAGAACCGAGTACCAAAGATAACATCAGTCAAAAGGGAATTGTCTTTACTAAACCACCATTTTCCAGTGCAAAAGTGGAAACAGATTATATCAAAATAGACTCTATTGATTGTACAATAAAAAATAATAGGATTTTATTTATGTTACAATTGAAAATATACTAAAATTAGGCCAACATCAACATAAGTGTGAAATATGATGTATTTAGCTCACTGTGCTATAAACCTCCAGTCTGATACACAGCACATATGGCACAGAAGATCAGCCACTGGTCTCCATCCCTTGCAATACCAATGCACTGTGTAGGGACAGCCTTAACTTGGAGGGGTCTTTTGTCTCCGAGCTTAGAAATACCTTGATATGTATAATATAATAATATTTATATATATAATAATATACTTCACCAGAAGGCACAAAGAGCAGAGTTTGAATCAGAAATTATATGGGGTGAGTATATACAGAGTAATTGTGGCACCGCAGGATGCATTATGGAAGCTGGTTGTTTTCAGAACCAGAAAACAGGAGGATTAAGTCAGTAAATATCTTATTCTGGTAAATCCTGAAATCCTTTCATCTCTTCTCATTGTCAGATAAGGACCACAGTCTGGTGGTTTGCTCTGGGAAACACCAGCACATGGTCTTACGACAAGTATTTATTGAAAAGAAGATTCTTTGTAAAAAAACATCAATAACTTCCTCTCAGAAATAGAAAAGCAGTGGTTAGATGTCCACCTGAAATATTTAAATACACATTACACATGTGTAGTGTTACTTCTAAGGGTATTCAGAAGTGTTTCCTATGGTATCCATCATTATACCTCCCCTCTTCAGTGATCACAGACTATGCTGCTTGTGCTGTTTGTGTGCCCATCACCTATAGTAATTACATTAAAAGGTAGATATTTTACAGGATTAACTCATGTGACATGATCCTTTATTACACTGGCTTTGATCAAGGGTCAGATATATTTTATTTTGACCTACAACTGCAATATTAATCTAAAATAATCTAAAAAAGCTCACCATTGCATGAGTGAGGGTGATTGCTTAGATCACCTCTCCCTCCCAAATCCAAACGTAGATTATGTTTCAGACAGAAACATACCCTGAGACGTTCACACGCAAAATAAAAGAGGTCAAAATAAAAAAATAAAAAAACCCCTCCACCCTGGTTATTTTGCCTTCAGAATTTTTAAATATTTTCCCAACATCTCAGCAAAATTATGCATTTTAAAAAGACTGCAGGCACTGAAATGATTGTCAGTCATGCAAATAATCACTTACTTACACTGTATGAGTTTGGTTTGGATAAAGCAAATTACCATTTGAAAATAACTTGAAAAACACTCTGGGCTAAGAGCTTGCTTTATAAATTTTAGCTTGGCCACAATTTTTCTTAACCTTTTTCTCCTCCATCTCCATTCAGTCACTATATTAATACAATCTAAATTTAAAAAAAAAAACAGCACTGAATTGCCACAGGTGCATTCAACTTTATGTAAAACATGTAAAGAAATAGTAAATAGTGGCTGCAGCTGAAGGTCAAAACCTAAAGAACTTCAGAGTTAAGCAAAAACAGACCTTTCTTCTCCTTTTTTTTTCCCCTGGGATGATATTGGGCTTTGTCTAAACACCTCAGATCTTACATCTAGAATTAGCTGAATAAAATATGTATTAGAAATAATAGGGCTGCAATTAATCTGTATTTTTGGTTACTCTGCTGTGAAAGTTCTACAGTCACACAGTTGTTTATGAACACCTTAATTTTGTCCATCCTGTTGAAAACAGGGTTTTGATGTAAGTCCATCGACCACAATAAAAGCAGGAAAGGTGTCCTGATTTGTGAGATGGGATATAAACTGGGAGCAGGACACTCACAGGAAGATGTGAGATCTTCCCACTGTAGCAGTTTGGGTATCAGGCTAATGATTTTACCCACCTAATCACCTCCTGCTTTGGACAAACGATCGCTGTGTGTGTATGACTTCAGCCTAATTTGTCAGATCTCGTCTGACCCCATCTGCCAGGGCTGACAGAAAGAGCTGATTTAATATATGAGACAGGGTTATCATAACTTCATCTCCAAAACCAGGCTTGGGCCACATGACTTCGTAAGGTATGCCAAAACCACGAGACCCTCTGAAATTGGCTCGATATCAAATATGCTGAGCACCCACAGCATTCCCTCACGCCTGAAAAAATCCGGTCTCCGAGAAGGAATAGCAGATCCTCAAAGATACACAGGTACTGCCCTTCACTGCCAGCCAAGTCCCAGAGGAACACTGGAGGATTTTAACCCGCTTCTCAGAAGCAGAGGTTTAAAGGTTTAACTTTAGACGTTGATTTCTAAATGATTTGCATCGGTATTTCAGAATACAAAGTTTTCCAAGATGCTGAAACTCAAACCTTGCAGTGTTGAACCCCAGCGAGTGCACGACCTCAGCTCCTGCACTAAAAATTTCTCTGCCTCAAACTACCACAGATGTATATTTAGCCTTTGAAATAACTGTAAGTACAGGCTGGTCAGGGACAAAGATCTCAAGTGTGGCCAGAACTTACTATCAGATCAAAAGCCAGGCTCTTGCAAAGTCATTGCAGTGCTTTCCATCGTTATTTCAGTAAAAAAAATGTACCTAGCTTGGTGTTGGTTGTTAGAGTATAATCAAATTGCAAAATCATACTCTATTTAGTGCCGGTCCCATTGAAGCAAAGTTCCTGTTCGGTGGGAGGAGAGTCCCTTATAAGAGGAAAAACAATTGTGCCAGGTTTAATCAAAAGTGAAAAGGATCCAGAGAATGTTCCCTTTGAGCCACATAACCCACCGCTAATTTCAAGACGGGCTCTGAAACGAGGGTAATAAAAAACGTCCTTCAGAGTAACCGAGGAGGAGTGAAGAGCAACTCCGGCTGCAGCTAACGCCAACATCTGCAAGTCTGCTCCCTGCCACAGGAATGCTTTCTGCCTACCTGGAAAGCCATAAAAGAGGTAGGGGAGGGAGGAGGGAATAAAATCCCACCGCGACAACACCGAGGGAAATATCACTCCTTGGCTGCAGGCTTATCATTTTTACTGTTCTCCAGCATTTCTCTCTCCTCCTTGACCTCCCTTGCACAAAATGTACACAGAGCCGAGGAGCAGGAACCCCTCAAAGACTAAAACAAGTGGGAAATCACTAAAACAAGAGGGAAATCACTCATCCTGAACGATGCAAGTCTGCACGACAGGCACTGAGGACAGGCTTGGCTGCCTGGATAGCCCCTGATTATTGAAATACATTTATCAATTAGGGGGGTTTGCATATTATCAAACTCTTTCATTAACGATGCTTTAGCTGATTAGTCAGAACGTCGCCATAAATACAGAGTTTTGACAGGCTGGAGGCAATTTATGACGTGGAAAATGTACTGACCTGCTCACATCAGGAAACCTGACTGGAAAATAAAGAACTTGGCACTTCGGTCTGATTATTTTTTCCAAATCCTTAGGTCTGTGGTCAGGAATCAGCTTCATAAATTTTCCAATGGATGTAAGAAATGATTCCATATTAAAAGCAGAGTTGAACACCACAGCATCAGCAACCAAACTGTAAAAAGCGGTGAAGATTAATGAACATACTGCTGCCACAGAAGGAAAGGAATTATTTTACATGCAGTGAAAATACAATATATTTTCTTATAAACAAGCAAAAGGTGCATGTGAATACTAATCAAAATCAGCCTTTGCATGTGAATTAGGAGTAGCACATGTACCTTAATCAGAAGTATCTTGATTTCTGTCTATTCAGCCTTTGAAAAAATGTTTAACCTTTTTAAACTAATAAATAAATTACTATTTTTAATGTAAAGGAGAACACCCTATTCTTGCTGTGAATTTTTAGTCATAAAATGGGAAGCATAGCATTACTGTCATATCTCTTAAAAGCATTACACACAGGCAGGACCCATCGTAACCTGATTTTTGTTGACTTTTTTTTAAACTTGGAAAAAAATGAAAATTCCTTAGAAATATTCCTGTGTGCTGAAGGACAACTTATGTTTGGTTAAACTACCTGCAACAGCCCATGTGTGTCAGGTAGTAGGATACTAGAGAAATGGAGTGTTATTTTAACTTCTGTGGATATAATCCTGATTAAAAGTATATTCATTATATAAAAATACGTCAAAATAAAAAATATACAGCATACAGTACCAAAAAAAGTTTTTAAAAAAATTACATTAATATGCTCAATTTGGCATATTAATGAAATGTTTTGTTTTTACTGCTTTGCTTTAAAATCAACCAGACCAATCATTATAAGATGTAGTTTAATGACAACATAGGGCTTACTTCTCTACTTAGAATCAGTCTAAAGAAAACAAGAAGCTATCAAAAACCCGAAAATAGCTGGAAGTTTATCCTGGCAGTGCTGCCACAATCTGAGCTACACCAACATCCAGGCAACACTAACAGAGGTAAGAAATGCTTTATGGCCAGTTGGTTTTCTCAATATGTTATATATTGTAATACAGACCTATGGGTCATAAGATACATGGAGGACATGTGTTCATAAGTCACCAGGCTGGTGAAAAGTATATTTGAGGTGAGAGGCTGTCATTCATCCTCACTGCATCTCTCTGCTGCCTGGTCAAGAAAGAGAACTGACACTGCTCACCAGGAGTCAGCAGGAAAAGCAAAAAAAACCCCAACATTAGAGAGAGAAATAATCCTTTTCAAGGAGGTTGTGGGAGCTGAAATGCTTTCTGGCATCCCATCCTCTTCCCCACCTATGGTTTTTAAACCATTAGTGCCTCAGTTTGGCACAAAAGTCATCTTTTCTGCACTGATTTACAGATGACATGAGGCAGCACAGGAGCCCAGCACGTTTCTTTGCTGCTCTCTGACAGGTAGCAAAGGCTCCAGCACCATCATCTCAGCTTCTCTTGTGCATGAAATCTTATCTGCCCTAACTTTTTTCCTGCAGGCTCTGCAAATCAGTGGCAAATTAGACAGATTAACTCTCTAAAAACATCAGGGACAAAAAAAAAAGAATCCTCCTTCTTAATGATCCAAAGCCTGGTGATCTTAATGATCACCAACCTGAAGATTCAAAGTCCTGTAATTTTAATTGTCTCTGAAACCTCTGCACAACACTGGAAAGACACATTTTCCCTTTCTACCAGATATGGAAGATGAGAAGATGGCATCTCTTTGCAGATGTGGAGTAAGGAACAGCACAGAGGAGATGGATTCTATCTTCCCTTAAACTGGGGTTTCTGCAGCAACAGAAACGAGAGGTGAATCTTATATAATTTTGTGGAGAAGCTATTGGAGGCTGCAGAAGATACAATGGAGAATCCATTGCCCCATCCCTGGAAGTGTTCAAATCCAGGTTGGACAGGGCTTGGAGCAACCTGGTCTAATGGAAAGTGTCCCTGTCCATCATAGGGGCTTGAAACACAATGAGCCTGAGGGTTTCTTCCAACCCCAACCATTCCATGATTCTATGAGCTGTAAAAGTAATCTTTTTTTTTCTAATAAGAGAAGATAATTAAAACTGCCTATTTTGAAGATAAATGTTTGTCAGTTTACAACAGATGCACAAAAAATTACTGTCATAATAAAGCAAAATATATATACAAAAAAATATTCTTTGCCTGATTCCAAAAAAACACTTCTGTTTGTTAGAACATCTGAAAATGGCTGCTACTGTTTTCAAAAGATCTTCCACTCCACTTTCTTACTTTGCAACTCAGTAAGTGAAACATGTTGCAAATGCTGTGGCAGAAGCAGCTGCAGAATGGCCAGAGCATAGACAGATCATTATTTGAGAAATTTCAACATCAACTGGCTTAGATTATAAAGATGCAAAAGCTTAACTTTAACTTAAAATGCTCAACCCCTATTCTTAATAATTCTCCTCCCAACAGAGAGGTGAGACAGATCATGGAAATGAATTTATTTCAGTTTAAAACAAGTGAGTTTTGCTGTTTCACTTAGGCCTGTGCAGTGCCTAACCACAAAGCTTTTCAGTGGTGCTGTTATTAACTTCTTTCATTAACTCAGATTCGAGAAATACATTTGTTTTTAGCAACAATAAAGGACTGCAGCCTTTAAAACGTCTGGGTATTTTAGCACTGCACAATTTCTGAATACTAGATGAAAGAAATATAAGGATTTATCTGGTATGTTTACTGCCCTCTCTTCACATGAAAAGTGCCGCAGTACGTTTTAATTTCTGTTTATTTCCCTAAAACCCTCTCTGTAATTTCAGCTGGATGCAGTAAAAGCTATGGCCAAGCAAGAGCTGAGTAGCTGCAGCTTTGTGAGGCATCCGTGAAACAAAGCATCACTTGCAGCCAAGGCACAGGTCAAAATCCCCACCAGCAACGGGCACACCATGGCAGCATCGATGACTTTAAACAACAAACTGAGATGACTTTTTAGAGCAGGTTGCTTCTGTCACAGCATCTTTATCAACCTCTCCTCAGGGCTCTGCTGGTACCTCAGTTTGCTACAGGGTTGTTGTTTACAGAATTATAGAATGGCCTGGGCTGGAAGGGACCTTGAAGCTCATCTTGTTCCAACCCCCTGCGACATAAGGCAGGAATACTTTCCACTATCCCAGGTTGCTCCAAGCCCTGTCCAACCTGGCCTTGAACAATTCCACGGATGGGGCACCTGCAGCTTTTCTGGGCAACTTGCTCCAGTGCATCACCACCCTCACTGGGAAAAATTTCTTCCTAATATGTAATTTGAAGTTACTCTCTTTCACAGTTTGAAGCCAATCCCCCTTGTCCTGACACTACACGCTCTTGTAAAATATTAATACAGGATAATTAATTAAAAAAAAAATTATACAGAGAAGGACTCCTCAGGGTTATGATGCTGTGGACAAGAGGACACCTTAAGTAACATGGAGCAGCACAAAGCAGCACCTACCATGAAAGAACCTGGTTGTATCCATACTGAAAATCCCTTTCCTGGCATTTCTGGACAGGATACGCCAATTGGTTCTCATGGAAGTAGAGGACCTTTTTCAATTTGCCAAGGTCAGGGCGGAGGGCAGCGAGTTCAGCCAGGTTAAGCACCGAGCTTGCAAAGAGGATCCTGGAAAACAAGGAGAGCAGTGTTTCCTGTCAGTGAGTGTGCTCGCAGGGGTCACCCCTTCCCCTTCTCTCCACTCCCCGCCCCCCCCCAAGAAAAACATAACCCCTATAGGGACACATCAATAGCTAAGCCTTAATACCATGTAGCAGCATTCGAAGTTTTGATCTCTTAAAAAGCAGCTGCTAAGAACCCAACTAGAAAAGCACCGAATCTCATTGGTCTTCGCAGCTCGGTTACAGAGAGATGCAAAATAAAAAAAAAAAAAAAAAAAAAAAGCTGGATGGATTTTATTGAAAAAGGCAAGAAAAGCTGTATCTGAAGGACAAATGGAACAAAGATAAGGCTGACTAGGGAATACTTTGCTTGCCAGTTTCATTACACTTTACTTCTTTATGCAACCGACTACTGAAATTCAATATATGAGCAGGAATGGCACATGTTCATGTTATGACATAAACCCTTTTGATTTATGCAGTGCATTTATCTAGCATGGTCTGTTTTTCTTTCCCCCCCACCCACCCTTTTTCTGTTTTACTTTCACATTTTTATTAGGTATCCTCTGTAATGAAATGTTGTTCCTACCCTTGTGCCCCAGTCCTGCCGCAGCACTCCTGCTATTCCACAGTGCACACCACTGCATGCATCCTTCAATTAGATAAAGCAGGCACAAACAGCACTAACAAGCTGCTATCTTAGCCCTGTATAACTTCCCAGGCTATCAGAAAACGAATGTATTTAAATGTGTAATACGAAATCGTGACCCTACTGTAACCAGTGGTAGATTTCCCTGCGTTTCACCAGAAGTTTGGGAGCATCTCCTGGCTCCTGGCTCGCACTGCTTCCAAGCAAACTGAATCCTGAACCTTCAGAGAGCTGCAGAGCCTCAGACATTTGTGTTCTGTGTTTCTTATCACAAGGGATTAAAAAAAAAAAATTGAGATCTGATATTTATTGCACACAGAACATTAAGCTTTAATAAACTACTTTCCAACACAGCCTATTTCTGAATTTGTTTTTTTTTTGCAATGCGCCATTTTAGTGGTTCAGATTCGGAACTGATTTGTGCAATGTTTTATTGTTTTAAAATATTTCCTGTTTTTTCTATCTTTTTTCCTATTTTTATTCACATTCTTCCTCTTTTTACACGAATTTTGTGTTCAAGGTTACTGCCAAACCCACATCACTAATATCATAAACTTCTGATTCTAAGTTGTCAACCTCAAAACTCATGAACTTCCCCAAACACTCATACATATCATACCATATCATATATATCACATCATATCATATCCTATGCTAACTTACACCCTTCTTAGATAATCTGTATCTGCAGAACAAGCAGTTCCTGGAGAACAAATCCCGTATCCATCTTCATCAACCTGAGTCAATGCTGATCTGAAAGGCTTACGAAAGTAAGAGATGAATGTTATTGCCTTGTTCATCAAATATTTGATGGTTCTAGAGGGCCTGTCAAACAGAATGACAATTAAGATATGAGCTCAGGTTGATTACAAGCCATACTAGGAGGAAAAAATAGTTTTACGTAAGTCATTACTTATTTGTCACCATGAGTAATGACCTGTGGACCTTGTACTGACCTGGGTGCCAGGCTCAAAAGCAGAGACAGGAAAGTTTCCTGGGGGCAAAGCAATATCCCTGCTCAAACACTGCTGCGAGTTTAGCACTGGAGTGACAAAGAAAAATGCAAACTGGAGAAAACATACCCCAAAAATCACAAAAATGAGATAAAATGGTTGCTTGGGAAAAAATCAGGCTATTGGTGGGACAAGGGAAAATGGTTTCCCACTGAAAAAGGGTGGGTTCACATTAGACATAGGAACGAATTCTCAGCTGGGAGGGCAGCGAGGCCCTAGCACAGGTTGCCCAGAGAAGCTTTGGCTGCCCCATCCCTGGAAATGTCCAAGGTCAGGTTGGACAGGGCTTAGAGAACCTGGAATAGTGAAAGGTGTCCCTGCCCACAGCAGGGAGTGGAACGAGAAGAGCTTTAGGGTCTCTTCCAATCCTTTTCTGTGACAAGTAAGGAAGAAAACTGATGCAGGATAGCAACAATGGTCTTGGCTCAGCTTGAAGGAAGAGGGTGGAAAAAAGAGAGGGCACATTGGGACTGAAAACATGGGAAGCAGCACAGAGCAAGGGTGGAAGTGGAAACAGTGGAGGTGCCAAGCCTGACATGCTGACTGGAGAGAAAAGGGCAATGGGGAGACAATGAGAGAAGAGATCCAATTTAAGCTTGGACAAAACCACGTAGCTCTGAAACATCTGAACTTGCTCAGATCGACAATGGGATAATTAGGAGAAGAATATGAAAAAAAGATGGTTATAGCCACAGGAAAGGAAAATAGTGTTTGCAGTATTGGCTTAGGCAAACTGGAGGAATTCAATAGCATCATTAGAGTGTGCTGGAGGCTGGCTATGGCAAGAAGGACTGAAAACTTGGAAAGCTTGCAAGAAGTAGACCTAAATTTTCTTCACTGTAAATAGAAAGTGATAAGACTCAACTAACAAGCAGATCACTTATCGCTGCCCAGCTCAGCACAATAAACTGGTGTCAAGAGAAAACTGTTGCAATGACAAGCAGATTCAGATTTAGAGCCTGAAATGACACCGCTTACGTTTCTTACAGCAAGAAAGTAAAATAAAAAATAAACCCATTTATTAGAAAACGCCCTCCTTGATTCGCTTGCGTTACTTCACAGCACTTCCAGAATTTATCCCAAATATGAGATGCTCTTACATTCGATGCTTTACCGGCATAAAAGCTGTTAACTACCAGCACTAACCAATTTCCCTGGGTTTATAAGCTTAAATAACACCTGACAGCACGAGTCCCCCTGAACATGCCCACAGAGCAGCGGCGCACGCGGCTAATGGACTCACGCAGGGCACTGGAGGATATGCTGGAGCGTATTTCCATTTAACACCTATTACAAGGGGAAGAAAGGAAAGTTTATTATAATGGAACGTGCGACATAAATATATGTCAGTTGTCATTCCGCGTGACATCAACTTTCATTTTACCTCGGGTTATTATTTAAGTAATAAATCCTAACAAGGTGAGCTTTATCATCCCACGGAGTGTATCCGGGAGGTAGAGACACAAGGTGATGGCAAGAACGCTCGAAACATGATAATTCCTGACAGCTGCTGCTTGAGCACAAGTTAAATTGAACAGTTTATCTCAGCATAAAGATGTTATAAGGTTTTATGTTTAATTTAAAAAAATTAACATAAAACCCAGAGAAAGCAGAGTTAGGCAATCTTTCACAAACATGACATACTACAATCACTGTATAAGCTGGATTAGTACTTATTACCATGCTACTAGAGAATTAAGCTGTTTTTAGACCACCAAAGAGCTTTAAATTGCAACTTTTGTCTCTGTAAGAGAAACCTATATTTAAAACGTCTGCTAAATTCAAATTAACAGCTACATCATTAACTTACCATCTCACAAAACCCCCCTACAATTCAACCGCTATTATGGTATCCTTATCGAGACCTATCAACACTACAGCATTTAATACATACAGTACTCTTCAATAAATACAGTGTGTGAATCCTCACTAAACCTGGGCTGGAGGTCACACTCCTGACACACTGCCTTAGCTCTCCTCTCCGAAATATCCCTGAGTATTTTGCCGTGGGACAAATGACCTTCTTGCACAAAGCAGTAGCCCCAGTGCCTTGGAAACCGGCCAAACTTCAGGGCCACCATCACGCAAGCTGCAGTCTAACACCAAGCTTGTGCATCATCTGAATCAGTTCACAGCCCTTCTGAGTAACTACTTGTGTGAAATCATGTTAAGCATGTGCTTAACTAATTCAAATATTCCTGGGAAGGAAGCTGAGCGTTCATGCAGGTTTAGAGCTCTGGCGTGTCCGGAGAATGCTCTGCCCTTTGCTACTGTCTTCCCCATTATTTCACTCCAAAGGACTGAAAATCAGTAAAATATGAAAGCCTTTACTTTCTTTTTTAATTACCAGCAGACAAAATGACTAATACAGGTTTCCACTTATATCAAGCAAATTATAATAGTGAAGGTGCTAAAGAATTTTTATTTGGCTTTATAAATCTTCTTTGTGTCACGCAGCCGTGATTTACTCTTTTATGGCATTGCCCTAAATCTTTCAATTAAATTCCCATGCAACTTAACTAAAAACACATTTTGCCTTCCCCTTGGGAGACCACACAGGGCATATTTATGTATCTATGGATATGGAGGCTGAACTCCACCAGGCTTAGAGAACAAAGCACGTTTAAAACAGCACCTGAGTTGCAGTGGAATGTTCCCCCTGTCTGTCAAAAGCTCTGCCAGCAGGAAAGAAAGGTGGACATGGACACCACGTGGCAGCACAGGTAAACCAGTGCTCCCTGGAAAAGGAGAACTGCTGCAGGATACGATCCCACAGCGGCAGTAGGGACTCTGCTTCTCTGCAAATGAAACACTAAACCATAATTCTCCGCTGCAAAACAACTGCAGCCACAGTAAAATGAATTTATGATTGAAGACCTGGCAGTCCAAAAAAGAGGTACGAGGGCTCTTTGTCTGCCAGGTGCAGTATTACAATAAAACAGCCTTAAGATTTGGGTAGGAGTACAAATATGAGCCTCTTAGGGGAAATGGGTACTAAAAACTGCTCATTACATGGCTCTGACTGAACCAGTCAGATGCTGGCACAGGTTGCCCACAGAAGCTGTGGCTGCCCCAGCCCTGGAAGTGTTCAAGGCCAGGTTGGACAGGGCTTGGAGCAACTGGGATAGTAGAAGGTGTCCCTGCCCATGGGAGGGGGTGGAACAAGATGAGCTTGAGGGTCCCTTCCAACCCAAACCATTCTGTGATTCTATTTCTGGATTGCATTAGAGTTTATCCAAACCATTCTGCTCTATGATCCCTCCTTAAAGGCCAAGGCAAAGCCAAGAAGTTTGATCCTAAACAGAACCATCTCAAGAACCAGGGGCTTCAAAGGTGATGGAGGCTTTAAGCTCCTCAAGATCAAACCTCGTGGGTTTAGTTCCTCCATCACAGAGTTTCCTTGATTTCAACCCAGCAATTAAACAAGTCCATGGATTTGGCTTTAAGTTATCTTTCAAATGTAAGCTGTATATCAAATATCACTTTTAGTGCCTGGAATGTTAAACAGACCGGTTATTTTTGTTTATTATTACACACAATTTTACATAATCAACTTTCAGAAGTTGCATTTTTATCACTAGCCCAAGAACACACAAATTACAATCCCATATAAAATGCTTTTCCCTTTCCCATTGCACAATAGATGACACTGAATTTCTGAACAATAAATACTAATAAGTGATAATATATGACAGTATACATTATAATAAATAATAAATCAGCAATACCTTTTTGACATGGAATATACAAATGTCAGAAAATGCTTACAGATATTATACCTCATAAATTAAGGTTTTCTAGATTGAGCATAATTTGAAATGTTTACAGAAATAATTAAGTCTTACTATTTTAATGTTCTTTATTTTTCAGAACAAATCACAAGGGTTGTCATGCCTTTCATCTTAATTAGGCCATGTGTTTGTCTTATTTATTTCTATGTACTTTCATAAACGTTTACAAATATTAATTGTAAGGAAAAATATTTTTTTCCTCTTGCTGTAATTGCTGTATGTACATCCAGAACACAGTGATAAATATTCATGGCTGCTACCAGTTCAATAGGTTTGGGTTTGGGGGTTGCCTTGTATGCTGAAATACAGTAGGAATGAAGAGCTTTGTTTGACTTCCTACTGCCATTCCTTTTTTTTTGTATATCTTTTTATTTAAAAATACACCATTTGAAATACTCAAGAAGTTACATAAATGCATTTTTCTTCATTTGTAAATTATTTGGGTTCTCCCTCAATTCCTTCCCCTCCCTCTCGATCTTTATTTCAACCAGCTATCAGAGGATTTACATACAATCAAATCTCAGAATCCAATTTTAGGGCCAGATCCCCATCCGACACAACTGGTTAAGAATCAGCCTTAAACACTTACCGTTATTTTCAATGACTTTTAACTCTAAAAGATATTGAAAACTATGTGAAAACAGTAAATCAAAACTACTTTTCTATGTAACATCACAAAGGAAGCTTGAAAGAGACTCTCACAGAGCAGACTTCTGAGGGGAGGGTGTATTTTGTTTGGATTGCTTTGCTTTTTAGGCAGTGACACTGAAGCTTCTTGAATTTTATTAAGTGTGTGGCACTATTTTTTTTCCCTGAATTGTAATTAAATTTGGCTTCAATTAATTACTGACAGATGCACATTTTTACTTTAGTGGCCAGATTGTTCACCATGGGCTACATCGGCCTCTCTGTTCCCACGAAGGGAGAGGTCAGGACCAAGCAGTTATAGCTGTGGTGATGGGGGGGAAGGAGAAAGCCATGAATCCACATCATCTTCCTCACTCAGATTTCATTAGCAACAAATAATGAAGCAAAGGAATTTTCTCAGAGCAGAGCACGTGCAAATCAGAATAATTTACACCCACTAGTGAAAAGTAGCCGTTGTTGGATGGTTTCTATAAGATGGCCAGACTAACTCTGCTTAAATGGATGAAGCAAGGAAAAAGCAGGAGGCAAGAAAAACACAGGATATAGTGACTGAAGGTAACAAAGTCACCAAAGGTAAATATACAGGATATAGTGATGTATAGTGAAAAGAATTTTTTTTTTTTTTAAAAGCATGTAAAACTGATGTTCTACTCAATTAGGCAACATTTAAACAGCATTCTTTATTGTTTAAAGGCTGCAAATCCATTTCACTGGATATTTTATCTGTCCAACTCTGGAGAGGAGCCAAACATGTCAAATGACTGGCATGAACAATGCAATATGGTCAAGATGTTGTAGCAACATGGAGGAGTCCTAAGGCTACACATAACATTATTATTCAATAGCAAATCTGAAGTACAAATTTTGAGGATTGTTACTTCACGTCACCTGGTGTCAGTTTGGATCCAGGATGGCACTGAAGGAACAGTCAACTTCATGGATATATGGATTTCACTGCAAGTGAAAGTGGTTTATCCCACTGAGAGGGAATCAGACCCACCAAAATACTGAGAGTTTCCCTTACAAAGGTTTGTACCAAGAGATGCTCGAATGAAGTAACCAACGTCTGATTTTCCATTATTTTAGTTAAGTTCCGGCAAACTGAAAACTCAAATCTTCCCCAATTTTCAGGTTTACACATTTTGTATCTTACAACAACAGAACACCCACGCACTTTGCACAGTTGGAGAGAAGATCATGAAATCATAGGATGGTTTGGGTTGGAAGGGACCTTAAATATCATCCAATTCCAATACCCTCCTGTGGGGAAGGTTTACAGACTGTTTAGTGTTACATTTCAAGTGCCCTGAAAACCCTGTTCTCCGAAGTATTTCAGGCTGTTTTTTATGTTGCTTTATGCACCTTGATATCTAAACACTTTTTTTTTTTTTTTTTTAGAAATTTGAAGACTGTCACTAAAAGGGACTTAAGTTATCTTAGCAAATGGCTTTCACATTTTTCTAATATCCCTGAGCTCTGATTTCATCTCACACAATCCATGAAAAGCAAGTCTTTTAAAAAATATTTTTATGGAAGGTCTCAGCTAATTTTCCAAAAAAACTCCCACTCCAGAGCATCAATCCAAGGCATAACTACTGCCTAAGAATGGGGACCTCAGGAAAAGCAGGATTCTTCCCAGAAAACTAATACAGTCCTCGAAAAAGCTCAGACTGTCATAAAACCTGAGCAGCTGGCAACTCTGTCACCATGAAGTATCCATATGGAAGACCGAGATGTGTCAAACTACCCAAAACGAGTTTGGATAGTGCAGAAGATGGAATAAATAATTCAGTATCTTCAACACTTTCAACAGCAGGTAGTAGATATGCTACCTGCTCCTACAACGTGCCAAAATGTAACATGTGAGTGAGAGCGAGCGAGAGAATGTGAGTATCTCCAACCTGTTTTCATGAGGATATTTTGCTCGAGGAACTTCTCTTTTTAGAGGCATATGATCCGTATCAGATGTTTGTCAGGAGCAGGCAGCACCACAGAACATTAGGAATAACTTAGTGATTTTAATATAAATTCACAAAGTGAATTCAAAAAGTCCTTAGTGTACACATACTAAAAGGAAAAAAAAAAAAGGAGTATTTTTATCAAATATTACAAGAAATATGAAATGAAATTATGTATTTCTCCCAAATGCCCTTCACACTCCTCTAATATTTGTTGCTGCAGCATAGTGGCAACTTTCCTGTCTTAATATCAGCCGAGCAAACTATTCCATGTGCTCAGTGAAATGGCAGTCAGATCCATAATTTAAATATTTCTGCTCCATGTTCATGACATAGTTCAACTATAAAACTACACTGAGCAGTGTCAGTCTTCTGCCACTTCTTCCTATAAGAAACAGTCACACATTGGTGCATAAACATTCATCATTTATACTTAGAGAAGATAAAGTGACACTTCTGTTCCCTAAGAAATTAAAATAAGGTAATTTATTGCTTAAGGGTCTCCAGACCTGTATTTTGGAGGCGCAAACCCCTACCCACATGGATTTATCCACCAGTACTTCATCAAAAACACAGGGACAGCAGGTAGACTGATGTTTAAAAGCACATCAATACTGAAAATGTCAGTTTTTGTGTCTTACACACTATTTTCAGCCCCTGCATTTTCTGATAAGAACATTTCTTAACTGAGCAAAGCCCACACTCGCTACCAGATTTGAATGATTCCACCGAAATGGCTGAGCGACCGACTGAAGTGAGATTTCAAAGAAGTGAGACAAACACTCTCCTAAACTCAAAAGCTGCCAAACATATTTCATCAGACTTTCAAAAGATAATTGTTTTGTCTGTTCTGAATTAAGCTTTAAGTGCTTTAAGAAAGGTTTCTCTACAAACATGGCTAAAGATCACAAAGGGGAGCATTTGGAATGAATGGAACCCTTCAGTCATGTATTTATTTAATATCACTTGCATCATGCCTGGCATATAACATAAACTGGTTTATTTCCATTTCCATAACATGATTTTAAGGGTAATCTGTACTGATGTCCTACCATTTTATTTCACATGTTATCATAACTAGGTTTTATTTATAACACAACCAGGGAAGGAGAATGAATAAAAGGGTCTCAGCTCTGCATCTTAGAACTCCTGACATGGGACATATAAGAGACCAACCAGTTCTGGAAGACAAAAAAAAAAAAATCTTATTCCCATTTTTCTTCTCCAGCTCCTGCCTGAGAGTTTTTCAGAGTTAAAAACTACAATAGGCATTTACACTCATGTCTGGTCAACTTACACAATATGGATGCATTCCTTGAGCAAGTAACCCATACCTCCACACTGCAAAATGTTGAGATTTCCCCACACGGAAAAATCCAATAATAAAATAAAACTTTAATAAAAATACTTCTAGGCTTCCATATACTTTCCAAATTATGTTTTTCCAACACATCTCATAACCATTTATTACTTCTGAATTCCTTTTATCATTAAATAAAGCATCCAGTGCTGAATGCCCATTATTCCCCGGGAACATGAAAGAGAAACACGCGCCTCTGGGGTTGAAATCTTACGTAACCAAGTCAGAAGAACACACCAGATGCTTTTTAATCTTCAAGATTAAGAAACTGAGGCCAAGGCTTGCTTATCAAAGGCCACCAGGAGAACCAGGGCCACAGTGAGAACTCAGGAGCCTGAGCCAGAGTTGAAGATAAGTGAGTGTCACGATCTAGTGATTTAATCAACTCATAAGACCATGTCACTGTTTATGTATCTTATGGACCCTGCTCACCACAGTACCTGACAGATGTCCTAAAATATTATCTTTGTGAGACCATACAGAATGATTCAGTATTTCCAGATATCATACTTTCAGTCACAGATAGATACACTATGCTTTTGTGTGCATGCACATGCAGATACATGACATATATACATACTATATACATATTTTCTAGCAAAATCCACCGTAAACCCAAAACCATTCTGAATTGAGCTACGCAAACTGTGGCCAGGAAAGCTGTTGACAACAGCTAATTTGTTACTGAGAAAAGACTGTTCATCTCTCCATCACAGAAAGCTAAAAATCTGTTCAAGATGGCTGGGCAAGGAGCTTTCATATCTGCAAAAACCTGAGCACAGCAAAGTAGTTTTGGTCAAGGTCTCCAAATAACACCGCTCTTCCAGCGATGCCTTTGAACTGCACATAAAACCTTTCAGGAGCTCCTGAAAAGGAAACTTGACTCAAGCTGTTTGTCAAGACAACTGAAGATGTTCTTTGGAATGTATTTCCAAAAAAGTTCTGGAGCCCTGGTAGCTGTACAATCATATGGGATTAATTTTCTGTGTATATCTCTATATATTGCTGGAAGAAACAAATTAACTGAAAATTCAAAGATCTTTATACAGCCCTGTGCTCTTAGGTACAAATATTTAAATAATCTTTACTTCCTGTCAAACACTGAAATGGATATTAAATTATATTAAATTATTATAGATACAAGTAGTAAAATTTCTTTGCTGCTTTCTCTGTTATCTTCTGCATCTTGGTATTTCTTACACTGAGTATAAAAGTTATTTTAATATTAACTGTGATTTAAATTCCTGCTTCTGTTAAAACACTAAGTCTGTGCTGGATGTATAAACACCTGACCAGAAGCCTCATGAATCTTCCCTGTAAGGGATCACTCTACAAACTGGCTCAGGACAACAGTATTTATTCACAATATTCCTCTCCCCTCAGTGATTTCAGGATGCCAACCCTTCATCCACCTTTTTTTTTTTTTTACTTTAAAATATATGAATAAATAAACAAACCCCATAGAAAGAAGGAACTTGACCATTCCAGCCCCAACTGAACCCAAAACTCCCTGCTAAGCCCTGTGAGCACCACTTGTATGTGCTCAGCAACCTGCAGGAACATGGAAAGGGTGACATTCTCCTCTTGACTTCGTATATGAAATTAAATACAGAAATATAGTTAATGTTTTAAAGAAAAAAAAAATATGGAAAATGTCCCTCTCTCCTGTTCCAGGATCTGTGGATTGACTTGATGGGAAAGAAGCAATCTGGTAGATAAAAGATAAAAAAATTAATACTCTCCTTCTATTCCTGTGTAATAGTAGAAAGAACAAAATCAAGGAGCAAGGAACTAGTGGGGGGGGGGGGGGGGAAATCAAGCCAAAATTACATCCGTCAGGGTGATGGAGTGCAGTGTCCTGCCCGGTCCCACCGCAGACCTCCTCAGGGCTACTGTTTCAAGTAAAAATTAAACAAGATGACACAGAAACAGTTCGAGATTGACATTTTCCAGCTTTGTGTCATGTTACATTATTTGAATGAATCTCAACTTTTAAAAACATCCAGAGAAAAGTGAGTTGGGTAAAGGCTGTATAAAAAAAGAAGGACGTGGAAGAAATAAGACTCCCACTAGAAGCAAATCAGCCACCCATGGTGAGTTCCACCAAAGCTGAGAATATTCTTAAAGACACTGCTACCTCTCTTTTTATTGCCAGACTAACATGAAAAATGCACATTATTCTACCAGTATTTTTTCCCCTGTGACTTCACTCAGGTCCATCTCACAAGGGTTGCTGGATGAAGCCCAGCGTTTCTACCACAGCACCCTCAACGTTCAGAGTCACACATCACAAGGACTCCACTTTATTGTAAGGATATAGCCTCAAAACTCATGAAAAAAATGCACTTCAGAAGTATAAAAATAATATGCAGGACTTTTTTCTCAGTTACCAAGAAATTTGAAGCAGTGAGCACTCAACCTCCCTCTTCTCAGCACTCAAAAGCACTTACAGAGAGCCTGTTCTTAACCCCGCTGCCCAGAAAAAAAAAAAAATTCCCTTTTATCTTCCATTTATTTTCATTTTTACCTGAAAGGCAGAAAAAAGTTGGGCTTTTATGTACACCAAACACAAACAGGACTTTTTTTGCAGCGTATTAGATTGCGGTTGACTTCCCCTTCGATCTGAACGGATGCATACCTGAATTTCCACCAAAAAAAAAAAAAACCCAAACCAAAAAAAAAACCAATTTTGCCCTTCTGATTTAAGCCCAGCACGTATTTAACGTTAACGTTCATCTACCCATGTTCTCACTGTTTGAGAACTCGGCGCAGGTGTTATTAATAAAATAAATTTATTTTTAAAAAGGATGCTATTCTATGAGCTTTGAAGCTCACACATAGTCTAACTTAAGCCAGCTTGGGCTCATCTGGTCTTTAAATGGCTCCTTTCATGTGGTCAGCCCACGAGCCATACGTACTGCTGCTCAATCACGCCACTGTACATCGTCAGCGCGAGGATGATTTGCATGATTTGCATTTCCTGTACGCTCCGGCTTCAATGAGCTCTGAAAGCACCACGTACAAAAGAAACCACCGCCAAGTAATGCAAAGATTTTAGTTAAACCAGATGAGAACTATTTTAGTCAGGCTGCCAATACTGAAAAAAGAAAAAAAAATAAAAGAAAAAAATAAATAAAAAATTTAAAAAAAAAAAAAAAAGAGGGGAGAAAATAAAAATGTCTCGGGGATATCCTGTTAAATAAGGATTTATTTGGAGGCAATCTGAACTTTAGATTAACAACCTTACTTTTAAAATATAAAAGTTGTATGAATTCCTTCAGCAAGAACTTTTTCCCCCTCAATATTTCTTAGCATTTAGGCACCTCGTCAAATTATTTATTTATTTAATAGCACATAAAATGGATACTGATTGCATTCAGTTTTATAAGGTAGGAAAAGTAATCTAACCAAACTGAATTCACTGATTGCTGGTTAAAACTTCTCCCTACGAAGAAATCTTTCATTTTATCCCAAATGATCAATAAAAGCTTTTGGACAAATAGCTATGACAGAAACAGCATTACAGTGGGTTTCAATGAATAAGAAGTAAAAAAAAAAAAAAAAAAAATGTACCAGAGCCTCGTTGTCATGAAAAACAGAGACAGATGGGGAGCCAGACCTATATGATGCTACAAATAGATGAATATCTTGTAAGGATTTCAACAAATGTTATAAGACCCAGTCAAAATCTGAAAAAGTACAGTGCAGCAGCACAAGCAAATCTAAAGCTCACCTGAAATCTGAGCCATAATATCACCATTCTACAGATTATCAACGTTTCAAAAATAACAATAAAAATAGAGAGTATCCTTAAAGCCTTTATGAAATGTATTCTAGATAATGGCGCAATTTTTAATGTCATTATTTAGTACAAAGGAAATAAAATTCAGAAAGTTGGCTACAACAGCTACTTTGGAGGTGAGGTGTATCCTGTTCCAAACTTAAAAAGTAAAGGTGGGCGCACGCACTTCATGTTTCAATAATACTGGATTTTATAGCAAATCTCTCTATAAAAATAGATAAATTCAGATGACTGGAGAAGAGCAGGCTGATAGAGTGGGCTGCATGTGACCAGCTATAGGGAGTACATCACGTCTGCCTGGTAGAGACCCAAGACAGGCTGCTCGAGGAATCTGCATATCATCACACTCCCTAAAAACCACAGCAAACTCCCAGGGCTGTCGCTTCCAAAGGACACTCATTTTTAGAAAATTAAGTGGCATCTTCTTTTTTTTTTTTTTTTCACCCCCCTTCTGCATTGTTCAAATGTAACCAAGTATCAGATGTGGGCAAAACTGTTACCAAGGGGTTAAAATCTGCCCTGAATACAGAAATTCCAGTTTATTTCATTGTTGTCTGAAAATACACAGTCAAGAGAAACATTTAATCACACCACGCAGTTTCTATATTGTGACTGTAAGATTTAGTAATCGAAATGGCTACCAGGATAAAAATGCATTCTGTCATTTTTCCACTTAGAGAGCCCCTGTATAATGCTCTTATTTAAAGGTCAGCTAATTTTATTATGGAAAGTAACTAATAACCTTTATTAATTCTTAGGCTCGCAGTTCTCGAGCACGTCAAGCAAATAAATAATACACTGCAGGAAGATATGATACAAACCAAGCTGTTGAATACAATCTCTCTGTGTTTGCAACAGACAAAAGAGGTCATTAGAAATTTAATACATGAGGTTTGGGGTTTTTTTTGCTCTGGAAATTAGGAAAATATGGATAGATTGAGCTTTTTAAAAGCCAGGCTGCTGGTCCTCCCCCATGCTCCAAGATGCTGAGGCCACAGAATGAGGTGCTGAATCCACTAATATCCAAGCACAAACAATCCCAAATGTTATGTTGCACTGTTTTGGTTTTTTTTTGCAATTTCCTAAATTTACAGGACGTGCACAATATTGGAGACCGTAAGAATTTTTGCTTAGAAAGTTTTCTGCTTTCACTTAATAAAATGACTGAACAACGTGGAAATATGAAAGTTAAGAATATATGCATTGATATTTTATTCTCGTTATACTTGTTGTATGGGAAGCATTATTAAGGTTGTACACTATAAAAAAATAACACAAGATTTTCCACTTTTACTAAGTATTTTCATTTTCCAGAAGCACCTCAGAATTCAGCATTATTCATGGTCAGCCTTTCCTAGCACACTGCGTTGGGTGAGTTTGTTCCTAAGAAACATTACAACGCTTGAAACTAAAAATAGACGGTTATTTTTAGCTATTTAATCACATGAGGAAAAGACACAGTTTGTATCAGTCTTCTTTAATTTACAGAATAATTCCATAACGCGCCCTGTGTGTATATCATGAAAATCCCTGGCACACAACCTCCAGGCTCCCACACCGGCTGCAAGTGGAAGCAAAATGGGGTTTAAAAGATTCCAGCAACAATAGTCTTGTGACTAAATCAGAAACAGAAGCACAAGCCATGAGCCAAACAGATACCTATCGGTTTCCTTGAGCTTAATCTGATTAAAACATGGCTCTCAAAAATGTTTAATAGAATGCCACGTCAGAGAGCAGGCAAATGATAAAAATAGTTCATGACAGGAAACCATTATTAAAGCAGCACTACTTGTGTATCTGTTATGGAAATTTCCCTGTAATTTTTCGAGGTTTCCCCTTATGCTTTTTCTTGAGTTGCTGTGACACTTCTCTTTTTTTTTTTCCCTCAATGGTGTGTAAGTTCGAGATGTAAAAAGAAAATTATCACTGCAATTTTCCAACTATACTCTGCTCAATACCATCTCAAGTGTGTCATACATCATCTTGCCATTCAGTTGAACAAGAAATTACATAATATGCAGAGGTAGAAAATAATCCAAAATGGGGAAATGCCAGTAGGGCAAAACGACATTCAAATGTCAACACAGAGGAAAATACAATAAACAAATAAATTTTATCTTAATTTTAAGGACTTTCATAATGAAAGAATCTTAAGAATATTTCAGTGGGGGGAAAGTTTCTATGAAGAGCTGCTGGGAACTACAGGAGAGTTGTTCTAGACTTGACCAACCAGCATCAGAAAAACAAAACTGTTGACAATAGACTATCATAAACCAACCTTAACGTTTTAAGAAGTTGACAAAAACAAAATTCAGACTCTAAAAAAAAAAAAAATTCTTATTCCTATCCTTTCTACTATTATGACCCCTATCACAACCACCCCCGAAATTATCCTTCAGAGCACTCCATAAAATATAAACTAGACTTGCAGCATCTTGTCTAGCCTTTAGTTACATAATCCAGGAAAGCTTTTGCAACCAAAAAACACCAACCGAACAAAAAAGTACTTTTTCAAGGTCTTATCTTGTAAAAGGCTGACTCCAATTCCTAATCCCTATTTTGCCATCTTGAACAGACCTCAACAAACTTCAACGGCCACCCCAAAAACAACCTTTAGGTTCTTTTTAAAATGTCACTGGTGGGGAAAAAAACATCTATCCATCAAATCAGCTTTTCAGTGAAAACAGGTATTTCATGTCTAATGCTGATTCAGGCTTCCCCAAAGAAAAGCAAGGATTAGTAGATCACTGATGTCCTGGCTTTCCATGAGGGCACCCAACGTCCCTCCTGTACCACCACTCGTCCTCCAGCCAGCCCCTTTGCCCAGCAGCCTCTACCACTGCACGTGGACACTCAAACACAGGCAGGTTTTTAAATTTTAGGTCAAACTCGTAATTATTTGCCACTGGCACATCATAAGACAAACACATGATGTGAGGAAACAACGAGGTGCTTCACAGAGACGTATCTTAGATGGAAACAGGGCTGGCCTTTAATTAAACTCCAACTACTGCCCACCTAAAAATCCAGGGGCGCCAATGCACCACAGCAATAATGACAAATTTTAAAGAGAGCAGAGTCACCATATGTTTTGCAAGTGTCTCTAAGGCCTCCTTGATTTCTGTCCTGGGTATACAGCCAAGCTCTATCTGACTCAGCATGAAAGGCAACGTGCATCCTATTAACAGCAGTGCTTAAACCTTATTCCATAAAGAGTTTTCCAAGAGCGCTCACATCTATTCTTCTTAATATCCCTCCCACATTAAGAAATTATTATCTAATACAGGGAGTAATCAGCTCATGGTCTTACTACACTCATCCTCCTTGAGAAAGCAGGGAAAAAAAACCACCCAACTGCAGAGCATTAGAAAGTCAAGGTTCAAAACATCCCCATTTATTGAGATCAATGCAAATTTATTTAGATCTCAATACAACGAGACCAACTGCTGTCTCTTGATACAGACTGGTAAATTCAAAGCCTCTGTTTCTGCAGTGGGTCTCTACCAGGACACATGGAATGTCACAGCAAAGGACACACAGCCTGAACTGAGGGAAGAAAAGCTGGTGACAGTGAAACCAGAACTAGTTTTAATGTTAATTTCAACATTTTACCATGACAGAACATGGTACAGCACAGAAATTTCATGTTTTCCTGCCATTAAACAGCTTCCTAAACTGAAATATCATTACAGAAGTATAAGCTAATAGATACTTAATTACAGTATAAATAAGAGCAGGAATGACATTAGGAATGAGCCATAAGATGGAGCCAAGCAGGCCCTTCCAGGTGAGAAGTGAATGGGGAAAGCTCAGGTGTGCACTGAGAGCCACCCAGATTGATGCAAATTTGTTCCCAACAAAGCCTTTTTTCATTCCATACCCCTCTCTCCAATCCATGCTCTTCATATGACCCCAGGAAACGAGACATGCAAAAGGAAAACAGACATTTCTGTGGTTTTAAGGAGCAAAAACATGTATGTGTAGAATTATACAGAGGGCCAGAACACCTCCCATCCCTTCAGGCTGAGTGAGTCATCCACTTCAGAATAATGACCAGTAATTAAACAAGAACCTGTGAAACTGTTAAGTGCCTGTAACAATTCCAACCTATGACACTGAAGGGATTCAAGCTTCCCATGTACTGAAACCATCCATGTGATCTATCATACAGTGGAGCCGCTTGCAAAATAACCTCTCACCTATGGAAATTCTTCTCCTCAAGAAGCCAAACAAAAACAATTTAAAATATTTATTGGCATAAATTTCAGCCCTGTTCCATAAACTGCTGAGGAGACATGACATCATGCTGACTACCTAGACCCGTCTGGTGGATAATAGCCCCAGATCTCAGGCTGAAGACTGAACTGCAGGAGCGTTGGAAGGGTGTGAATCTACAGGTCACCACAGATGCTGAACACAAATCTGACTCACCAAAGCCAGAACTGACACTCCAGCAAATATAGGAGGTCTGGTGGTGGCAGAGGGTGACACCACAAAAACAAGTCTTGCAATATTTTTGTCTTCCTTTCCAGCCTCCTTGGACTGGAAGGAGGAAGGCTTTCATTTAAGGGGACACAATTGCTCCATCCTCCAGTCCCTGTACTCTGAGTTCTGCTTTCAAGTTGTACTGACTCTTTATATTTCCTGACGCATTAGCAAAATAATCAACAAGCCCCATGCTCCAACAGGGCATTTCCATCAGTTTTCTATCAGCACAGCAAGCTGCACTTCCCTTTGCCCCCTGGTTTCTTCTTCCACCTTTCTAGACCTGAGCCACATGACCTTAAACCTTCAGCACTTCGCTGAAGTCCTTTCACACAGCCCATTTCTAAATCTTACTCGTCTGCAAGCACTTGTTTTTCCCTTTCTAGCCCCTTAGATCCCTAAGTGCCAAGCGCCTGGCCGGCCAATATTCCCAAATCAGGCTTCAAAGACTCAATCCTGAATCGTCTTGACTCAGGATGTGACAAGCAGGGGCAGGGACCCCCCAAAAGCATGGCAACTCTGCTCCTGCAGGAAGGAGCAGATGGCCACCTTCCAGATGGCCACCAACCTCGTCTCACCAATCCCAGCATCTGTACCTTGCATTACATCTCAGAGGATGGTCCTGAGACAGACTGCAGGTCACTGCCCAGGGCCCCCCCCGGCTACGCAGCTTCTCCACGAGCCAAAGCATTTTGCAAAATGCAGAATGACAAGCCTGAAAAAAAGGTTAAGACTAATTAAAGTTTGTGGCAGGGCACAGTTGAAAGAGAGTTCAAAAGTAGACGTTAAGTAGAAACCCATTTCAATGCATGTATTTTAAGTGCATCTCAAATCTGACTTTATCTCCCTAGCCACAAACATCCCGTGCTTTCCACATGGCACCTTGTAAACCAGGAATTAAGATGTGAACCATGAAAACCCAACCAGTCCCAATGGTTTTGCTCCCAGGTCACCCCACAGCTGAGAGCGGGCTTATTTTTCAGCTTCTAGACCAAAAGTCTCTCACAGCACGACAAGAGCACTTAAAAATGGGTTGGATCCAGCTTTAAACATGATGAACTTCCCAAGACTCAGGGAAACAGTGGTCAATGAATTTTAGCTTGAAGTAGCCAAAGAGTAATTTGTGAGTTCTGTACCATCTACATCTAATTTTAACACAGCCACAAATTACATTGTTTCTTCATATGAACTTAATCCAAGTCCTCTTTGGGGCAGTTAAACTTGAAACCTACCAACAGGAAGGTAACCAAACAATTTTGTCTGCCACAATAAGAGGCTGGTATGAATTAATGGTTTCGCCGATTTTACAGCATATATTCTTCTACAGTTTATTTAATAAATTCATAAATTAAAATGTTACAGCTTTCTTATTCTGAGTGCATAATTTCCTCAAAAAGATTTTTTTCTAGACATTTGAAAGAAAAAAGTGTGTTTTACAATAGAAGGGAGTACACTGTATTTCAAAATCCATTAAAATATAAAATTCTGGTTACAGGCTCAACAATCTGCCTAATTAGTTTTTCCTAATTAGCAGGATGCTCTAACCTCTTTAATAAGACTTCTGTGGACAGAATGTTCCATATTGGTTATCCATCTGAGGAAAAAACTAAACAAATACTTCTGAAGTGCAGCTAATAGAACAAGTGTGGTTGGGCTTCATGGTCAGAAGGCTGCTCTGGCATGTAATACTGGCAATCTGCAAAAACATGAAATATTCTACCTTAAATACTCTACTGCTCACACTAAACACCCCCCTGTATTTTCAAGACAAAATTAGAGATGTTATACGCAAGAGTTAATGAACTTACAGTTTTAAGCCACGTGATGGGAGGCAAAATAAAAATATAAAATAAGATTTAAATAAAATTAAAATAAAATATGGATGGATCAAAACACACCGTGGAAAAGTGAACTGAAGATATAATGGGAAGGGCAATACCACAGTGATGCTGTAACAAGCCAGAGCATGGCTGCAAAGTTTTCCTCCACAGCAAAGCATTTGCTTGGTGAACACAGCTTTTCTACCTTCCTCTTCATCATTCACAGTCTTGGGGCGTACCTAGCAATTAAGAGGCAACAATATTACCTCCCAGTCCCTTCTAATCCAATAAAAACTGTTCTTTTTATTACTATATATCAATCCTGTAATTCAAGGACTACCATTTTAGAGAACTGCAGAGCCCCAGAAGCATCTGAGGTCAGAGGCAAACACTCAAGATAAAACAACTCAGGCCCCTGTTCCATTAGGATTTTGCAGAGCAGCTGCTGAGCTTCATCTCAACAGCTGAAATATCCCTTATACTCCTTAAAAATGCAGGAAGCAAACAAGCATCTCAAACTCCCTCCCTGCCACCAATTCATTCACCCCGATTCCACCCGTGGCCTCAACATGTTGGTCTCATCACCCATCAACGGACAGGAAAACTATTATATCCTTCATTTTCTTTTTCCAATCAGTATCCAAGAAAACAAGAGCCATGTGCAAAATATAATCTAGGAAGAGTCCCTTGAAAACCTCCTGCTAATGACAGGAGGTACAGAGGCACCATAAATACTGACTTCAAACACGCTGAGCCCCAGAGACCCCACGCACTCTGCAGTGTCAACGACCTTCCATGCAGCTGTTAGCACTGGAAATTAGTATTTTTAAAAGTACAGATGCTGACTTTCAATGCTGAATTTATATTCCACTCATTACAGCACTACATGGTTAATGGTTGGATTTGATGTTCTTAGAGGCCTTTTCCAACCTCAGTGATTCTCTGAGTCTACGATTGAAATCTACCACTCTTCTTCTGTATTGATATGTAAAACTGTATCAAAGTATTTTTCAGTCTATTTATAACAGAATGAGGATTAATTCAAGGTGAGACCACTGTCTAGGTTCTCTACTCCACAATTTAAAAAATGGAAGAAAATGTAGGTTTTATCACTTCTAACTCATGGTGCAATTTTGAATAATTTACACTCCAGTTTTCCAAAGTCTTTTCTGGAAATTTTTCTTTTCTCACACTCCTTCCTACCACCTCTGCCTGAAGAGCTTCTGTCTTTTTGCACAAGACCTGAGATCTGTGTTCAAAGCACTTCAGTCCTGAATGCTTCAACAGCCACAGAAACCACTGAAAACTGATTCCAGACCAGGCTGGAGCCACAAGACCCTCTGCAAGGCCAGTATTGAACCTCACAAGAGTCAGTTCTACTGCAAACCAGATTCTGCCTTGAGTAGATGGCAACACAACTGTCTAGAACAGGCAGAGATAAAGATTCTGTAACCAAGTCCCTACTCCAGAAATGACATTTAATTTTGGCTCCTCTACAGTTTATTACAGTATAGCTATAAGTAAAGAAATTCTCCATCTAATCTCCTCATCTTAATTTAGGAATCATTACTCTCTAAATAAAACAAAACAAAATAAAAGATAAAGCCATTATTACAACTGTCCACCAAAATTCACTTCCCCTTCTTGCATCGTTTCAGCACCTTTTAGCACTATTTCTCCAAATTAATTTGAAATATAAAAATTTGAGCTGTTACGTTTTTGATAAAATTGATTACCAGGAAATAACTGCATTAAAATCATTTAAAATAATTCTCTTCCTCGACGTTTAAACACAGAGATGTTGCTATGTGTGATAACTGGGAAAAAAATGCCTGCAAACCAACTGTTACTAGATAATGGTCCCATTTATCATTCTTAAATTCCATCTTTAATTAAAAATGGGATATTCTCTTACATAAATAAGAAATTGCAGATGTTCTCAAATTACTCCCCTTCAATTTTTTTAATTCTTCCATATATAACAGACGTACACAGAATTATGTGTTCAAAAATTTCTTCATGTTACTACACAATACTTAATTACATGAAGATTTTTCCACAGTCCAAACAGATATACATAATTTCATGTGGAGTATGTTATGTTAAGAAGTATTTGCAAATAAAGAAAACATATTAAAAAAGGTCAGTAGGAATACCATGAACTGCAAGAAAAACTAAACTTGAAGTAAATTTTCTATTGCTTTTCCTGTAATAACTTACCCCCTTTTCTTCTTAAACCATTTGATAAATCACTAGTTTAAAGCCCTGAAGTAGGTCTATCAGGTAAGATGGTGTGAGAGAAACATCTGCCCCACTCTGAATACATTTTTCCTCTTATAATTATTAGAAATAATACTGATAACAGGAATAAATTCCTCCAGTAACTCTGCAAAACAAAAATCACGTATTTGCTTTTGATGTTGTGTCCACTGCTGTTTCCTTCATTCTTTCTTCAAGCTGCAACTGGGCAGAAACAGGAGTTCAAGTGTGCAACAAGTAAAAGGTAAATTAGGAGAGCTGAAACAAAAAATGATAAGTAGGCAAGGCTATAAAAACATAAACAATAAACCCAGTAAGTGCTCTGAAATGGAAAGCATTCTTTAAAATGACTGTGTCCACTGGACCATCAGAGGAGATGTGCAGGAGGAAGGGAGGAAAAGACAGGGACAAAGGACAAAGGCAAGAAAGGAAAAATACTGTCCAAGGGAATAAGGAGATGGCAGACATCTTCATTATAGAATGATCAACAAAAACCCCCTCCTTTTAGTTGCTTTGTATTCATCAAAGATATTCAAATTATTAAATACAATTTATGTATTCACATTTTTTTTGAAGGGAAGTTAAATTCATCACCACAGCGACTCAAAACCTACCAGTTAGAGGTATCATCCCAATATACTCAGGCTGAATAGCATAAAAGGCAAGAGGAGGAGGAAATAAATAGATCAAACTGTGGTTTAGGGGAGTTGGAAGTCCATCTTAAGTTAAACATATTCCATTGCACCGTGATTTGGCATAGAGATTGTAATAGAACTCCTGCCTAGGTACATGCTGCATGTTTAAGGAAGAAACTATGCCATAACCTACAGAATTAGGTGTTTTATGGGTCAATTTAGATTAGTATTTCTGTTTGATACAGAACAGCATTTATGAGGCAACCATCCATCTCACAGCCATCCTCACCCAGCAGGAGTCCCTCACTCCAGAGTGGTCTCCAAGATTATGAACTTGGTCCCTTGGATGAAACCACACTAGGACAAGATCCTGGAGAGCATTTAATGTACTACAACCTCACCTTATGGACATTCAGTCCTTAAAAAAACGACTACACCTTGTCTGAAGTAAAAACCACTGAAATAATGTGCTGTGTGGAATTAGGCCCGGGAGCATCATTTCCCTCCACCACCTATCCACAGCCCTACCAAGATGGTTTGCTTCAGTCACATGCACATTATAAACCTGTACACATTTGTAATCCCACAGGAATCAAGAAGATAAAAACAGAAAACACCTTTGGGCACATTTTTTAGAGTCAACAAGGAGCTGGAAAGCACCTTCAAAATCCACATTGATACTCACAGACATCTACAGATGTCAACTGTCCATAGCTGACATAAAGAAGCAGATGGGAAATGGGATCCCAGGATGGCTTGGGTTGGAAGGGACCTTAAAGATCATCTAATTCCAAACCCCCTGCCATGGGCACCTCCCACTACACCAGGATGCTCCAAGCCCCATCCAACTTGGCTCTCAGGTACAGGCACATGGGCTGAAATAGGTAAGTAAAGGTATCTGAATACATAGTCTGTTGTAGACTGGAAACTGAGATAGCATAACTATCTGAATGAAGACTTTCAAACTTTAATGTGTTTGGGTCAGATTAATGCTTGACCAAAAAAAAAAAATTTATATATATATAAACATATAAAACCCAGCCAAGCTGTGAGTACTCACTAAGAAAACAAATACAAATATACAAATATATACAATAATACAGAGCTATAAATCCAAACCATGTGCAAACCAAGTATCTGACAAATTTTGTATTATTTACTTCTTTGCTGGGGAAAAAAAAATTAAGATTAGGAGAAAAAGCAGCAAAGCAGTACAAAAAAAAAAAAAAAATCAATATTTCCCCCTTTATTAGATGCAAACCAAAGCTTTTTTTTACTTTCCCTTTGGAAGATCAAATTAGTGTTATGGGCTGGAATGACAATGAATTGTGGAAAGTATCATATTCTTTATAATATAGTAGCGTATATGTTTGTTATTTGGAAATAGAAATGTAATCCATAACTAATCTAGAAATAAAATATATACACAGCAACCATTTAAAAGGACAGATAAAATCCTCATTAAAATCCTAAGTGCAGAAATACTGAATCATAATGCACAATTTCATTACATTTTACTGCCAGCAATGTAAATATCAATTCTCCAGGTGATTCATAAAATTCATTTTAGAAAGAAAAATAAGGATTTCACCCGGCGTTTGAGAACATAAAGGAAAACACATGCTAGGGTTTGAAAACCCAGACTGTTCTTTCCTTGTCTCATCAGAATATTTTGCTGGAATTTCAGCAAACCTTTTACACATCAAACAGACAACTGCCATTTCACATTAGCACTTTGGATAGATCACCCAGCAGTCCCAACCAGGGTCCTTCCTGGCCCTGCACCTCTCCCCGCATCATCTTCATCATTCCCATCTTACTTCTGCCAAATCTGAGCTCCTATATATTCCTCCCCAGACTTCAAAGGAGGGAGCCTGCATTTAAACTCATCTAAAGCCTCTTTTAACTATCCAAATTGTGAAATTGCCTAATAATGGGAGTGTGTTTAGGGGGAAAAGAAAAAAAAAAAAAAAAAAAAGCATGTTGGACAAATTAACCAAGTTAAGTTTTTGGAGGGAAGAGTGCATGTGGGGGTTTCCACACAAAAACGTAAAGAAAACGTGTCACTTTTAAAATGAATAGCTACCATCTGCCAGCATTTTATCTGAGGCAAAGTTGATTAATGCAAAGTGAATGTTTAAGATCACGTTGCTGTCTGCCTGAATAAATTTCAGGTAGTTTACTTGGGAATTCTTTTTGTCCTGTTTCTTAAAGGATTTTTTTTGTTGTTCTTACTGGATCCCCCCCCCTTCCAAAATTTTAGGGCAGCCAGAGCAAAGAATAAAAACATTTATTCTAAAATCTTTGAGCACCAGAATGTTGTCTCTGGCCCCTCAGCACTGCAGAGCAAGGGAATTCATCTGCCTCAAAAAGGAGATCCCACCTCCTTTACCAGCTTCACAAAAACTTTCAGGCAGCCTCTCTCCATCACACTGAAAAGGAAATTTTAACAGGCCGGTTGTGAGCTGAGAAACCACAGCAGTGCTGTTATCCTCAACAGCAAATTATTTTGCCCTTGGACCTTCCTTAATTTTTTTTACTGGATTATTTAATTTTTTATTATATTAGGGTTTTTTACGAGATTAATTTTTTTTTACCTATTATTTAACCACTTCCTTTTCTTTATACTTTTCAATTAAAATTCCCAATTAAAAAAAAAAATTAATCGATTGTAGATTTTAAATCAATTATTTTTTGTCAACTTTACATAAACCACCTTGGTTTATATCAGCGTTCCGATAAAAATCATCCTCCAATCCATCTGACAATATGCTCCTCTTCACAAGTTCTCTCTGAACGTTAACATTTCTCAGAGGAAGCTTCCAGAACAGGTTTTGGGCGACATTAACCTAAATCAAACAAAACCCAGTTTTGCGCACGCATTCCCACGTTACGTGTTTTTCCCAGCATCAGATGGCCCCCAAGTTCTCCCTCTCTCACCAGAGAGAATTTCACACCCGTTATCCAGGCTGGGACACCCTCTATTATCCGGGGCTACAGCAGTGGAGAGCATCATCTGTGCTGAGCGGTGGAGCTCCGCGCCGTTCCATATGGACATACATTCCCTTTGCTCGCGCTCGAAGCTGGCTGGACACCAGCCAGCTCTGGTCAGGAGTCACAAAGTTGTTTTAGCTCAGTACATGGTGCCTGTGTCTCGTATCTTGGTGGGGTTTATTGGTTTTATAGGCTCAACATGGTGCTAGGACAGCCATCTGGCCCCCGGAGCGGAGACAGCTCCCAGCCAGCTCCTCCGGAGCGTGGGCAGGACAAACGTGTGTGCGTTTGCACCAGCCCGTGTGAACTGACCTGGGTGAACTCCACGGGTTTGCTTAGGGGGAAAAAAAAAAAAAAAAAGTGAGTTTAGCACTAATGAAATTAAAGAAGTAATGACCCTTTATTCAGCCGGGGAGCATAAAAGAAGAGCACAGAGTGAAGCAGCGTCTCCTGTACCCTCCCCTTTGGGCACCTCGACAGCAAGATGAGAACATTCTTATTTGTACCCACCAGTGAAACTGGAGAAACAAGTGAGTTACACTCACACAGTATTTTTAATCAAAGAAGTGTCCCAGGCCAGGTTGGATGGGCTTGGAGCAAACTGGTCTAGTGGAAGGTGTCCCTGCCCACAATGAGGCAGTTGGAGCAAGATGGTCCCCTTGAGCTTGGAACTTTAAGGTCCCCTCCAAACCAAATCAGTCTGTGATTCTGCTTCTAGAAGATCTGAGCCCTGGCCTTACGGGATATTTGATATTACATTTAGTCACCTTAGATATTCATGCCTTTATGTCAGCTAATCAAAGTACAAGGGATCTCTAGGAGCACGTTCCACTGCATCTCACATAAAACTGCAGTTAAAACACCCAAACACTTTTCCACTTCACACCAAGTAACAAAGAAACGGGGTGAAACCAAGACCACCTCTGGGCAGAAAAGTATTCAGTAATTCCAAAAAGATGAGACGCATCCCATCTTCAAATGCAACAAATTTGAGCATAACACACATTCTTAGAAATCGATGCCATAAATGAGATTAATGTTTTACTGCCCTATATACAGAACCAAATACCATAAAATATGCCCCAAAATATCCAAACTATCAGATAAACTGTTTGTTAATTTGTTTGTACACAGTTGTCTATTACTTAGCTAATGTGCTATTCACACATATAGTTTATTTATTCCTTACCTGAGCATTATTGGGGCAAAATTCTAGGAAGGCCTCTAATGCAGGAAAAATTATTCCAGTTCCTATGAAGAGTATATAAACACTCCCAGTATTTGACAAAATGGTGTAAAAAGGCAGAAATGTTTTCCACCACAAATGGGCATCTATGCATTCAGATTTAATGAAATGGCTGAAGTTTGCCCTGCCTTGCTTCAAGTCACATCCTCAAACACCTTCGCCAGGACAAAGTACTTACAGGACTGTTTCTGAAAATGAAATATCTAGAAAACAGTAAATCCTCAAGCTTGCAAATGCTCACACATTCAGGCAGTGTTATGTTTTTAGTGGGACTAAACTACTTACTGGAATAAAAATTGAAAGGATCAGTGTTTTTAAGAAGATATTTAGGTGACACCAGTTCATCAGTTAACAGAGAATTCACTCTATAATAATGTATTTTCTCCTTACAAAATAGAACAAAAGCATCAGATCTGAAAAAATCCTAAATCTAGTAGTCTTAACAGAACATTAAAAAACAAAAAAATTGTATCTACAATATATACTGTTGGAACATACTCCCCATTGCTGAACACCACACCCCCAGGTTGGGTTTTTTTTCAGAGCTCTATTAATTGAAAACAATGATCTGTTTTCTCTTTTGTAAAGCATAAAAAGTGCAGAGTTTGTCTTTAAAATATAGTTGTCAAATATCAAGGGGTATATATATGCTAACATTTACCCTTGGGGTATTTCAGGGCTAGAATCTGTTACAAATAAAATCTTTATTCATATGAACAGCTACCTGGGGGGCAACACTGAATGTTATACATAATATTTATACATATATATTTAAAATAATCTAGCAGTGCTATTACAACAAACTGGAAGCTACACTGAATTTAGTCTGTTTTGCAGATCTAAGTCCTAAAGTCCTAACTTTTTGGGGTTTGAATTACTTTCTGTAGAGGATGGACCTTGAAATATAAACTGCTTTCCTCTACTGTGTCATATCAAGTGTTTTTACTGTTTGAAATTTAATAGACTGTTCATGGTAATAAAGAAAAGAATTACAGGAAAAAGAAGAGTGATTTTTTTTTCATTGAATTGTGCAACGGTATTTTCAAATTTGAGAACTTTCCTTGAGTTAAGAACAAAAAAAAAATAAAAGGCTAAAAAAATTCTTTTTGTTACGTGCTTTCTAGAATTACAGAATAGTCACTATGAGCTACAGAAAACAACTTCAGGCTAGGGATCAGACATCTCCATTTATCAAGGAGTTTAAGCTGTCTGAAGGAAGTTGGGAGACAAAGCAGACACCACAGCAACTCTGCAGAGTGCCAGGAGCCTGAGGAGGTCACAGCTCTCTGCTGGACCTTCCAAATTCATGGAATGGAGATGATAAAATCCCATCAACTGCTAACTAAACTCTAAGACTGCTGAAAAGCTTGTCTAGAGGAAGCAGACAGAAATTCTGCCCTTTTTTGGTACATTTAAAACGCTGGGATTTTGGAAATTGCCACTACGAGGGTGAAACCTCGTAGCAACACAACGTCCAAACAAGCACCTTCTTTCCAATTAAGGAAAAGTCTTGTGGGACTCTCCAGCAATTAAGACAGCTCCTAGAAATGCTCGGTTCTGTGGCTGCTGTACATCAATCTGTTAGACCCCCTTCAAGTTCACTAGCCAAGTGATCCACCTTTAAATTCTCCTTCTGGCTTTCCAAGCTGGAAGGACTCTGCGTGCCTGAGCGTCCTGTTCATCAGGGCTCCCGTCCTCCTTTCAGGAGATGAATGAAGACATGAGATGGTGTAACAACACACTGCTCAACAAAGCCATGAAAACAGAAAAGCAACGCTTTTCTAGACAAGCACAGCCTGGACTTTGCATCAGGGAGTTAACACAAAACCATGCAGTGCTGCAGATCAAATACTAAGTGTCCGATTCCCCGTGGAGGGTGAGGATTCCTTCTCCCTGCTACAATTCTGGGTAGGTCTCCTCCTTCTTGGGAACATAATGTTATCACACACCAAGATATTACCCTCACAGCACACAAAAGTAACATTACATGCCCTGCTCGTTACCAACTTCGCTTTAATTCTTGGTCAAGGGAGGACACGCCTCTTCTCTGATAAAACTATTAACAAGTTCATCACATCAACTCCCTGGTCACTGCAGAGTATTTGAATTTAACATCTGTGACTCTGCACTGACTATTTTGCTTTAAAAGCACTTTTTAAGACTATTCCTTAACCCATCAAGTGTCACCTGTAAGATAACAAACATGCTTTCTTCCCATAATCAGATGTATGGATAAAAATCTAAGTCTTTTAAAATATATCTACACAACTTCCCTACAAATGTATCTAATATCAGACTTACTAGCACCAGTATTATTTCTCAGACACATCAGCATCTTGAAATAAACTACAGTTTGAACATAAAAATTTACTAACACAGCTCCATCACCAAAAGCATTTGCACTTGGGATATCTGAAACCTTTCTGCATTAATAAACATACAGGTAGAAAAAGGTATTTATGAGACAGCACATTTATGAAAAGCACTTGTAAAAGAAAGTATTTGTTTTCATGTAAATAATATCAGTATTATAAATAATGCAAATTTGGTATTTCTCACAACCTCACAAGAAGGTTGAAATATTTAAACACGCAATTCCAAACATACAGTCCTCCCAGTCTGCAATGGAATTTCGTCCTTACAAACTACTACCTGGGAAGCAGATCTTTAGTGGTTACTAGCAAGCTAGAAATAAAAGAATCAATATTAATTTTAATCAATGTTTTTTCTAATAGGAGAGAGTAGTTAGCCATAGTAGGTTGCAGTCTGATGCACTTTAAATTTAATAAAATAATTGAAACATTCAATTACGAAACAAACATTAAAAATGTGCAAGTAAAGTAGCAGGTACCTCTAATCAGTTTTCCTCTCACCAGCCACATCAGCCCTTGATCCTAAAATTTTATGCTGCCTGCGAGGACAAGGTACAAACTTTTTTAAACACTCTATCTTTGACAACTTTGACTGTTTGATCCTCTCTGTTCCAACTCAAACAGCACCAGCAAAGAAAACGCTTCCCTCTCTTTAAGATGCTCCATTGGTTAGATCAGATTTATTTGCTGTCAGTAAAGGTTATATTTGCACATAAGTCTATGACAGATTGCAAGTTTATTAACTTCAAGTGAGTTTTCAGGCTGCTGGGTTGAGGGGGTTTTTGTTGGGTTGTTAGGTTTTTTTGTGGGATTTTGCCTTTTTTTTTCTTTTTTTTTTTTTTTTTTTGTCTGCGTTCCCTCCCCCTTCCCCCGAGATGTGGGTTACTTGACAAATTGGAGTTAAGTTATCTTAGGTCAATGTAACTGTAAGTTAAACTAATGAAGTGTATGTCTATGAGTGATGTCTGATTAGTTTAATACAGTTAGTGCTGGACAGCTTGGGCTGCTGACCTTGAAGGAACACAGATAACATTGCGATGCGTTGGAGGATGTGGTTGCGATACAAGACAAATTTACATAACAGTTTGTCATGTACACTCCTCCAAAACAAAACTGTTGCAAAAAGAAAGCAAGAGGAAACCAACACTAAAAGCCTCGCACAAGACAAACCAGGGAGAATTAATTTGAACGTTTGGCTTGGGATGGGAGATTATTTTAAATGGGAGCCAAAAGCAGGCACAGGAAAGGTGTACATTTATATAGTAAGTGTTCCAAAATGGATTAGACACTGTGTTGAGTAACACTGTTCAAATGCAGCCTCCTATAGCACAAATCTACTCTTGAAAAATGATATTCCTTCCTCAGGAAGCATCTACTTGATCCTGCTAACAAATACCAGACACAGTTTTGAACTGCAAGTAGTTGGCACATCATTCAGGTGTGCTCAGAGTCTCATGCTGCAGTTCATTCTTCTGCTGAAAAGCAGCTGCTTGTGCTAAAATAACCCTGTGCATGAACAGTGTCTCTCCATGAAGGTGTAAAGTCCCCCCATGATGCTCAGCTGCATGTTCTGAGCAGGGCAGTATCTCACTGCTCCAGACAATCATCTCACCACATCTCAACTCATCAGGCAGGCCAAGAAAAAAAACTGCTGGTTTTAAAGACACCTTGGTTCTGGAGTGACTGATTCTCACTACATGATAGCTATCTTGTTGACCTAAATACTCTGCTTTTATCAGTCCAGGTTCTACCTGATGGAAATTTGCCACTTACATAAATGCATAATTGACACCCACAGTTGCTGGCACGTTATGGAACCAGACTGTTATTAAGATAAAACTGCTCCCTTAATCCTCCAGGTCAGCCTGAGCAGAACACTGATTGCTAAAAGATACATCAGAGGGCACGTGGGGAAGCTTGGAGCCTTCATATCTGTGCCACCTTTCAACCTGATCTGGGAAGCACTGTCTGAACCTTTCAGTACGACTGAACTCTCTGGATAAATTTCAAATAAGAGATACATATACACGTATAGACATCATGTTTCCAGATACTCAGAGACTCCCAAGGACTGGCAGTGCAAGACAAAACAGTCTAAGAAATTCTAAATAAAACACAGCAGTAATTTCCCAGAAGAAAAACCTGTGTTGTCCACTGCAAGTCTCCACATACACCCTTGCATGCACATAAGGATTCAGCTCGAGAGACCTGGTTTAAGGTTTCTCTGTAATTTGAGCTCAGAAATTCCTCAATCCCTGGGTTACCTGTAATTAGAACTTGTTGGCACTGTTTGCATGAAATAAAGAGCAGAAGTCCGTGCTTTCCAATGCCACTTCTTGGCTGGGAGTGTGCAGAGGACACAGTCTTCCTGTAGCTCTTCCTGAAGAAGATCCATCAGCTGTTTGTGGGAACCACCATAAAAGGGCTCAATGAGAAGAACACTCATTTTCCAAGTGCTTCAGAACTGTTTGGATCCTGAAAATGAAAAGAGAGAAGTATTTTTCTTTAGATGTAGAGCTTTTTTAAATTATTTAAGAAAATTATGTTGGAAAAAGTAGAAATATATTGCAAGGCCTCACAGTGTCTTAATTTTCCATTAAAAAAATCTTCATATTGGATTAATAAGCTTACTTCAGAAAAGGCTACTTAGCAATTACAAGGACAATATTATCACATCTATTTGTTTCAACCATTAAAATATACCACTTGTAATTTTCACATGAATTTTAGTGTGCAGGACTTAGGAAACACTGTATTTTGAATTTATTGCTTTGTTTTCAATCGGATATTTAAAAGCAGCTTTGCTTTATACATTCATTCCCAAACACATACAATTCTTCCATAGGTTCCAGAGCAGTTTATTCATAATTTCATCGTTTCCCCCCCTTTTCTTGGTGGCAGATAAAATGAAAAAAATTATCCAAACCCACTTCTTACTTAGTAACAGTGATTTAGGCAAGGAACCTAAAGCCAGAGAGCATCCTGGTGAGATACAGTTGGAGCATCCCTCGGGACTCTCCTGCATCACTGGGAGCTGGGATCACCACTCAAACAACAATAGTAGGAGATAAGCAGGATATTTTTTCCGAGTACTCCAAAATGGGTGGAAGAGAACAGCAGAGGAGGCTTAAGGAAGCTCTCAGATGAGAAGCCACAGAGCTGCTCACAAACAGGATGCAAAACGTGCTGCCCAAAGCGAGGGGACAGATGAAAACCCTGTGACTGTTGCTCATCGCCCTCATGAGTCACAGGCCTGGGGTACTGAAAAGCTGCTTCTCAGATGCTTCGAGCAAAACCATCACACACAAAAGCTGAAAACAAAACCCTGGAAGGTATTCACCATCCATGACCAGCTCTCTGATGGTTTCCTCCTCACCATTCCCAGACAAGGGAGGACTCTGTTAAACTCATTTACTCGGGATTCATGTTTGATGCTGCGTATTGCAAGATCTTACATCTATTTCCTGACCTGTCATTTCTAGTAGTTTCAGACTGTAATCCTTATTTTACCAAAACCTCTGGTGACAAGAAGTGAGAATTCAACAGAGAACTACATACTCCTGAAAATCTCAGTATCATCTCAACTGTGAGATTTAGTTCAACCCAAGATCAGGTGAAAAATATTATGTACTCTGTAATCAGAGGGGAGAAAACAAATCTTGAAAGAAAACAAAACCAAAAAATAAACAACTTTAAAAGTGCACTGTAGCTACCAAAAAATCAGCTAGCCAGCAACAAAAATCCAAACACTGAATCAACTCAATTGGGAGACAAAATTTAATGCACCTTTAGGTAGCTTTGAGCTGTTGGCCCATCACAGTGCCAGATGAAATGGTGATGTAGAGCTCCTGGGTCATTACAGATTACAGCAAGAGAAAAAGTATTCCATGCTCAGACTTTCTATCCATAATCCACCCAGGATTCAGGTTATAATTTGCTCTATTATTCACTCTCCCATAATATTTCAAATAAATTATTTTTTTATAACAAATATGTTCTCTGCAAAACCAAAAAGAAAGCCTTCTGGAAGCAAAGACTTCACTCCATTTTGGAGCTTGCTTCTTTTCAGGTAGCAAAACAGATTCTGATCTCTTTTCCACTGACCTAATTTTGAAAAAATCACACTTTTGAGATCACTGACGTTCTCTGAATTTACAATGATGTAACCAAAATCATAGTCTCTCCTCCAAAGCCCTTTTGGAGCCTGCAGGGTAATAACTGCTATAAAAACACAAGCTGTGGTTTAGAATCTGCACTATTCACCTAAAGAACAATTTGTAATTAATCATGCTACGCTTGTCATCAAATGTCACCGAAAATTTAATTCAAAGGACTAAGAGGGAAGTGTTTTACAAATTCAGCCCCTAAAAAAGGGGTATGTGAAAAGTTGGTAAATGCCATCGAGTCAGTCACTCAGGGAGGGGCTGCAGCTAATTTACAAGTCATTAGCAGTACCAGTAATAAAGCTTTTTTTTTTTTCATGAACTATCTGATCAAACCACACTTCAGTGTAGTTCTGAAACTGGTTTTATCACCAGGTTTAGCTGAATCGACACTGTGCTCTCTGGTTTTATTCTGCACCAGTTTTCACAGTACATCCCTCACGGGGACAGAGAATGACTGTACGTGCTGATGGTAAGAGACTTTCTCAGTTCTCAGGTTTCCTCCCTGCTTAAAGACCCTGACATTTAGTTATTCTGCATTTACCTGACTTTAGATCTACTAGTAAAACTGCATCATGCAAACTCTGCAGGAACGCTGTCATACATTTTGGCTGTTTACATTGGGAAACTGGGCTGAAATTGTGGATGTGTTGTGGAGTGGGTGTTAGATGGCTCTTCCCATGCAATTCTTCACAATAACACTTGCAGACCCCATGGCAGCAGCCTGTGAGGGTGAAAATCAGCAGTGACACATTTTTCAGAGATGACCCAAAGCTCAAAAGGTTTCTTACAAAACTCATTCCTCAAAAATGCAGGTACTGCTCACTAAAATCCTTACCAGCACTTGTAGGATTCTAGCATTGTGTGATCTCTCTGCATATTACTCACAATATACATCATACTCGATTCAGAAAAAATGTTATAATATTATATAAAAAGCAGTATAGGGCATATTTTGTTCTTTTTTTTTTTGTTGTTGTTTGGTTTGTTTGTTGTTTTTTTTTAACAAGGTAATGCCTAAATATGAAACTAAAGGATAATGGCAGCACAGTATATTTCACATCGACTTCTGGGCTTGACTAAGATGGAGCAATGAAAAAGTCAATAAATCTTCTGTTTTAAAAAGATACACTGATAATACAAAGGAAATTATATTACCTATAACTAATAATTTTTTGTATTTAAAAAGGCACAGAGGAGGTAGGACAGAGTCGTTTACCTCATATTTCACCACATGACTTCCAGTTTTGTTCACATACAAAAATAACAGCTATTATTTTTGCTTTATTTCCCTTGACCCAGCCAAGGTAAGGTAAATACGTCCCATAGACTCCTCAGAGGTCTCCAAAAGACACAGCTGATAAATGGCCTGAGAACATTCACCGTATCTGATGGAATGCAATCCTCAATTAAATATAAATCACTCCAGGTATTCTTTTCCCCATTTCAAAGAAAACAACAAATATTAGAAAAACAGAACTGCTTCCCCTTTCTCATTACAGTGTTTCCTCTCTGGAGCCAGCAATCCTGGGTGTTCCTCAAACAGCTCAATCCGCAGGCCTGCAGGATCTTTTGCTTTGAATATTTCCTACTCTGGCTTTACTACAGAGAGCAGCACATTCTTCAGCACATACATTGAGAAGAAACTATCTGAAATTTAAAAAAATCCTTCCAAGTGCTTACAGTGTCAAAATGACATGACTAATACAGAGGTATACTGAAGTACCATAAAGTGTAGGTGGGTAATTAGGTGCTGTCTCAACGTCAGCCCCTCAGGGTGACATTCATCCCGGACTTTCGTGACTTGCTGCAGCTCTACCCCACAGTGAGCACTCTGCAGAAACAGGGCAAGTGATGGAGTCCCTGAAAGGGCCACTGCTGTTTGACCTAATAATTTCCCTTTAAAAGAAAATCAGAGCACTATACAGAGTAATAAATAAAAATTTAAAGGCACAGACGAATTAATTGTTTGACTAGCCACAGTAACCATGGCTTCTCTTTAAACTCTAGGTGAACACCAACCCAAGTATTTTTGTTAACCAACCTAGGTAGAGAAAACTCGTCATTTTCCATGATTTATTAAAGAACACTCATCCCCTCTGTCTTACAAACAGAAGTGTGGTTCCACAAACATCAGCACAGCTCTCATCAGAAAGCCATAATTAGCTCTGTTCATTGACGTATTCAGACAACATAAATTACAGATCACATGTTTAAATATCTGTCCAACAAAATAGCTAAGCAACGATCCAAACCCAAAGGAATAATTGTTAATATATTCCATAGGTAGAGAGCTGCTATTGGTTACAGGAAATAAGGTATAGGGTTTCAGTAATGATTGTTTTAACGGTCACAGTCCCACACGTATGAGAAATTTATTCCACCACCATATCCAGAGCACACGTGGTTCAGTATCTCAGAACTCAACCAACTACAAAACCCATCAGGTATGAACTGTGGACACAAAAATACTTAAAACCTTTGATAATTTCACATAAGCACACTGCAATACCTCATAAAGCCAAAAAATTTCCATGTTCCGCGTTGCGATAAAATGGGATTCTCCAAAGGACTATTAGGGGTCTTTACCTTTCCTCCTCTGTCCCTTCTCCCTCCCAGCCCCACAACATGCACCCACCTGAAGGGGGGATGTGGTATATACATAGACACAAACCCAGATTGAAAGAGCCTGCATTACCCTCCCACTCACGACAGTGACTCACCGAAACCTCGGAGCTGTACCTTAAACACAATCACATTTTAAGGTTTGACCAAAATTTAACCCATATTTAGATCACCCAAAAGTACCAGCTCTTGAGGTTTGTCATTACTAAACTGCACAAGCGAGAATGACAATTTATCTTTTCTATAATCAACTGGAAAAAGCAAGAAATCCTTTCCTCCTTTTGAGAATGTGGTAAACCAAAATCGTTCACCTTTGTCTGGACGGCTGAGCAGGACCGGTGTTAATTTACCGGTGGCACCCATAAACCACAATCTGCCTCCTGCGTGCAACCTGAGAGCTGCAAACACCTACAGAATACCAAAAACTTCTGTCACCTGCAGGTATCAAGGGTGCTGCACACTGTGTGCACTGAAACCTGCACGACTGCACTGCCTGCTTTTGTCTCACTGAAATACCACATCTAGTTTTTACTGTGCTTAGGACCTACATTACAAGGGCAGGCAGTGATGGGACAAGGGAGGGCAGCTGAAGGAGGGTAGGTTTAGATTGGATATTAGGAGGAAATTCTTGCCTGTGAGGGTGGGGAGGCCCTGGCACAGGTTGCCCAGAGAAGCTGTGGCTGCCCCATCTCTGGAAGTGTCCAAAGCCAGGTTGGAGGGGGCTTGGAGCAACCTGGGATAGTGGGAGTTATCTGCCCGTGGCAGGGGGAGGAACAAGATGAACTCCAAGGTCCCTTCCAACCCAAACCATTCCATGATCTTGCAAACAATACAATGTTTAAAGACCTAGTTTGATCTTAAACAAAAAGCAAGATGTGAGGATCGCCAGGTTTGGTTTCTTACATCTGTGCTTTCAACCCTGAAATGGAACAGCAGGAATTGGAAGTTGGAGTTTAAAGATGTCCTGTGGCTATCAATCCAGAGACACCCTGACACAAGAGGCAGTAAAAGCTCCTTTTGGAGTTTATGTATTTAGAAAGTAACATGCTGTAAAATCTGCACATTACCCTGTGCATGTTAAGTTAACAATACTGCTATAAATCCTTAGGAAAAAGTTGCTAATGCATATGCAGAGTATGCATTTTAAAAACTCAGTATTTAAATTGTTTTACTATTTCATCTAGGCAAAGGCACTAATGACCTTCATCACTTCTTGCTGTAAATTAAATTTGTTTATTTCCAGCTACAAAAAAAAAAAAAAAAAAAAAAAAAAAAAAATTAATCCTTAGAATTCACTTTTCACCTTCTTCCCCAACACAGTATAAGACTGTCATAAATACTTTGTGTCTATACTTCTAGCCATCCTCAATCAACATCTTTGAAGATCTTTATCTATATTGAATAAATTATTGCAATTTATTCTTTTTTTCCAGCAGAGAAAAACATCTGTGCATCACATTTATGGTTAACTCAAAACCACAACAGCCAGCACTACCTCGGTGGGGAAGCATCCATCCCCCTTTGGAGCACAGCACTCAAAACATACATTTTTCAGGAAGATTTCACTGACTGATATCCTGATTCCCAGTGCACTGGGAATAGCAATTACAAAACACAACTAATTTTCCATGTGTCTAATTGACCTACTAAGTGGTATATATGGGATATGTACTGCTTAGGACAGGGTATGAGGGATACCAAGGAGTGTGTAAACTATTTTCATGAGTTCAGATGAACAAAGGCCAACTAAATATTGCTGATATTTAATTAGGAGAAAGTTTTTTGATGTCTAAGCCAAAAGAGAATGAAAAAGACACAGAAGAGGTGTGGTGGGACAACCAGGGCCATGCTTTGCAAGGGAAACAACTACAGTCACGGCCACCTATCACCAGCAAACTGGATTAACTCTTCCACAGAGTTTGTGCCTCTGTCTCCTCCCTTTAATGGTCCCAAGAAATTTACAGAAGTTGACACAGTATTCTGCCAAGCAGCAGATATAAAATAATCAGTTATCTTCCCAAAAAGTTCTACATCATTTTGGGGAGCTCTTCAGCCACTAACAGGATTTTTTGGGGAAAAAAAAAAAAAAGGTAAAGTAAAAAAAAATTAGTACAGATCTAATATGAGAGCATAACCCAAAGGCAGAAGGTTATTTGAGAGAAAATTAGTTATTCTGATTTAACAGTTAATTACAAGCTCCCATTTGCCATGGAATTCAAAAGTCTGGAATAATAGTAACATATACTCAGAAACTCCTAATGTTGTTTAATGCTATGTTGGCTTTATGCAACATATTTGGACTGTGCTCACAGCACTTGAAGGCTCAAGAGACAGTTTACAGGACTCATCATTTCCAGTGCTGCACCTATGGCTGTAAATTTGCTACCACTGATGATCCTGAAAGCTTACATTAGGTTTAAATAGATGAGGGATACTTGATTTAGAGGATCTGGGAGAGGAGAGGGAACTAATAGGTGTGGTAATGGGAGATGTAGCGCTATTTTTAAACCTGACAGGAGACATATTAGTTGCTAGTTCCCTATTATAGAAAAAGTCCCAGTCTGGTAATAATGGGCTGGCATTTTGAAATTCCTCCGATTTATTAGGAATATGATGAGAAATGTGTTCCACATGCTCTGGGCTCCGGACCAGTTTCTGCACAGAAAGGTAAGAATTACAATGTGCACTCACGGCCAGTTTAAGAACAAATATATACACTTGAAAAAATCACTTATAAATATTTTAACTAATTGCTCTGTGAGGTAATAAAATCACCCTACATCAAAAACCTGGTTTGTTCTCCCCAGCAAATTTGAAGCAGCAAAACATCAAATGAACAGCAAATCACTTTTGTATCACCAAAATTTGGGATTTAGCACTTAAACTCCTCTTGTGCAAAATCTAGAATTGCAAGACTTAATTTAAACATGAATTGAAACGTTAGGCTTGGTAGCCTGAGATGTTTAGCAGCAACTTTTGAGTGGGCACAAGCCAGATTTATTTTACAGTCAGAAGGTATCCCTTTGAATATGTGATGAAAGTACCTGCATCTTCACTCATACCTTGAGACCACAAAAAGGATGGAATGAGACCTACTGTCAAATGGAGTTCAGCTGTGAAATCTGGGATGGGTCCCACACAGAGGAGTATTCCTGGGGGGCAGATGTCCAGAAAGCTAATTCTATCCTGGGATGCACCAGGAGCAGCCCCAGCAGGAGGGAGGGGATTGTCCCCCTTTGCTCTTGTGAAACCCCACCTGCAGTGCTGCATCCAGCCCTAGGATCCTCAGGACAGATGTGGACCTGTTGAAGTGAGTTCAGAGAAGGCCACCAATTAAATTCCATCATGATGAAAAATGGACTTTAAAAGAGGTGCCAAATGTACCTACCATGTTACTCATCTAAAGACCGGCAACACAAGCAATGTAAAATTATTATCATGATTATTTTGCCAAGCTATGAAACCCTTAACCAAGTGAAAAGAATAAATCATCAGGGTTTTTTTTGTGTTTACAGGAAAAAACATTTCAGTATTAGATCCCTTCTTCAGTTTGGATAGGATGGTCTTGTGATGCAATAAATAATTTCAGGGTTGCAATGTTACCTGCACAAAAGAAGTCTTTAGTCTTAAACATTAAGTACTAAAATCCAACAGATGAAATGATTTTTTGGTTTTCCATTTGCCCAACTCTTGCCATCTCCAGAGAGAGCTGAACCAACACTTCACACTATAAAGTTATGGGAACAAAAAATACATCTCATTAACTTCTGTGCAGTCAGCACCACGTTATCTCTTTCAGAAACCCCTCGAAAGCTCTCAGATTCAATAGCAAACATCCCACAACATTGAATAAGGGCCTCATACAGCACTAAACATATTTTTCCATGTTAAGAATATTTACATCCTATTTCCAACTTGACATACAGAAGATGTGTTACCCACATCAATTTATAAATCTAGCGCAATGAGAGTTGCCAATTTGATTTAGTGGATCAGCATCCTGTTTCCTGTAAATAATTTTCCTATCAAGTTTTGACTAAGCCCTCTGAAAGGGCTCTAGAAATATGAAAGGCTCCGGATTATGGCCTAAATGCTTTCTGACAGCTCCCTGCAAGTGTTCCCCAGCATCTCTTCTGACCCAAGAATAGCAAATTTAATGACTTAAGTCACTTGTTTCCATCCTGTTGTCTGCAGAGCCAGCAAAATACTTCAAGGAGTGGCTTAAAGCAATGAAGAAAAGCATATTCATACATTTTATTTTACTTCACAAGCATCAGAAAGTTAAGGGGTCCACCTCCTCCACTGGGAAGTATCTATGGATACACACATTGCAGAGAGCTGAAAAACACTGACACGAGTTAAACAAACATGTCTGGTATCATCTGCCAATTGAAATGGTGAGCAGTGCAGGAAATATTTGTTTTCCATGAATAAAAGCGATATACAAGCAGCTCAAAACAATCTGTTTTGGAAGGTTATTTTGGTTGTTTTGTAAACAAGTTTAGGTTCTGAGCTGATGTTTTCAAAACAGATACTGCAAAATGAATAAATACTCATGTCTGGGGGAGACCTTAACAGACATGAAACAAGTGTGGCCCTTTTTAACAGTGCCACAGATAAAACAAGGCAAGGACACGCATGGAGGACATCAAGATGTAAATTTTTTCCTTGAAGTTGCTCAGATGGCTGATATTAGAAAAGTGCCATTTAAATCACCACCCTCAGAAAGCCTGTGCCTTAAAAACTTGGCTTTTATTGCACGTAAGAGAATCTGGCTATAACCCATGATCAGCACTGTAGTTTTTAACAAAAACACTTAAAACCAGGGATTTTTTTTTACTTTACTTATTACAATCATGAAGATATCAGTACAACTCACTTAGGATTTCAGCTTTAGGGTCGCTTGAGAATCACTTTTCCACCTACCTAAAGTATAAAGAGTCTGAAAAGCATTTACCCTGCCTGAGTCAAGTGGCCACGCTCACGAAGCTTTTCTACAAAATCTGAAAATCCTTATCAAAATCAAACATCCTGTTCAAGAAAACCGAAATTATGCTGTCACTTATCAGCTACTTCCATTTGTACCACCAGATAACCTGCAGAACTCAGCCTGCTCCTCCTGCAGACTGGTAAAACACTAAGCATGGTTTGGGATTGAAGGGATCTGAAAGATCAGCTTGTTCCAACCCTCTGCCATGGGCAGGGACACCTTCCACTATCCCAGGTTCCTCCAAGCCCCGTCCAACCTGGCCTTGGACAATTCCAGGGAGTGAGAGCCCAAGAATATCAAGCATGGTTTACAATGGCCACGACTACACGGGTACAGAGAAAAACATCTTCACTCAGCTCATTGCTGAGAAACTATTTTAAGGTTGTTACTGGAAGACCCTCACTATTTAAAGTTTAGTTGGCTATTAGTAGGTGCTCTTACTGACAGGGCTGATACAATGAAATGCCAGAAATACCATTACAAGCCAACACAAGAAACCGTTCACACCTCACGCACGCAAGGCCTGTGCTTAATATTCCCACTTCTTCATTTCAAAGCCACAAAGATCACAAGCTTTGCCAGCAAGTTAAAGATCTGTTCTGACTCCTACTAAAGACTTCAGGGTTGTGCAGTTATTCTGGCCACTGGGAAATTTTTGGCAATGCCATCAGTTAAGCATTCACAGCAGCCATAAGCAGCTCTCGGAGGCCTGAAGAACAACGGCATGTGGACAGCTTGGAAATACCTCTGAAATCACAGCAGTGGCTCCCTCACAACAGTTTGTTCCACATTCAATCAGGCTCAAGGCAGTTCTACAGCTACAACCTTTGTTACTATTTTTCACGTACAAAAGACATGAGCATGTCTGACTGGGTCCAGAGGAGACCATGGAGATGCTCTGAGGTTAGAGCCCCTCTGCTCTGGAGAAAGGCTGGGAGTGCTGGGGGTGTCCACCCAGAGAAGAGAAGGATCCAGGGAGACCTGAGGGGCCCTTCCAGGGCCTAAAGGGGCTCCAGGAGAGCTGGAGAGGGACTGGGGACAAGAGATGGAAGGACAGGACACAGGGAATGGCTTCCCACTGCCAGAGGAAAGCGTTAGATTACATGTTAGAAAGTGCTTTGCTTATGGAGATAACATTAAATAGATAACTGAAGACAGGTATGTGTTAAAATCCCTTTCATAAAGCAGACCCAAACCCAAGGGAGGCATTATATGGCTCTTACACTATTACAGAGTAAAAGATGTCTATCTTTCTGAATCTTTTCAGATGCCATCTTCCCATCAGTCTTCAAAGAGAGGTTGGTGCCACAAAGCTCTGTGGGCTGTAGATACTTGAAAGTGCTTATGAAACTGGTTTAGCTCCACATTTAAAGGAGAAGTAGAACTGGAAGACACTTCATTCTCCCACTTGGACTACTGGAGATAAAGTATAATTAACAGGGAGGAAAAAGGGATAGGAAGGGAAAGAATAAGTTGCCTGCAGCAAATGTATGTGGTGATTAAAAAACACAGAGAGGGTACCCAAGTTAAACAATAGCACACAAATGTTTTGAGAAGGGAAAAGGGAATTATTTCCACCAATCAGCACTGATCATGCACCAGTTCGCTTCCGCTGACAAGAACCTAATCCCAACTCTGCCTGTTCATCTCAATATGGTTAAGGAGCCATGTGTGAGGTGCATTCAAAATCCTCCAAGATGAACAAAGTCTGTTTTGCATGCCAATATCCTTGGAGAGGGCAATATTCATGCAAGATGATTCAAGCTACTCTTCAGAGCTGCAGCACTCTGCCTTCCCATTGAAGCTCTGAATGAGTATGGGCAAGAGACACCCACAAATGATTTTTCCTAGTCTATAGACAGTTGGTTTCTTAACACTCACAGAAGCATCTTCTTGGGCATTAACAAAACGACTGAGAAAAAAAGTCTGCTTTTTTCTCTCTTCAAAGCTGGTTCTCTTTTCAAGCTGTGTAACACCACTTGATATTTAGTTTAGCTACTCAACCAAGCACCAGGCTTCAATGTACTGAAGGTGCGTAATGGTTGAGCATCACAGACCATTTCACATGTTTGGGCTTATTTACAAATACCACTTACATACTGCTGACATTTATAATGACACCTGGGATGTTGCTGACACACCACTACGTTTGTAAACGTGGCGTCTACACACACAGTGGATTCTGAGAAACGTGCTGGGGAATATACACAGCAAATTTCCTTTGACTGCAAATAGAATGGTTACTTTGACTATTTCCTATCTGAATAGGAAAAAAGCCTCAAAAACAAGGTTTAGCAAGACTAATCCCCCACTGATTTTCTTATCACTCAACACTATTTCACTCGATTGCTTTTGTCAACAATTTTCTCAAAAACTTCCTCCCGATCACATTACAGCGTTGCTTAAATCACACTGTAGACACACACACAAAGAATTTCATATATTTCTTACTATTGTTGCCTACTGACTTGTTATTCCAAAGACCACAACCTCCAAATACAACACTTCAGTGCTTCCAGAAACCTTGACACAGTGTTTGATGACAGAAATACTTGGTTTGGTTTTGTACATGTAGAGAGACTATAAAGAATTTATCTTACTGTAGAGGAAAAAAAGGAATGTAGATAATTTATTCAATTTTTCAAAGTCAAAGGAAACTTAAACTTATATTAACATGCCCCATTCCTGGAAGTGTCCAAGGCCAGGTTGGATGGAGCTTGGAGTAATCTGGGATAGTGGAAGGGTTGCAACTGCATAATCTTTAGGTCATTTCCAACCCAAACCATGCTATGATTCTAAAATGAAACAAAGCACTAGATCTATCTACGTGCTCAAATTACAAGCAAATTGTAAGAAAATGCTTGGATTCTTACATAAAATGAATAATTACATAACTTCTAACCAAAAATTTTCCGTTGTTCTGCTTAAATATGCTTTGAACAACAAACTGTAACTGTTCTATCTCCTCCCTCCAACCCCAAAATCGTACTACATCTTCTGCCTGGTGCTTTCCTATTATTAACAACAAGAGGTTTCATTTATCTGCTTTCATCCAAAAATGCTGAGGAGCTTAACAAACATTAATTAAACCTCGCAACACTCCTGTGAGGTAGGTAGCTATTGTTATCTCTACTTTACAGATGAGAAAACTTGAATTAAAAATTGTGATTTGCACCATTTCCCAACAGCAGTTTTACAGTAAAGCCAAGAGCAGAAGAAAGGAGCAGTGACTCCTATGTCCCTACTTCCAAAGCCACCACAATACACATTTTCTTTCAAACCAGAAGGATTTTACTTGACATTTTGCCACACATGAGAAAAATATTCTGAAAAGCAGCATTAATTCATCATTAGCATCACCCTTTCTAAGAAAATGCAGACAAATACATCTTTTACCCAGACTGTACTTTCATTATTTCATTACGAAAATGAGACAAAATTGTATCCTCTTCATCTGGCTAGATGATGAATTCCATCTTCAAAAGGAAAATCCACACTTCTTGAAACCATATGAATTGTTTCTCATATGACTGAACCCGATTTCCTCTTTTCATTTACGTTTCTTAACAACATTTATTTTTTCCCAATTCTTTTACCAATTCTTTTCTAATTACTTCACATTGTACTTTCCTTACTCCCACCTCATCTTTTCTTTTTTCTTTAAACTTTATTAATAATACAACAAAATCTAGAGAGGACTGACTTACATACAGCATATGAGCTACTACCCTGAGAGGCCATCTATCAATTTTTCCTGTTTCAAACTACTCTCACTTCCAATCTTTTCCTTCTCACTTCCAACCTTTTCCTTTGTATATCCTCTACATCTTCTACCTTATAGGTTCACAACCTCAAAGGGTCTTCTATTTCACCATCCTGCTTCACTCCTCATTAGGAAACCTCCAATTTGAATACAGTCATTCCTTCGCTGTTCCAGAAGCAAAAGCTTCATGTCTCCCTTGCATTACCTTTTTTGCCTCCAGCCTCACTTTCCTCTTTGTCAATTCTTCCCCACTCAAATTGTTCCATACACCTTTACAAACAATCTCTTTATTCCTCCTCCATCTTACCACATCAAATACAAAGTTTTCCTCTTCACCTTTGATTTTTTCCCCCTCCCCAAGTACGACTCAAGGCTCATTTCCTCACATTCTTTTCATTTTCCTTAGACTTGTTTGGTAAATCTCAACGCCCCACCAGAAAAAGGAAACCGCTTTTAACACGTTGGTAAAGAGTCATCCACTCTTTTATCAGTTCTACTCCGTGTGCTCTTTCCAATCTCCAATCTGTGTTTCCTTCTCTTCTTTTCAGCCCCTGCTCCTGAATACTTTAAATCCACTAACACTCTTCTACACCTGTTTTGTTCCAGCCTTTGGTTTTCTACACTCCTTCTCTCATCTTCTACCCCTGCCCTCTTCTGTTAAGTACAAATTGAGACCCTGAACACATCTTACACAAATCTACAAATCTGTACCAGGACAAACCAGACTGTCCCAGACAGGTAAAACTACTTCAAAGATGCTTTCAGTGGGCATGCAGACCACTGAGATTAAAGAAACAATTACTAAAATACAAGCAGATTCAAGATTTTTTTTGACAAAATGACTGTTACATTTTTTTGTCGAAGTCTCATGATTTTTCTATGACTTTATTTCTCTTATTTTAGAATCAGCATAAGAAGTTAAATTAAGTCTTTTTTTTTTTTTAAAACAAGTTAGCACATCTTGTTTGTACTGCTTGCTCTAATGAAGTGAGCCTACATTTGCCAGTGCACAGTAAAAATAGGTAGCTCTGTTATTCATATACTCTCTGCAAGCAGCAGCTCACAGGCTCTGAGAACTGCTCTCATCATATGGAAGCTGAAATAAATGTTCAGTCACTGTTTTCTCTTCCAGCTCTCAAAATTACAGCTGGATTCTTAAAGCATTACATGTGGTTTCTTGCACTTTAAAGCTTCTGAACTACTTGAATTGCAAGACGCAAAAGTTCTGCCCACAGACACTTTCTTGCTCCCACTGATTTCAGGCTGCAGCCAGAAAAGTATCAAATGGAAGTAAAATGCTGCTTGTTTCATGGAATATATTGGTCAGTGTATACAGAAACCCTCAAGTCATACTTCAGCTGAGCAGGACGTGTATCCATCTGTTTCTTTTTCATCACTCCATAAAGCTGAATTTCAGAAGAACCTACTACACAAAATATTTTAGCACAACAGGCTGATAGAGCTGGGGGTATTCAGCCTGAAGAAGGCTCTGGGGAGACATTAGATCCCCTCCTGGGCTACAAGAGAGCTGGAGAGGGACTTTGGACAAGGGCCTGGAGTGATGGGACAAGGGCAAATGGCGTCACACTGACAGAGAGCAGGGTTAGATGGGATAATGGGAAGAGATTCCTGGCTGGGAGAGTGGGAAGGCCCTGGCACAGGTTGCCCTGAGAAGCTGTGGCTGCCCCTGGATCCCTGGAAGTGTCCAAGGCCAGGCTGGACGGGGCTTGGAGAAACTTGGGATAGTGGAAGGTGTCCCTGCCCAAAGCAGGGGGTGGAAAGAGATGGTCTTTAAAGTCCCTTCCAGTCCAAACCATTCTATGATTCCGTGTCTGGGAGCATAAAAAGCCAGCATTAGGAAAATTAAAATACTCCAACAGTTTTTTAATGTTTAGTTACCATAATATTATTTAAATTCACAATTTTCACATCATTTCACAACAAACATACTAACTACTAGAAATTGATGTGCTGTTGGTTACTATTTATTTCCATTTTGAGATGACATGCTGATGCTCTGTCCATTTCTGCATGCACAAAGGTCAGGAGCTATTTAACCTTTGTAGGCATAAAAAGTTGCCTTTTTTTTTTCCTTTTAATATCCTCTAAGGTTACCTATTCCTTTGCATTCAGCTATTGAGAGGACTATCTGAAATCCTTTTCAAACTTCAGATATGCAGCACAGATCAGTAACTTCCAATATGAAGGGCCTCTCCAGCACATTACTCTCACTCTCCACTAACTGTCATTTACTTCTTGCTTGATTTCCAAAGTTTTGGCTTTTCTTTTTTTATTAATTTTAGTGGATTCTTATCTCCAAAGCCACAAATGATATGAGCCTTGCCTACCATGGAAACTGCCACCGAGCAAACACTCTTCAGTGCTTAAAACCAGGTTGGAACCCACAGAAAATTTGTTTCAGTGAGACTCTTTCTCTTTTGCGTTTTCCTCTTTAGATATATCAACCTTGTCAGCATTCAGAACAGTCACTTTTCCCAAATAGCTTCTTATGGTGAGACAACAGAAAACAGAATTGATTCTGAAACTCTCTAACAATTCATTTTTAAGCCCTTAGTACATTTAAAAAAACCCATTTGCCTCTGTAATAAATGCTTTGGAAGGAGTGTAATAAATTACCCTCTCCATGGCATGTGGAATTCCCGAGTGAAACTTGGTTCTGCTCTTCTGAAGCCCCTCACTGGGCAACATCAGACCAAAGCGCGAGCAGGAGCTTCTCGGGCATCAGAGAAACACCGGGAACATCAGACACTGAAGCGTGTGTAGGTGTATTAGCAGTCCTACCATCCATCTGTCAGAAATCTTCGATGTTCCTGCACATCACCCACTGGCAGAGCTGTCTGCCAAGCAAAAATATTATGAAATGTTCATTATATCCTCAAATCTCCACACACACACCCCCCTTCCCTAGGAGGAAATGGAAAAACCTGTCTCTCCACACACACACAGACTCACATTCGTTACCAAGAAACGGTGAAAGACTTTCAAATTCACCCAGAAAGAAAATCAACCAAGAGACCAGGGCTGTGAATTTAGATTTATTCTAGCAAACTTTACTTACCAGAGGATATACTGACTTTTAGTTCACATATATCTCATTTTTAAGGTACGTTAAAGACCGAGTTTACAATTAACTGAACAGACAGCGTACAAAAGGCTTTTAGAACTACACCATATGGTCGAGGGAAAGGAACAATCTGGACTATCCACATTTCAATCTGCAGGCTTGTCCACCTCTATAACACATTGTATTGCTGTAATAAAATATTAAGATAGAATTTTAAAAGTGAAAATATCTATCTTTTGCACTACCAGGGAACAAGGCATCCCACAGTCTAGTGCGTTTAATAAATATTTTAACTTTTATGATTTTGGCTTGCTGAATCAGATATAGTCAATAAAATTCCCAATTCATTTAAAACTGTAGTTCCAGAAGGATATGGGTGGGTATTCATCTTATGCTTCAGGGAAATAAAAAATACCAGTTTACACGGGGTATACTGGCAGCAGTTAATGTAACAGATGACACATTCTTGGAAATTAAATAAAAGCAGAAAGAATATACCCATTGTTGCTCAGTGAAGGACTAATCACATGGTCACAGCTGGAACCAGTGTAAATCATTCATTAATAAAATTCTGTTGTAGTAGTCACTTCTTTTTCTGCTTTTCAAATGCCAATAGAAAAAAAAAGACCTTTTTCAATTCTCTTCAGAAAGGAGACGCTGCAAGTATTTCATAGTAACTATTAAATATACTAAATCTTTGTAGGAAAAAAATGCCTGCAAGGAAGGCATTGTTAGCACTAAAGAAAAATATAAATACTTCTGTATTTTATATGTAATCCCAGAACACAGTCCAAGAAGATACCTGCTACACTCTGGACTGATTTCTGATTGCACAGAATCCAAATCTTGAGAAAAATCATCTGAATCCTTTGTAGGGCACATTTTATAATGTACAGAATATAAATACAGCCTTGTGAGTCATATCCCTCAATGTAAACTAGAAAGTTGCACTAGATTAAAATGCAGACACTCCAGAGGGATCATGTAATACTCACATATTCCATGATTACACACTCTGTTGGACATAGGTATCACAGGCTCATGGCCAATTATCCTACGATCCCAGGCTCTTTCGGACTATAGACTTCTCCATTCTTGAGCTGTGACCCTTATTATCTTTAAAAAAAAAAAAAAAATCAACTATCTCAAGTTTTTTGCTTCATTGCCTAAAATAGCAGGAAAAAAACCTCACTTAAATCTATATGACTTTGCAGGTAGTGAGTTTTTAAATCACAAAAATCAGATTATCCTCTACAATTATTTTGAAAGCAACCTCCTGGAATCTAAATTCTGGTGTGTTCATTGTCCTAGTACTCACAACACTATAGGATAAGAGGCCTGTTTTTCTGATCTTTTTGGAGAAACTACCAAGAGCAGTAAATATAAAGCATGTCATTTGATGGTATAAACTGCCACAATATAAATGAAATGGGGGACAGTTTTTCCCCCACACCAAAAGAAAAAAATCAAAATCACCCCACTCCTCATCACCCGGCGCAAACACCGCAAGGAACAGACGCATCTAAAACCGCCAAGAACTCCTTTAATTGAAAGGTTTCTTCGAATTTAAAAGCTAAAAATATATCATCTCCCTCATTCTGCGCCCGCTAAGCAGTCTGAGCAAAGACTTAAAGCACCTTGGCTTGAGAGGATATGTGGGTTTTACTGCCGAACCTGCTAAGGACTGCTCAAATCTCTCCCAAGCCACGGGCCCTCGGAACACGGCGGCGTAAGCCCCGTGCAGCCGGTGGGAATGCTCCGGTGGAAACTTCAACACATGCTTACATTTTCACGCGATCAAAGGCTCAACTGCTCTGTTCTCCAGTTTACTGCAGTTATTCCTACCTCACAGTGACATCCTCGGCAAAGGGAGGTACTTCCTACGAAACTGGTTAACGTTAAAAAAAAAAAAAAAAAAAAAAGAATAAGAAGCCCCCTCAGTTTTCCAGTAATTAACTTCAAGTGGGATGAAGTGACAGTTCAAAGCACCGTCGCTGCTAAGAGCATTACTTACACACAGGAGGAAATCGCCGTCTAAGAAAACCTGAATATATAGAAGAAATGTAACAATTTTATCGAATTCAGAAAGAAAAAAAAGACACGCAAATGTTGTGCTAACTTCTAATTCAGCAATTATCTGTGTACTCTTTTGTCAGAACGGGTAAAATCTGAAGGCAGGGAAGTGAATTGAGTACGTAAGTGCTACAGAAAAATCTGTACCTAAAGAGAAGCAACTGCAGAAAGCATCAGCTCTCACGCATGTACAGGCCATGATGCAGAAAGGCAGCTTTTATGTAAGATACCATTTTCTGCTCTTCCTCTCTTCCAAATAATAAAAATACTGCTTTTTTTGGTAACAGGAAAACGCAGTAAAACAGATCCTGACTAGCCAGGACACACGAAGTTTACTTCACGTTGTTTGGTGGTGTCCATTTCAATAAAAAAAAAGAAAAATAATAAAAGCTGTTGAAAAGTGTATCTGACCAACTTATGGCTTTAAGAGAACATTTGCAGGGCAATTAGATAGTATAATTCTCCAGCTGATCAAAGGAGGCTGCCCAGGAAAAGCAGCCAGGCACCTCGCTCTTCTCCATCCCGGATCCTGCCAGACATCCCACTCTTCAGAACTCTGTCCAAAGGGCTCTGAAACATAATGAGAACAGGCCTAGGAGGACTCCTCCATGCACTTCCCACAACATATCTGATTTTATTTTTAATTTCTCTGTTTCCACATGAAATGTTAAAAGAAGTAGTTTCACAGGGAAAAAGGCACATCAGTTCAAATTCACATATCCCTGTCATACTTCACGTGCCCACACACTATGTTCTCCTTCAACTGCACCACATATACCTGAGAGGTTTTTTTGATCCAACTCTTTACAAAGTGCATTCATTCTTCTGACAGTGGTATCAAAAGAACCATGACTACAGAGAATCACTAACTCATTAGGTTGGGAAAGATCTCTAAAGTCATCAAGTCCAACTGCTCCCTCAGCACTGCCATGGCCACCACTGAACCATGTCCCCTAGTGCCACATCCACACATCTTTTAAATTCCTCCAGAGATGGGGACTCCACCACTGCCCTGGGCACCCTGGTCAGTGAAAAAGTTTTCCCCAATATCCAATCTAAACCTCCCCTGGTACAACGTGAGGCCATTCCCTCTCCTCCTGTCCCTGTTCCCTGGGAGCAGAGCCCCAGGCTTTACCCTCCTGTCAGGGAGTTGCAGAGAGCAAGAAGGTCCTCCCTGAGTCTCCTTTTCTCCAGGCTGAGCCCCCCCAGCTCCCTCAGTGCTCCTGGTGCTCCAGACCCTTCCCCAGCTCCATTCCCTTCCCTGGACAAGCTCCAGCCCCTCAATGTTCTTGTCACGAGGGGCCCAAAACTGAACAAGGGATTTGAGGTGCGGCCTCACCAGAGCTGCGTACATGATTTTAATTGCTTCCATGCCTAATTGCCACTACCTGGCACCTCTCCAGCTGCCAGCTGAGGCCACCAACCATTCAGGCTACCTGAGAAGCCATGGCTTGGGTTGGCAGCTGTACCTTCACCAAGCAACACCACCAGCACCACACACGTGTTCCCACTGCACTGTTCCGACGGACAGTGACAACCAGGAAAGTCAAACAGCATTTAAAACAAACAAAAAATCAAACTTATAAAAATATACAATTATTTCTCATTTTCCTCACTATAAACCCTTTACCCAGCCCTAGGTAGACTGGTTCTTTCAAATGAAGTGTGACAGGGTGAAAAAGGCAGTATTTAGTCTAGCTAGGAAACATATGACAGATATAAGCTAATGTTAATGCCAGGAAAGCTAAAATTTATCTTTACTAATCCCTCTCAATGAAAACAATAGGACAGAATTAAAAATGACAAAGTTAAGACGAGGGAGCACATTTTAGGGAGGTATGAAAAGGAGAGACAAGGAAGCACATGAGGAAGGCTGCTGCTGCCTCACCTAGAGAGCTGCAATTTATTTTCATCAGCTCTATTTGAATCAGTGTAACAACTTTTTCACATAAACAATTAGGATTATTAATTTCAGTGAATATTACTGAGTAGGCACACAAAAACCAAGTTCAGGCATTTAAACTTCTGGGCTGATTTACACTTTAAGTCAGAAGTAGGAGTCATCTATACTGAAAAGTAATGAACAAGGTAATTTCTTTAGTTTAGATCATTAAAGCATAAAAGTCCTCACTACAGTTACATAAATGAAGATGAAGTTATTCATAGAAAAGGAATAAATGTTTCCAAAACATGCTGTTGCTCTGCACCAGAAAAGAAACCGTCACAGAAAGAATGACACTGCTGGGTGAGAGAAAGGACAATAAAACTGCACCAAGAGTGAATTCCACACTGAAGGGAGGAGTTGATTAATATTTCTGACAGTAAAAGAATAAAAAGGGGCTGGGCTTAACCCAATAGCTATTTTACAACCTAAATTTTACTAAACAGCTATTGTAATTTTGTAATTGTGTATTAAAATGTGGTCCACATTAGTCAGGAACAGCTTTTAAGTGAACGCTTTGCTTTCTTTAGCAAGACAAATCTTCGACACCAACTGCAAATACCAAAGCCTTGTTGCACCCAAATGCTTTCAGGGTCTTTTTTTCTCCTGTTTTACTCAAAATATGCAAACTTGGATGCCTACAACTGGCACATAAACCTGAAATATGGCATTTAAATCCACTCATTAAAAGCTAAGCACTCAAACGGGCTGAAGAGCAAAGTTGAAGCAAAAGCAACTACTCCCTCAACCAGGAGCAGCGAGGATTTGCTCCAAGGGTAAAACCCTCAGGGCTTGGGGTGTCTCAAATTCAAACCCTAACTCTTGCATTTTTAAGGTGACATATTGCTGCTCTGTGATTTTCCATGAGGTTGGCGGGGTTTCTTTGAAAAACCAAAACCAAGTGACAAGCTCACGTGCCGGGTACAGGGGAGGTGCTCTCAAAACGCTCACAGCGTCACTTTTCATCTTCTAAGACATAAATTCATGTGATCTTTGAACAACTATTTATTTCACACCAAACCAGATATCTCCCTAAAGCCTACCAATACAGCCTCCAGGCATATTTCTTAAATAAAAGTACTGAATCCTTGTATACTTAAAATTTGCATAGCAAAGGGATGAATCAACTATCACAGACGTAGTAACACTGTGCAGCAACCGCTCACCTCTCGAAGAAGTAAAAAAAAAAAAGCTGTTTATGGGGTTTGGGTGGGACTCTACAAGTGCTTTTCTTCATGTTTCACAATTGTGAAATATCATTTTCTTGCAGAACTCTGACAAGCACAACTGCTGTTCAAGCTATTCAAGGAACCAGTTCTGTTCATGCAACTTATATTTCGCATGTGTAAACCACAGCACCTCTTTACTTGTAGATTTTATTTATTTCTGCTTTAAAGTAAATGAGATTGTACATCCCCAATTCAATTAAATTAGCAAGAGTAATTTGGAATAACTCAAATAACTTTCTGTACTGCCTCTGCTGCAAGAAGATGTACTTTTTTCTACAGAGGTGCTTCAGTTTTAACAAATCTAACTAACAAATCCAGCAGCACCTTTATTTTCCTGATATAGCAATGAAAGAAATACAGGGTGTTAGACAGGAATGCATTTGACAGAATTAAATCACTCTGTTGCCCCGATTGAGTTTAAGCATTCAGAAAATAAGCAGTTATATTAGAAAACAGGGAACGAAGCCCTCCAAAAATTAAGATGTGAGTTCTGTATAGATGTTTATAGAGCACAGGAGCAACTTTATTTTACCTGAAGAAACAAAAAGTAATGGAGGAAAGTCCAACAGGAAAGACTCTGCTCACATGCTCATTTGAGAGATATTTAAGGTTAAATTAACTTTGCTTGCACTAATGGACCACAAGTTAAGCTTTTCAAAAACTACTAGAGGAGCTCTACTGAGAAACTGTGGTGGAGGCTATTAACACATGATACACTATCTCCTGTGATCAAAAAAAATGCTTATCTGCTACACAGAAGAACATAAGTTAAATGCCAGTTGGCTCAAAATTTTCTAAGAAAAGGCTGTTTTCCAGAAAAGCATGTGGCTGAAATGAGGCTACCAGCAGAGTCCATCAAGCACAGAGCTGCACCTACTCACACAAGAGCTCTCAGGACTGGGCACGCATGGAATATTCTATGTATTGTAATTTTTTATATATAATATACATTGCATTATAACATTCTTGTGTACTTTAATACACAGTATACGCCTACAGACCCCTATATTATATATCCACATGTACATTCTTATGTAATCTATAATGTGATAAACATACGTGTTCCAAACATGACCCAGCTTTATGTTTACTCCCCATATCGAGCACTGGAGTGATGTAACCTCCTAAATGGCCCCGTGACAACTAATGTAATTAAACTGAAAATACTATTAGCTATATTTATATTGGGGATAGTCTTACCACAGTTCTTAAAGACTTGCTCTGCAGCTCAGGAATTAACTGTATCTCCTCAGCCCAGTGTGATTAGTCATTCTGACATTTTACCTTGTGCAGTGACTCAAACTCCTCCCACTCTTATCATTCAGTGGAGATAGCCTGGATTTAAATCAGTTTAAATATGGTTCAGATAATATACACTCACACAACCTCTCTCTTTTTTTTCCCTAATATTTTAATTCACCAAAACAAACTAGAACAACATGATCTTTAAGGTCCTTTTCAACTCAAACCATTCTGTGATTCTATGAAATGAAAATAATCATGTTCTTATTCATAACTGAGTTACATCCTCCCATCCCCAAGTGGAAATTTGGAGTTCTTTTGCTAGGAAGTGAAACCTAATAACTCAAGGAGCTTGCACATTAGGACTTCATGTTAACATCTGTTAAAAAAACATCATTTGTTAAAAAAAAAAAAAAAAAGAAAAAAAAAGAAAGGAAAGTTTTGCCTCTTTTACCCCAAATTCAGCTTATAGAAGGTCACACTCCAGCTCACCACATCCCCACTGGCCACAGAACATTTGGAACAAAGAGGCTCTGCAAAGACCCATTTTTTATCTTATTTTCTCCAGTTTTGCCATATTTACAGGCACATGCAATGAAACACAGGCTCCCGAAAACAACAAAATGGTTTAACTGCCAGGAGACTGCATGAATGTGCTGTAAAATACACATGGTACAAATTACATATCTAATATCTAAATATATAAATATTTATACACACGTTTATTTATATATTACAAATTATACATACAAAAAAATGCATTCATCCTGTATAAACTTGCAACTATTATTTATTTTTTTATTTAAATCACATAATTCTTAGAGCTGTGACTTAGGAAGCACAGCACGAGCTGCACCAGAATGCCAAAGAAAGTTGATTCTTGTCAAATATTTCCTTTTGACTCAAGTGCAAATCGCCTGAGCTGAATGTGTATGAACTAATTAGCAAAGCAGGTATCCCCCAAGCTGTGAGCAACTTCTCGCTCCTCAGGTTACCTAACAGCAGATACTTCACCACTTTTAATGACCATCATCCCAGAAGCAACCAAATCATGCTCGGCCAAGAAAATATGAAGATGTTTTCAGAGATGTTCTTCCTGTTTGTTATTCATACTGAAGTGGAAGTTAGCACTTAAAATATTTTGAAGAACTACCCTTGCTTTTGTGCTGGAATCACTGGAGGTGTGATTATGGCATGTAAATCCCTTCGGATTAAATGCCCTTATCAAAACATCTTAGAGGTACATTAAAAACTGAAGGGGCATAAACAGCTCTGGCAGCTTGTAGCTCAAGTTGGTGATCTTTGCATTTCATAAACATCGAGACTTGAGCTGGTTTGCAGGGGAATACAACCAACTAATTATAATCTTTTGCTTAAGGGCACGTGTGGTGAGCTCTACAGGTATTGCCTCTGCTTTTAGACTAATGTATTGCCTCTTCAAGCCTATCAGTGTAACAACTGCTGCTGCACTCTACAGCATTTCTAGTGTCACCCAACTGCTTTATATTCGAAGAGAACACACTAAAACTTCTGAAAGATGCTGCTAAGGAAGAAGCTGCAGTTCCAGTGGATTGCTAAGAGTAATTTTGTACTGTTAAATAAGAGACAAAGAATCACAGAATGGTCTGGGTTGGAAGAGACCTTGAAGATCATCTTATTCCAACCCTGCCCCGAGCAGGGACACCTTCCACTAGCCTAGGTGGCTCCAAACCCCCTCCAATCTGGCCTTGAACACTTCCAGGAGTGAGGCAGCCACAGCTTCTCTGGGCAACCTGTGCCAGGGCCTCCAATATAAACCTCTGTCAGTGTGAAGCCATTCCCCCTTGTCCTGTTTCTCCAGACCTTTGCAAACAGTCCCTCTCCATCTTTCCTGTAGTCTCCTTTCAGGTACTGGAAGACCACAGTTAGGCCACCCAAAAGCTCCTCTTCTCCTGGCTGAACAATCCCAATTCTCTTCACCTTCCCTCCATCCCTCTAATCACATTCACTTGCTACTTATCACAGAGACAGCCTAAAGACAACATAAACCGAGCTGAGAGTCTGTGCCAATGATAACTTCAGGCTCCTTTCACCAATAAACATCCAACACCAAAAGGTTTTTAAGCTTCTTTAAGAATTGCAATTAAAGCATGCAAAAAAATACTGTCATGGCTACACCCAGCAAAAGAAATAAAGGTTACTATCAGTCTGTTATTCAGAGACTGCAGAGGGGATTTTAAAGCAGGTGAAGCATAATTATTCAAACTAGAAGATTCTTAAGGTCAATCATCCATGATGAAGAAAGAAGACAACCAAGACCCACCCAACCTTGAAGCAAGACAGCAAGGACTGCCCCATGACATATCTGGGGAGAGAACATCATCTACCAGCACAACCAGTGCAGGTCCTGGAGCAGCTCTGAATACTCACCTCCAGATTCTTTTATCCTGAGTTTTCACCAGTTAACATCAAGTTTTGTGGTGCATTTAGCCATAAACTTTGGAGAATCTCAGTCCTGACTTTAGTTCATAAAGCGCTTATGCTTCATCTTTCCATTAAAGTTAGCCATAGCAAGAATCCTATTTGCAATCCTGTTAAAACGAGCACTCCAGGCAATACTTGGGGTTCTTGCCATTTCACTTCAGTGCAGATTTTGGCCCAGTAAGTCTAACTCAGTATCTTCCACCCAGAATTGCAAGCATTACTTTCATTTCTTCATGTAAGGGATTGGTATGATTGGTAAGGAGCAGTTTCAGTATTACAAATAATGAGGCAGCACAAATTCTAGAAAACAAAAACTTCCTGAGCAAAACCAACAGCCTCTTCCAACACTATTGGTACCATTTTGTTATTAACTATTTCCTCACTGAATCACCTTTTGTTTTTAATTTAGATTGACAGATATGCCAGGCTCCTAAATAAAACATCAGTTCAAAGACTGAAGACATTTTACAAATGGTTGACAGCTAATGCATTTCCAAAGTTGAAAGAAAACGTAGCAAAGTTAGTCAGAAACAGTAGTGAGATTCTGTAAATAGATTCAAGTCTTCAAAAGAGAATCAGTCACAGCATGCAGCTTTAAAGCAGGTCTTTCAAGTTAGGATTAAATTAAACGTTTATTTAGTGAAATGACACTAAATAAAAACAGTACTAAAAGATGCAAGGGCAAAAACAATCATGATCACCCAAATACTCTTTTTTTCGGCACAAGAAGCTCTACAGGTTCCAACAGCTCTGCCTGCATGAGTGGGTTGATGGCTCTACTCATTCAAGTTGCGTTTCCATGACTGGGTTGTAATTGTTGTACTTACGGGAAGACAAATAGAACAACCACATTTTCGTGATGGGGAAATCTTTGTGCTGGAGAGCAGAATCAGGCAGATGAGCAGCTCACACTTAAATTACTGGCAGTCACATGTTATAAAGCTGGGCACAGGTTTAAGCCAAAACACCTTTCTCCAGTATGTGCTGCTGTAATGCTTCTTAGGTTGTTATCAATGATGCCAAAATTAATTTTTTTTATTTTTCCTTTGATCACAGAATTGTTTGGGTTGGAACAGACCTCAAAGACCACCTCATTCCACCCTTCCTGCCATGGGCAGGGACACCTTCCACTAGCCCAGGTGGCTACAAGCCCTGTCCCACCTGGCCTTGGACACTTCCAGGGATCCAGGGGCAGCCACAACTTCTCTGGGCAAACTGTGCCAGGGCCTCCCCACCCTCACAGCAAAGAATTTCTTCCATATATCCAATCTAAACCTACTCTCTGTCAGTTTGAAGCCATTCCCCCTTGTCCTGTCACTCCAGGTCCTCATCCTAAGTCCCTCTCCAGATCTCTTGGAGCCCTTTTAGGTACTGGAAGGCTGTCCTAATGCATTCCTAAAGTCTAAAATGAAATATTCTCCTAATTCACAGACTGATAACCATTGCTACAGTATTTGGAGACACATTGGTTACAATCATTGCAGAAACCCAACTATTAGGATTTTTCCTCATTACCAAAATGTCTAGGGCTTCAGATTTCTTCCAAGGTATGAAAGACCTAATCACAGAATCATAAAATCGTTTGGGTTGGAAGGGACCTTAAAGATCATCTCATCCCAACCCCCTGAGCATGGGCAGGGACCCCCTTTCACTAGATCAGGTTGTTCCAAGCCCTGTCCAACCTGGCCCTGGACACTTCCACGGATAGGGCAGGCACAGCACAACCTGTTCCAGTAGGCTTTTGCAAATTCCTTCAAATGGAGACATCCCTTTTGGGCTAAGCAGAGCTGAGCACAAATCAATAAGAGCAGGATGTATCATTAAAACTCACTGGCAGCTAAAACGCGGGGTCCTTCCAAACACCACGTGCAAGCCATGAGTGCAGGGAGCAGCTGTATCTGAGCGAGCTTTAGCTGGCAGAGATAAAAAGAAGTCAGAAGAAAGGTTTAGCAACCCAGATAAACACTTCCCATGAATGCATACAGTAAGTAATTACGCTGCTGCCACATGCAAATCCCCGTCAGTGCGTCTGCACACGAACCCGTGGTTCGTACCTGGACCTACTCTCTCTAGGTGTGTTTTGCATATCTTTAAAACAACACACCTTCCCTTTCCTGTCTGAAGGCCCATCCTTTGATTTGCTGCTACGTGAATATAAAACAGCAGCAATCCTCACAAAGGAATGATAACAGCTCGTTGCTTTGATACCTATGGCAACATGACTGAAAACAGGCAATTCAAAGAAACAACTAATTCAGTTTAAAGTTATGAAGGTATGAGGTTTGGGGTTTTTTTGTAGTCTTTAACTTATCTGCAAGGCTCTTTAATCCAATTTCGTACAGAAGTGTAAGTAGCCATTCTGAATTGATTATTACAACTTTAAGATGAGTGACACTTGACTGAAAAAGTAAAAGGATGTCAATCTCCTTTGTTTTCATTCTCAAAGAAGGAACAGGAAAATACTCTTCTTCCTGTGTTGTTCTTCTATGCAAAGAAGAAAACTAGAGACTGTGGTTTGGGCCCCATGGTGTTGGACTCCCCTCTCCTTCCACACTGACTAATACACAGAAACACTTAATCCGGTAGTTTAGGTAAAATTCTTCAGCAGTCTGGACAGTGCAAGCTGGACAGAAAGTGCTTTTTTACTGAAATAAAGTCATAGTCCTGTACATGGGATGGCTGCAGGTCCAATTCACTTGTAATCTATAATTTTCCAATGCAAAGAAGTTACCAAAATATCATATGGCTCTTTACTGCAGCAATTCAATACAGTCAAGGATGCAGGTACATTCACTCAATTTTTTTTTCCTTTTTCTTCCCAAAATTTATGTTTGGATCCCAGCAACTCATCTTGTGCCATAAAATATTTACAGTTTCAACTTGTATGGAGAACCCAGCAGCCTTCAGAGATAGAAGGGCCACTCTTACTGTCAAAATTGGAAGCTTCACAGTCATAACTTTATTTTCATTACAGCTTCACAGAAGACATAGAAACACATACCTCTTTTAGCTGCAAATACTCTTACAGACTGAAAAAATGCCACTCTGATCAGTAATTTTTTGCTGACCACAGAACACACAATTTGGTTTTGCCAAATGCTTTTTGAACTGTACAGTCACTTGGGCATTTTTAAGACTATAATTAAATTGCCAAAAAATTATTACATGACAAAATGCAGCTTTTCTGCCTTAAAACTTCGAAAAACCCCTTTATCTTCTTTTAGTACAGAAGATAAAAGCATGTCTTAAGTCATTATTTCCTCTTTGGCTTCCCCCCTAGGTGCAGGGAGGGGGTTTTAGTTTCCATTCTCAGCTGAGATGAACCAGTCAGCACAGTAAGCTGGTTCAGTGCCTCAAAACTATCACAATCTAAAATCCAGGATTTATTTCAAAACTTTTATGCCCCAGGTGAGCCAGGATCAAGAGTTCTGCACAGGCTGTATATCAGTAAGAGTATTTCTTCCTACAGATCTGCATCCCTATCTGTTACAGGGTCTCTAAGTCAGTAAAAGTTAAATATCCCTTAAGTGAAGAGATGTGTGTGTGTATATATACATATATATTTTTATATAAAGTCTATATTTGGAATACTTTGAGCCCATACTAAGCAATATTTTTGAACTGCTTTTAACTGTGGCCCTACAACATGCTTAGAATTGCTCTGCTATACGAGCATATTAATTCATGAAAAATTAAAAGAAAGAAACGACACACAAAGAACAGTAAAAAATTACAAAACAAGGCAGAAAATTGGTATTCTAAGATTTACTTCTGCAAGAGCTATTCTGGCTACACCAGGGTCCTACCAAGCATGTTGGCTCAGCTGAACTAGCAGCACAATGGCAGGTTCCAGCCAGCAGCCATCCAGTTGTTGTTTCTAGCAAACATCTGAGTAACTACCCCTGTTTTGTCTCATTAAAAAAAAAAAAAAAGATACTGTTAAAAAATATGCTGAAACAGTGAGCTAATGAGATTACACATTGGAAATCACCTAAAAATAATTATTAGCTGTTTACCAGAATCCTGTGAAATTTCCAGTAGATAATATTCAAATTTAAGTTGTCAGGAAAAACACCTATCAGCCTATGTATAAATAGATCTGAGTACATACGATGCACCAACTCAAGGTCTACACTTGCCTTTTCTTCTGCAGGGGAGACATGTGAGAAGGGGTTCTAGTTTTAGTCTCTGAAGCACCTCCACAGCAGTAACCACATGATTCAAGACTGTCTGTACTCCTTCCTTGCTGCTACTGTTTGAACACAGGATATTGTTTTGCTTTGCACCAAGACATATTCCTCAGATTTTAAAGTGCTACATTTTCATAATTCAGGGGAGAAAAAAAAAAAAAAAACAAAAAACAAGCTTCTCACAGTAACACCCTAAAGAGGAACGGAAGACTTCAGAATTTTTCAGAATCTTGGAATGGTTTGGGTTGGAATGGACCCTAAAGATCATCTCATTCCTACCCCCTGCCATGGGCAGGGACACCTTGCATTAGCCCAGGTGGCTCCAAGCCCTGTCCAACCTGGCCTTGGACACTTCCAGGGATCCAGGGGCAGCCACAGCTTCTCTGCCCAACCTGTGCCAGGGCCTGCCCACCCTCACAGGGAAGAATTCCTTCCTTTCCTGGTTTTAAATTAAGCTTTATGATTTATAAGCCTTCACTGATTTTGAAAAATTCTTACATCAGCTAGGCTTCTATTAGACTTTTACTTGTGAAAATTAGCCTTGTTATAAATGAAATTAATTCAATTTAAAACAGAGTTGCATGTCCTTTGTGAAAACGACGACAGACCACACAAGACAAATGTACAAATTCAGAAGAAACTGGCTTCAAACAATAGAAGTCCCTGCTCATTGCAGGGGCAGTTGGACTAAATGGCCTTTAAAGGTCATTTCCAACACAAACCATTCTAGGATTCTATGAACAGAAATGGATCAGGTAGAGTGAACAGATGCACCCCAGAGTCCAGGTGGTCATCAGCACTCTGCCACTTTTCCAGATGGGATGAGGACAAACTGAGTGCTCAGATGACAGGGGAAGGGCTTATGAAGGAGAGAGGTGGATGGGAGAAGACCAGAGCAGAAGCTTTCACTCTCCTGGACCTGAGCAGCCAAGAACACAACTATCACCTCCATAATTCTGCATCCTGCACACTGTGTTGCATTTTTATGAGCACCTTGGTGCAGCAAATGAGCCAAAGGCTGAGACCAACCCTCTATTTTCTTTCACCCTTAACAACACTCACGTACCAAAACCTACATGTGGAACTCACTAATGTTTAAGGAGCCACTTAACTGCCACTGAGGCGTGAAACGAGTTGCAGATGGACAGGTTGTGCTCACCTACCCAGGATATGCCTGGAATAAAGAGATACTGGAAGTTGGTCACCTCCAGGAGCAGCATTGGTGGTCTCCATCCACTCACCCCAATAAACACCTGTCTGCCCTCAGGCTTGTGATTGCTTTGCATGTGCTCGTGGTATTTCAGTGCCTGTCCCTTCCCCTGTGCTCCACAGCAGATGAAATTGCGCACAATTAAAAGTGTTTTAGAAAAAACACCCGAGTAACTTGAAGCTACATTTTCAAAAGGAGAAGGTGAAAGTCTCACGGAGTTAACAATGAGATTTTGAGCACCTACACCTAAATCTGAAAATGGCAGTTCAAAGACTCTCAATAACTTCTGAAAACCTTATCCTGTGAAATGCAAATCGTAGAAGGCTGGACATCGGGATGAATTTCCCACAGACAGTGTGATTAAACATTGGAATGGACTGCCCAGGAGGTGATGGAGGCAGCGTACCTGGAGGTGTTAAAGAAAAGACTGTATGTGGCACTCAGTGCTCTGGTCTGGGTGACGAGGTGCAGGTCGGTCACAGGTTGGATTCGATGACCTCAGAGGTCTATTCCAACCTGACTGATTCTGTGACAGTTCTCAGTTCTTTCTTCAAAACACAGACTGTTTTTACAGTCTACTGTAAAAAATACACTATATGTAATATTTGTGTGAACCAGCCTGGCTCTTTTTAACGCCCATCACATCAATATCACTCGCGTGGGGTTTGTATCGGAGGAAAGACACTGTCCTTCCTACATGAGGCTGTTTGTCCCCATCTCCAGACAGGGGATATCCTACCTGTCCTCTGCCACCTGCTGAACACACACCAGAAGATAACGCTACTTTATGTTATGTGAACTTTCATCTCTGCCCAATTCCTGAGGCAAAACCCCCCACTGAGAAAGCACCGTGGTGGTTTTAACCATTGGGGGAAAAGGGAAGGGACTGGAGTTTATTGTTTACCCCTGTATCTCAAATTTAATTAAATCTGAAATGTGGCAGAAATTAGGACATAAACAAATAATTAAAACTTTAATCATAAATTAATTCGCTGTTTAAAAATATACAGTCCTTGGCATTGATTTCATGTAAGTAATTGAAAGTCTGTTATTTCCTGCAGTACCTACAAGAAATGCACTACTCAAGAACTAGGCTTTCTAAAAAAATCTACTTTTTCAACAACTTATTTCTTGTGGCTTTACTATCTCACTGACTGACTCTGAAAATAATCAAATTAGGCAAATCTTTCCTACATTACACTGAGAATGACATACTATTCATTGACTACACCCCACAGAATTTTAAAATACAAAAAAAGCTGTTCTTATACAATTTACTTACTCCCTAAAGACTCCTGACTACTCAACTGATAGTTTAATAATACTCCTATTTTATTAGCGTTATTGAAAAGACTGAATGAAGAATGATAGGAAAAAATCCTTCATCTTTACAATAAAAAGCAGCTGATAGAGAGCTTCTTAACAAGACACCTTTTAGAATTTAAAAAATCCCTGAAAAACCTAAATGCTCGGGACAAAACTAGCTACTGTAAGGATGTAACACATCCCTGGAAGTGTTCAAGACCTGCCTGGATGCCACTCTGAGCAACCTGGTCTAGTGGAAGGTGTCCCTACCCACAGTGGGGAGTTTGGAATGGGATGAGCTTCAAGGTCCCTTGTTGCAGCCTGTAAGACTGTCTTTTCATTACTTCACCACATATCTATATTAATACCTTTAATTTTTTACTCGTCTATTGAATTCAGTACAGGTTGCCTAATGTATTCAGAAGTTACTGGAAAGGAAAGGGGAGAAGAGAGGGAATGGCACTGACACCCTGTGCCACACCTGCCTGTTTCCTTAAAGGGACCAGGCTTAGATCAGTTTTACAGGTACAGAAGCCGTTATGATTAAGAGTCTTTTCATCTTGAAAATTTTAGAGACTTTATATTTAAATATTTAATTAATAATATTGAATATTTAACTTGAAAATATTGAAAATTTATTGATTCTCAGTGTGAGGAAAACTAAATTTCCCCACCAAAAATAATAAAGTACAATCTCAATTCACTGATGGCTACCATTAGTTCGAACAGTGGAATTCCACATTTTCATTTTTTGGTGGGAGGAGGTAGAATAGTAAGTAGGAAATATATATCTGAATGGCCAAATATTTTCAGTCATCTCTTTCTCTTTCACTGTAGGGCCCACCTGTCACTTAGGTCTGTCAGTCTGTCACTCCTGTACAGCCACAGGAATTATAGGTACAGCATAATTGTTACCAGACATACTCCATTCATGATTTTAACATTTCCCCCTTTGCTTCAACCACGCCAATCCAGGTTTTGATTAAAAAGGAGAAAAAGTGAAATTATGAAGCATATTGCTAATCTTGCCTTGAAGGAAAGGTTCTTTTGATTCCCAAAACCTGTAAAACCTTGCCACACTTACCATGAACTGGGAGCACAACGTGAACTGTGCCATTGTTTCAGGGCAAGCACAATAAAAAAATCACTAATTGACACCTAATAACATTAAGAACTCCAAACCTACTGGACCTGTCAAATAGGGAACTACACCCTCTCTCATTTTCTTTTAAGAAACACATCACATTTATCAGAAGGATTATTACCTGCATCCAAAACTGGGAGCACTAAAATACCAGGCCGTGCTGCTTCAGAGCTCTTCATCAAAGCAGTTGGGAAATCCTGGCTGTGGATCCCAGTGGTGAGCAGGACTTTTTCCAACCCATCCTATCCGCTTCAGTTCAGTGGACAGATGACAAAGTGCAATTTCCCCAATTGCAGTAGCATTCTTCAATCTGAGCAGAGTTGAGGGCTGAAAAGGAAAGAGAATTTGAGCTCATCTGATTTAACTTTCCAACTGTTTTAGCCTAGAGGCTGTGGACTCCCCATCCCTGGAAATGCTCAAGACCAGCCTTGGACAGGGCTTGAAGCAACTTGGGCTAGTGGAAGTTGTCCCTGCCCATGGCAGGTGGTGGAACTAGATCATCTTGAAGGTCCCTTCCAACCCAAACCATTCCGTAAAGAAGCTTCATCCAATTATTATCCAATACTACATCACACAAATATTTATCCTGAAGTATCTCCACAGATGGAGACTCCACAGCCTCTTAGGGCAACTTGGTCCAACGTCTGACCACTCACAGCAAAAAACTTGCCATGTTTTAATAGAACTGCCTCTATTTCAGCTTGTGCCCCTGAGCCCACTCATCTCAAGGCTAAACTGTCCCAGCTCTCCCTGCCTCTCCTCATGGCATCCCTGTATCCTCACACTGGAGTTTCCCAACCTGTTTTCTGTACCAACTACAGTTTTCCTGTATTTCCATGACTGAACTATGTGCCTGACTGGAAGTATTTCTTTGCATCATCTGAAAAATAAAGCAGCAAAAATTAAATCACTAATGAAACTGCCGGTTAAGCCACGAACACGCTGAAGACCCACTAAATGTAGCCCTTTCTCATCCCATTAAAAGTTACACTTTAAAGTAACAGGGAAATTTTAATATTTTCTGTGTCTCAGCCACATACAATCCAAGTTTTTATATCAAAATATTGTCTTGCAAAGATTTAATGCTTTAAAAGAAATTAGTTTAATATAGCAATGTAGGCCAGACACACAATCCTATTAAAAAAAACACATCAGCTTTGTCTCACAAATCCTTCTATCACAAAACCATAGTGATCAACATTAATTATTTAATTTTTTTTTCAGCTTTTAAGCCTTCACTGATGGAAGCCCAAGTTAACCTTTAGTTTATTTTGTCCTGGACTAAATCCACTGTGACATCCTTTTTGCCCTTTTAAATACAGCAACTTTTTGGAAGTCTTCCAGTACTTTGAAATAAACACATTTACAAGATATGCAACAATTAACATGAGTGGTTCTAGAGGCTCCTGAGACAGCTCTGAAGTCCCTATGATGTGATGTCCAGATATGTTTATATAATTTTTTTTATTTAATAGTTGATTTCAGAAATCACTCCTTCACCATCTTTAGCAAAGTGGGTGTGAACTTTCTACTCCAAACAAAAAATGATCTGGGAAAGGAGAAAACATTAAAGTATGAAAAAAAGTAAATCACATTAAAAAGAGAAAAAAACTATATTAAAACAGTAAAAGTTTATGCTTAATGATGTCTAAAGAGTGAGCTGACTGGGAGACACGCTGAAAATGACCATTTCACCCTGTAGCTGGTTGTGCTGGAGCCAGAGGAACGACTGCATTAGAGACAAAGATCAGAAGATTGTGATGTTTATACACCTAAAAGTTGATATCTGCCCGCTTCTCAATCACAAGTCAGACAACGTGTTTCTACTTATTTCTCAAAATGACAAGGTTTAAATACTTTTTTGCTTCAGTCTTCACAGAAGAACTTGAGATTTTCAACAGCAACTGTCAGAGAGTTTCCAGTCAAAGCTTCCAACGAGACAAGGTAGAAGGAGAATGAGAGGGTATTTCTCAAAACAAATTCAAACTGGCAAAGTCTGGGGTCCTTACTGAATACCAAAGGAACTAGTTGAAATAGCTGCTCAGTCACCTGCAATTACATTCAAAAGCTTGTGAAAGTCAGAAAAGCTCCCAAAGACATGAAATGCCAGCAAAAAAGCTTACCCAACAGAGAAGAAAATGAGAATTACAGACAATTAATCCTTATTTCCATACCCACAGGATGCCAAACAAAGAGATTAAACCACCTACATGAACACACCTGGAGCACTGGCCAGGCAAGATTTGTCAGGGGAAAAAACAAAAGTCACATCAAACTGATCTTAATTCTCCCCTTTGACCAGAAATGCTTCAGCTGTATGGAGAGCTTGAACCCTAAGAAAGAAGCAGTTGAGCAATTAAATGATATATTACATTTTTTTACTGTACTTTTTTTAATGTTTGATTAAGTCAGGAATGATCCAAACATGTTTCATCCTATCTGAAAACAAGAGAGGAATAATTCTCAGGATCCCTTACAGATACTGAGATGTTATAGATTATAGTATGGACCTACACTGAAACAATGGGAATGGAATGGAGAAAAATAGATGAAAAGATGCTTCTACACCAGTGAAGCAGCACAGAGGTCCCAGATGACCCATCCTCACAGCCCTCGTGCTGATCTTCGCCTGTTCTCTCTCCCAGACTGTTTTTCAAGTGCTGAACCTCCATGTGGAAGAACAGAGTTCAGAAGTAATTCTGAGCAGAATCCGCGTAACAGCCCTAATTCTCCACGCAGCCTGTTGTGCAAAAAGACATCACTCAGCCCAGAGCTTCTAAAATACAAGGATTTCAAAAAATTACCAGGGAAGTAGTCGAATAGTATTTTTGTCTAATAGCTTCACACCCACTGTGGCTCTTCAATCAGCCAACTGGCAGGAACATTAACCCCCCAAACTTTTTTTCACTTTTACAACACAGAAAAAGTTTCATTTTTAATATATATCATGATTTTAAGAAGTACAACTAAACAGAGCACTACTTTAATTTTCTAATTATATTTTTCGCAAGTTTTTAGTGTCATAATTTAAATAATGAACTCTTTATTTCCAGATGATTAATTAGAATATGTTCCATTTGGGGAACAAGAGTTCAATATCCTACTATCAATTAAACAAAATGCACTCCTTTAGCTCAAGATTAAAAACCAAAATGCAGCCAAAAAGTTTCTTCCTCATATCTGTCAGATCACAAAAGCATCCATTACAGCAGGATAAGGCTGCCAGAAAAGCCCAAGACTTTCAAAAATGTATTATTTAGAACAGTGGCTTAGCTCTGAAGCTGCACCAGAAATGACACCCGAGCTTAGGACAGTAAGCCTTTTTGCCAATGAATTTCTTGTAAAGTCAACAATTATAATTTATTCTGATCCTTTGTGTCATCATATTAGTAGTTATTTTTCAGCAATCCCAGAGCAGCAACAAATAATGCCATAGAAGAGGACTGATATAATTACAGGCTGAAAAAGATAGGCCAGCACCCTTACACTCAAAACTACCCTCTGTGGCTCCTTCATACCCCATATGTTGCTAATAAAACTGTTTGAATCATACCTATGAGACAGTTTTACTGATATTGTATCAGGTCCCTGGGTTCTTTGTATGAGATACGATGTCACCAGCACTATAACTATGCAAATTTTGTGATACAGGATCCCACTGGACACGGTATTACATACGTAATTCGCAGTATGAAGCTGTGCATTAACAATAATTCTAGTGTTATATAAATGAAACCGCTATGTTTATTGAAAAGCTTGCCACACTACAACGAAATCAAATTTAAAAAGCAATAAAGAGCGACTGATGTGCTCATAGCAAAGATGGCAACATTGGTGTTTTTCCCCCAAACAATGTAAATTTTGCTTTGTGACAGTACTTTTCAGAAACTTTCAGCACTGGCACTAGACAAATGCAACCCCCGCCAACAATATTAATTAATGACTTAAAACAGGAACCTACAGAGTCCCGCTTCTAGAAACAGCCATGTGATGTTCAGCAAGAACCACTGTGTTCACATCCAGTGAACTCTCAGCTTCTACTACTAACCACAGAAAAAAATATAAAGACTAGGCAATGCAGCAGCAAAAACTCAACAGCTTGGGGATATCAACACACATCGCGCTGAAGCACCTCAGAAACATCATTTTCTGGTCAGAAAACACCTGTGTCCCAACTCTGCATCCAACCTCAGACCTCTTTGTGACCTCAGGAAAACGACACATCATCCCAGGTGGTATCACATGCATCAAGCTCCCTCATCTTTTCCTGCACAACAACATGGTCAGTGCTTTACAGACATCACAAATACCTGCAAAAAGGCACATCAGAGCTCTTAAAAATAAGCGTTGCATGGAGGGACAGATAGGTTCAATCCGAAACCTGACAGCACAGGCAGCTCAATACACATTCCCCTCTTCCATGTTTCCAGTGATTTCTTCCCTCCACTGGTTTGCTGCAGGTAGGGGAATGCTGGAGCCTGTATTTTTAAAAGAAATCAGAAAAAAGGTACCAGGATGGCATGATAAAGTGAGTCTGGTAAAGAGCCAGACTAAGGAGATAAAAGGACGCGATTTCGCCAAGGTGCCGTGAGAATTAATAAACCAGATAATTTTATAAAGTAAATTGTACAGTAAATTTGTGTGGTAAATTGTCTAATACATATGGGAAAACCCACAGCTCAGTATTCCCTGATAATATTTTTAATGCCCTCCACTACAGCTAGAAAACATAAATGACACACAGCACAAGCAGCTAAGGAGTCTCACACTGAGAAGCACCGGCTTTAAGTAACTGATGCAAGAAAAACAGAGTTGTAACCAAGCACTCTAAGGAAGATAAAGAACTGACTGATTCCTGTAACTTGTGTGCTTCCACTACAGGGGTAGCTTAAGCAGTAACTTCTCCTACAGTTTTCCTTGACAACACTCTCTGTGCAATACAAAAGCCATAACAGTTTTATTCTGTTTAAAAAATCAATAAATTGCAGCTTAGGTGACATCTGACAAGGCAGAAAGCTCACACTCCACGCCATGAACATTCTGCCCTCTGGTATTGCTGCAATCTTTTATCATCATACAGTTTGGAGAGAATTATATACCTATTTCCAAAGTTTGAAAAAAACATCCCCCTCCTCCCCAAATATTGCCCAAAGCTGTTATGAAGCAACTTATTTTTAGAAAAAGCACTTATGCAGATACTTAATTTTAATTAATAGTCTCAGTCACTTCAACATTTGCACAGTGAGACAACTCCACGCTTCAGTTAAAGCCAGCACAGAAATGCTGTGCTGATTCATGGCCAAAAGCATGACAGGAACATCATTATATAAAATGCTCTTAAAATTTAAAGAAAAAAAATAACAGCAACCTTGCCCTCAAACAGAGCATTAGAAACACTCTGAAACTCACAGCTTGAGCAGAACTTATAGGCTGCTGAATATGAGAGAGCTAGGGGGAAGATACATCCAACAAAATGGTTTCAGGTTGGGCAAAAGAATTTTGGGGAAATTAGGTGGAAGCAACACAAGCCCCAGGTCTCCATCCTTGGCCTCTACCATCTGCCAAGGCTGGATTTTCAGGAGTGGAGGATTTTCAACCACAGAAGTGGAAGCAGTGGCACCTTTACTTCTGATGTCTTCCTCTCTTTTTCCATTTTTCACATAGAAGATAAACAGATTTCTTTCAATAAACAATTAATTACAACCAGGTCAGTTCCTCCAGAGATTGTAGTGGAAATCTTCAGCAGACAGTCACTTCCAGGGAACATTCACTCTGAGTTCTAATTCTGTCTATCATAATACACCTATAATAAATCAAATTTTGAAATTAGATATCTGACACACAAGAAACACTAGCTAAGCTTTCTTCACTATCTATGTAATATCATAAACTACAAGATTAAACTTTAAGCAGAAACCTTAATGGTATTTATTTATAAGCAAAACTGCAGCACTTGATGGCCTGTGGCTCTCTACTACCAACACAGAATTTCAGAAGTTTAAGCATAAGAAAACCTTAATTCCAGGACAGGCAAGCAATACTTAAGAAGTGCTTTTATTAAGGCATCAAGAGGCACAAGGCATCAGCTACCTTAAAAAGGCTAATGGCAAAACTGAGATAAAGGTAAAAATTCTTTAGTAGTCTAAGCATTAAAGTGTTTAAAGAAAGGCCAGTTATGAGAAGTGGCTTCCCAAATAACCTGCTTCTTTTCTCCTTCATTCCAACCAACAACCTGATGCTGTGCCATGAATCTGGCTGCTGGGTAATGGGGCAGGCAGAAGTCACAGGAGTTCACTGTTAGGTGGGGTGCCCACCTCCTTGGGATGCTCCTTTGAGTGTGAGTATCCACCATCCAGCCCCAGAATCACCCCCTCCCCACAAGAGATGCTTCAGGAAACCATTGAGCTAAACACACTTGCAGAACCTCCATCAGTGAGATTCACCAAACGAGGCTTCACATGGCAAAGCTGTGCTACAGCAGCAGTGAACAGAGACCAAGTTGCCTCTTCTCTGCCTCTGTCAACACAACACCACAGCCCGGGAGACAGACAACTCAAGCAATAAAACAGATGCACAAGCACAGGTAGAAAATTAACACCTCACAGTTTCCTACAGGACTGGTTTCTTCCCAGGGTATCACTCTGCTCCAGCTGAGCGCCAGCCCTGCCAGCCTGCCCTGACTCACAAGGGAGCAGAGATAAAACCAAGCCCAGCAAGACCTGCCTTGGCCCTGCACAGCACCACTTGCGCGTTTCCCCAACCGTTTCACACCTAATTTACAGAGTGTATTTCTCCACCCTGATCTCACCTGAGCAGTGACTGGAATTAGAATCGGTTCACTGACTAGCACTTAAGTGAGACACAGAAACAACACAGAACACACTGGAAGACTTCCTGAAAATGCATTATTTTTTTTATTCCAACTCCATTAAGCAGTCCAGTACTTTTGAAGGATTAATGAAAAAACCATAAAGAAATAATACAGAAGAGGAATGCTGATTCTCAGGGAACATGCCAACACATGATGAAGAGCAGACACCTCTCTGCTAGTGAAGAGTAAAGCCAGGATGTTCAAAGAACTTCAGGGACATGTGAACTTGCCCACTTGATGCAGTCACTGAGTTTATTTGATTTTTATGAAACAGCATTCTGATGATTCCTCCCTGAATATCAGATTCACTCTAATACTCACCAATTTACAACACAGTCATTATTCTCACAAAACTCACAACACATTTTTTTCCACGGCCAGTTTTAGTAAAGAACAGAAAAGTCTGCCTAAACATCCAGAGGAGAAAACATTACCTTAAAATTAATACCAAAAAGCAGTCAATGAGTGCATGTATACACATAAGGATTATTTCCACAAACTTTGTTAAGCACAGTGTTTCATTTAAAGCTGTTATTTTATAAGCAGGAACTGAAGGCAAGCCCAGGAAGAGTGAAGTAAATAAGTTTCTAAACAAACAACTTACAGAGATGCTTTTTAACAGGACCAGACAAAACATTCCTTAAAGTTGTATTTACAAGCCAAAGCTGACCTGAGGCACCACATCGAGTATGTATGAGAGAACCTACATGGATACTGACCTTAATAAAACCAGAGGGGTAAATTTTGCATGGGGAAGACTTGCTCTTGAACAATGTTTTCCAATGTATTAGGCATACAGAAGCTTTTTTCTGCATCAAGAACCACATGTCACGTTCCTTAAAGTGCTGCTTTTCTTAACCAAACACACTGTGGACAACCTACAGAGGATGTCCCTCGGTGTTCCTCTTTGAGCTTCACATCTACAGTTTCCACTAACAATGAAAATATGTGGATTTCTTCCCCCCTCAAAAAATCCCAGTCAGATTTAAGATGGCCTTTTCCAAGCTCATGTGCATAAAGATACCCTAAGTGATTAGAGACTGCCAACACCAAGAAAGTTCTGATGGAAATTTTTAGTGACTTTAAATCAAGTACAGACCCAGATCCGCTCCTCTGGAGACAGGCTGGGAGAGCTGGGGGTGTTCAGCCAGGAGAAGAGAAGGCTCCAGGGAGACCTCAGAGCACCTTCCAGTGCCTAAAGGGGCTGCAGGAGAGCTGGAGAGCAACTGTGGACAAGGGCCTGGAGTGACACAACAAGAGGGACTGGCTTCCCACTGACAGAGGGCAGGGTTAGATTCGGTATCAGGAAGACATTCCTGACTGTTGGGTTGTGAGACCCTGGCACAGGTTGCCCAGAGAAGCTGTGGCTGCCCCATTCCTGGAAGTGTCCAAGGCGAGGTTCGACAGGGCTTGGAGCAACTTGGTCTAGTAGAAGGAGTCCCTGGCCACGGCAGAGTAGTGGAACAAGATGAGCTTTACAGACCCTTCCAATCCAAACTATTCTGTGACCTTTCAGTTCTGAAGAGTGACCCACACTCACATCTCTTCCTAATTTCATAAAATTAATTTAAACACTTAAAGACAACATCTCAATCTCTTATTTGGATACCATAAAACATTCTTGAAGCTTTCTTTGGGAGTCTTGTTAGCAGAAGCAACAAGTTCTAACAGCACGGAACCTTTAAAACAACTCTCAACAGCCCAAAGTCCCAGACCCACATCCCAAGACCTAAACTGTAAATCACCTTCCTGATCGTAATGAACCAAATATTTAAGAAGACTGGACACATTTAATTCTTTTTACTCAATAGATTAAAGAACAATTAAGAGGCTGGAAGCAGAAAATTGGCTTAAGCTGAAGTCACTCAATTGCGTGGACAGAATTCTTTTGTCCACAGGACAGCATTTACATACCTAACATAAGATATTTTAAATAGGCTTTTAATGACTTAAAAATAGCATTTTAAATAGATTGTTATTACAGTAAAAAAATTGCTTCACATCTGAGCAACTAGATAACAAGATGTAAAAAACCCCACATGCCCCATGCAGAACATGCAGGCTCTTGACCACTCCTCTCTCTGCCTCAAACTCTGAGTTGCTGAGCTTTAGACCACCATAATCAATTAAATAGAATTCAGAATATAATGTTTTAATACTGTCTTTAAAGTTAAATACAATACTGGCCAATGCTTACCAGGTTACACATGCTAAGCAGTTCAAGTGATAATCATAATGATGAATGTGTAATTTAATGCCCATTCACCTTGATTTATATGAACTATCATATATAAGTCTCATGCATTCATGTTAAGTCACTGGGAAGGATCCCATTTTTCCTGATCTGAATCAGTGTTCAGTCTGAACTCAGGCACTTCATATTTTTTTGCATTTAACAGAATCATTCTTCGCACATAGGGGAAGATGCCTGGGGCTGCACAGTCCTTTGCAATCTCAGCAACTGGCCCTATCATTCCCTGTGATAGTTATGCTGAAAAAAATAAGATCAACCAAATTTCCAACTGCCCTTCCAACTGTGGGAGAAACAGATCAGCCCATTCTTTACTTCTGAAGAAAAGGTCCTGCAAAGGTCAGTCTTTCACATGAAATACAGATCATTAACACTGCATACACAACTACTTCGATGCTCACTTTTTGTTTTTATAACTAGGATTCCATTGAACCTATTTCAGGATGTTCTACACTTTAAATATATATATATATGATGTTTAAGGTCCCTTCCAACCCAAACCATTCTACAATTCTGTGATATATATACATGTATGTGTATATGTATATACACACACCCTACTAGCTTGTTTTCAAAACTGATACAGAATGCAAGGGTTGCTTACTGCATCAGAAAGAAGTCAAAGTTAAGTCATTTCTCTTATTCTCAAAGTATTGTGATGTTGAGAAAAACTAAAATTTATCAAATAAGTTTCATAGTAGCCTGCCCTGACTGCAAAAAGCACTAAACCCCACAGTATGGACTGGAAAAAGTAGGTGTAGAGTGTGCCAGTTGCCTCACTGGGAAGTGTTATCTATTTCTACCACAAGCCACAGAGACAGTCTTCTCCTCAAGGCTGTTGAGTCTGTTAGAACATAAAATATAGACCCAAAACTTGTATTTCAGCATCTAAGCTTATGCAGCTTCCTAAACAGTGTTTACTGGAGAGCTGAGTCTACACTGACCTAGGCAACAGCCTACCACACCACTTCAAACATACCTCACATACAGAAAAGGACTGATGTTCTATCAGTCCTCATTACAAATAGCAACACCGACAGATTAAAAAAAAAACACCCCACGGTATTTGTGGGAAGAAGAGGTGTGGGTTACAATCATCCTGAGCCACACAAGTCACACTACACCACCTGACATTACACTGCCAGGCCCTGTAAAAGCAAGCCTGGCCCAGGCTTGGAAATTCCATAGTCTACAGAAACCCCATGAAAACAAAATAATACCAAAAATAATAAAATTAAAAAAGAGCTCTCATAGAGCTTCCGAAAGTTACCGAAGTATAGTATTCTTACTTCAGTTCCTGAGTGATCCAAAGATAATCACTTTTTTCCCCCCTCAATCAAAATCCACGCAAGTAAGTCTCACCTAGCACAAGTTACATGCCAGCACAACAAGTGACAGAAGAACTGAATGTACAGGACATCTGATTTCCCCTATGTGTGTCTAAATCCCAATTAGCCTAAAATCATTTAGTTCCTGAGTCTCTAAAAAGACACAACTATGTTAAATCCCAGACGCCAAACATTCACCTTGAAAAATGCTTTAGTCTTATTGGTTTGCACTCACCTTCTCCTATTTTTGCAGAGACTAACTGCAGAAACAGCACCCAAACAATTTTAATTTGTGACCTTTTAACATAAATGGTAATTTCTTTGACTAGTTCTTTTATAGTCCATCCCATGTTCCTCCAAATGCGAGCTGCCCAAAAATACTCTGCGTGAAAAACTAAATGTTCCCAGTGACAACTCTGATCACGTCATTCTCTGCACATGAACACTGAAAGATGCAACAACAGCAAAAACCACTAGTTATTCTTATAACTTCAGACTAAATCCTAAATATAGTAAGTTTTCAAATTCTCTTTCCTAAAATTCAAATAATATGTTCATTGCTTTAACCAAAAGCTAGCAAAGTACAACTTGTATTGTGCTGCAGGCCATAAAGGGAATGTTCTTTATTTGAATCATGGTTGGATGAAGATGAAAAGTAGTTTTTGAAAATTTACAACAGTTCTGACACTACTGTGTGTTCCTCGTTACAAGTTATCCCCCTCTATTTATCAGACTGACTCCAGACCTTTCAGTACCTTTGAAAAGATAGTTTTAATCAATTCTTCATGTCTTTATACCCAACCATAGGAAAACTGCATAGAACATGGGGAAAATCCCTGGTTGAGGAAGAAAAACAGGGGTAAGAGAAGGACCACAACAGCTGCTTCAGTCAGGCAGGAGAGGCTGTAACAAATTAAAGTAACATTTAGTAATTAATTTTGTCTTTAGCAATGCACTCAGATGCACTGTTTTGTTAGCACTTACCTATCCTAAGTAACCAGCCTGCCATATAAAAAATGTTCCCAAGTAAAGAGAACTTATTTGGAATTATCAGAAGCTCTTTCTCCTCTTCTCCATCTTGGCCTGACACATCACCCACATTGCTTCCAGTATTTCACAGCAGAGAGCTGTATTTTGCTTGTGAATTCCCTGGAATTCTTCCTTTCTCTACCCCAAACGAAGCTGTCCTCAAAATTAAACTGTTCCTAGATTCATTTCTGGAGAGTATTTGGGAAGCTTGGTTTCATATTAAACAGGCTGTGCTTGCCTGTGGCAGCCTTTGTTAGCTCTGTATATTCCAACATTGGGTTTACAGATGGAAAAGCAGAATCTCAATTATGGAGGGATTTCAAGACTTAAAAATACCTTCAATTTGACTTTCTGAGAAAATATATTACCAGCCTTCAAGTCAGTCTTTACACACAGCATTACAGAACAAAACATCATGCGCTGAGATGCAAACAGAGGTTTGCAACGTGACCACAGGCACGTTATTTTATTGCAGGGCAAACACCAGCCATCAGTCCCTGACATCAGACTGTGCAGGTGCCTCGAGGAGCCACCACAACTGCGCCTACAGGCAGGGAATGTTCGAAACAGAAAAGGGAAGGAGAGCCTACAACTGATTCCAGAGCTTCCCAGATGTCCGAGGATGAGAATGCAGAGGTGGAAATGCAGTCTGTCACCACAGTCAACAAAGCCTTTCAGGAGCAGACAGAGCCCTGACCTTTCCCCAAGCTGCCAAAGTTCCAACTTACAGGATACAAGCGACTGCTGCTGTTTTCAAAGACTTTCAAAGGCTTTGCTAGCAAAGCCCTTTGCTAAAATGTTCTTTCCTTCTTTCTTCACATACTGCTTGCTATGGGATAACAGATCAAGCTTCCCACTTAAGTCAGTTCCTCAAAGGACTCCGGGGAACACCTGGAGATCTCATAAGATGCTGGACACTAACAACAGGGTATGAAGCACAAACACTGCAATAAAGATCACCTGAAACAAGATGTCCAAGCTCGGAGGTGCAATTAAGTGTCTCAGAATTACAAACACCATCTAGAAATCCAGGGCCATTTAGTTTGGAATCACACAGGAATTGCCAGCAAGGTCACTTAGGAGGTGTTGTCCTTACAGGAAAGCATCCAGTTCAATGACAAAGCGGGCACAGACCTTGCTGGCAAATCTCAGGGCTCCCTAAATACTCACCTGTGCATTAATACCACATATAGCCTAAAACACCAGCAGTAAAACCTTCTATAACAGCATCCCACCAACTCTCCCAATTTGTTTTTTGCATAAATGTATTAAGACTTTACATGCTTATATGAAAACTCAGCAAATTAAAGCTGACATGAGCTGCAACACAGCATTTTTTAACTAAGAGGAAGAATCAAACCAGTATTTCTGTACTTTGTTTTCCCACTGTTTAAAATGGTTTCTGTACACCTTTGCTGTGAAATAAGCCAAGTAGCAGTTACCTCACCACATTTTTCAAACACTTATCACTACACACTGTTGATAAAGAAGCTTTCATCCTAAAACTTTTCTTCTCAAGATAGAACTTGAAGTTTAGTCACATAACAGAAGTCTTCAGAGAGGTTTACCCAGAATTAAAGACATTTTATTTCTCAAAGCAAAATAACACATTGCACTTGGAAGATATTTGCTCTCCATACTGAATAACACCTGTTACATACCTGAAGGGGTTTCTTGAGCAAGCCAAGTTTCCCCAGCAATTCCAGGCTGTAATTACACTGATCAAATCATCCCCACATGCGTTAAAAAAAATGGAAAGCAAGAAGGAGAGTCTTAATGGATCAACAGTTTCTGATTTCATACAGCACATTAAAAGAATAAACATGGAAAATTCTGGCCATACATTAAGGCAATTCTTACACCCAAACAACTTGATAATATAGCATTGAGTACCAAGACAGTTTTTTTTTTCATAAATTATGATCTAAACAGAATACTAGTCAATTCACCAAAAGATATCAAAGCTATCCCTTTATTACAAATGATCCAAGTATCCCCCTTGAGGCTATGGCTATCAGAAAGCATTTAGTTGGCTCCCAAGCCAATATTTTTCGGATCTGTTTTATTATGAAACTGTAACACATTTTCAATAACTTTTAGCTTTGCTATACAGAGCAACAAATAATTTCCCAGAACCCCTTTGGAAAATCTGACATGCGAAATGATTCTCTAGTCAACTTGTGTATTATTAACCTGAAAAAAAAAAAATATACTGGATCATTTGATCACTGGAGAAAATGGAAAAGTATTGGGAGCTTCAGGACAGATGGACGAACTTCAGGTCATATAAAACACTACCAAGGCTGTATTTGAAGAAAAATGTGAAAGTTTGTGAAAGCGCCCCGGGTGAAAATACTTTGTGTTGCTAAGAAACATCATCCCTGATGATGGATGAATTAAATTGTCTCAGTTAGCAGAGCCAACTCCAGGCATCCCTCGTTGTTTTCTTGTACTGGTAATTTATTTCAACAGCTACATACAAATAAAAAGCCCTACCTTGAAATGAAACTGAGAATTTCAAACTTGCATAATTAATGCTGGAAGACAGAATAGAGTTTACATCTTGAACAGAATTTAATAACTAACATTTAAAAATGTAAACTTTGAAAATGAGTATTAATACATCCAGGCCATTAAGAACTTATTTTAGGATAAAATGCAGAGTATACTTCTGCAGTGAAATATACTGTTCAACTTCCAACACAGCATATAATAATCCAGTGAAGAATAAAACTCTTCAAATATTTCTAAGCACTGAACAGCATCGATATTCAGGTAATCAAATTTTTAACATCACTGGGAGAAAACCATATTAATTTGTCAGGCATTGTTATGATGACATCAACATAAAGATTACACAGGAAGGAAATAATGCAAACCACTTGCTTTTCTCATGTGGATGTTGTCTTCACATTTCACCCAGTTGCTTTTTTCATATCTTACTTACTGCTTCTCCTGCAGAACACATTTGTGAACTTAGAGCAGAGTTACCTTTCCATTTCTGAAGTGTTTGCTGATGAACTCTCACGGATCATACCTGCTTTGCCAGCTGTGCACTGCCTTAAGTGAAGTCCCTTCAAAAAGGTATAGCTGGAGCAGAGGAAGGCCACCAGCTTCCCTCTTCCCACCAGCTGCACACTGGGCCAGAGGAGCTCACCTGAAAGGGGAAAGAACAGAGAGCACAACTCACCTGGCACAGCCTTCAGAAGAGACAACAGGAAAAGCAAAGCACAGCAAGCAGGGAGCCCCCAGCGTGAGCAGGACAGTCCTGAGATCAGGGAGGAGACACCCGACTGCTGCTCAGAGATGAGGGAAAAGGGTAGGGCTTTCTTAATAACCCAGAGAGGAATATGCCGAATTTTATGCCACCCAGAAACCAACAGGGTTGATGTGCCAAGAATAAACCAAGGGCAAAGACCCATTTTGCAAGAACACAGCTGGAAAAGAGGAGAATCATTAAAGAAAATGAATTTCCACTTGTCTGATGCCAAGGCTTTGGGGCTTTTCTTCCTATTTACTACTGTGTTCTAATCGAGATTTCAAGCTGGAAGTTCCAAGTTTTAGGCCCAGAGAGTCCAATTTAAGGAAAAAGGTGGAAAACCCTCTATAAACAGTTCTTCCAGATTGCATCACAGCTTCCAAGTCAGAAATTACCACACACAGTAATATGCTCAGCTAGTCAACACACAGAGGCAACCACAGAGGCTCTTCTTCCCAAATAACACCACCATGGAGCAGAGTTACCACTGGAGAGCCCAAGGAGAAGTATTAAACAATGATACCCATTTGGCTGCACTAGAGGAGATGTGTTTCTCATGGGCCTAATATGGAAGAGCTTTACAATCTGAGCAGAAGCTTTACAAAACCTCAGAGGACATGCCTTATCTGCACCACTTCTGCTTCTGGAATCCCAGAAATCCTGAAGACAGAAGGCAGATCAGACTGCAGCTTTCCTAGGCACAGATGTTGCAATCACATCTGCCTTAACTGTAAGCCACAGTCCTTGCTACTTTCCAACCCTTCTGCAGCATCTCTTAGTTGCTTTGGTTTTGGAAATGCCAGTGCAGAGGATAAAATCTAGCGTTTATGATCACATCAGGTGTAGAAAACCACCAACATAAAAATGCCTGCAGATTATGTTAGAAACAAAGAGCATGAAAGACAAGGGTTTGAAGTAGAGACACCATTTCTTGCCCTCCCCTCCCTTGTCCATATGATTCACAAAATAACACTTCAAATATTGAGATCTGATTGACTAAAGATTGTTTTTTAAAGTGGATCAGACACAGACAGCAAGAACCAAGACCAGCAATGGTCCCGAAGACTATGAAGGGATCAGGGCACAATCCACCCATTCTGCAGCTCCAGCTCCAAAGGCCAGGTCTGCAACAAGGTCCAGGTTGCAGGACTCTGAAAACAATAAGCTTCTTCCTCTTGGCATTTTCACTGCAGGATTATTTAATGCTTTATTTATTACTTGGATGATATACAAAATAGTTGCAGAAGTTGGTAGTTACCTTGGAAGGGCTGCGAGCATTCTGGGAAGCAGAGTTCTACTTGAAAAAAGTGGGACTAAACAATTAACAGAACTTAAACTGGGGTTTTAATAATGAACTTTCAATACCAAATTTTCAAAAATTAAAAATAATTCAAATTTTGATATAATAATAATAGGAGCATTGTATGCAAAAGATGGTAAGAATCATTCTGCTCATCACTGACTAAGGTTGTACATGATGTTTAGGTCCCAACACAGAAATAGGAAACAAAAGCTCAGAAGAAAAACCAAGCAGTCTGGGAGAGTTAAACAGGCTTGGTGAGTACAAAAAAAAAAAAAAAAAAAAAAAAAAAAAAAAGAAAAAAAAGAGTAAAGAAACAGGGCACAGGCTTCAAAATAGGTTACTAGCAATTACAAGAATCATGTCCCACTATTGCAATATCCACAGAAGAACACACCAAAAAAAAACAACCCAAGAAGCTTAACAGGTTAGGGAAAAAAATCAGAATAGTATTAGAGGAAATATGCTACCTCCAGGGATAGTTAAACAAGGGATTAGGTTATGGAGGGGTTACACAAATCTTCACTGATTGTTTTTAAGACCTGGTTGGAGGAACATGTCAGAAATGGCCCGTACATATCTATCTTTACACTGAGCTGTGTGCTCACACATACAGCACAGGGCCTCAGCGCAGAGCGATGACCTCCAGAGAGCCACGTTTTCTTTGCTAAACTTAAAGGCTGCACGAGTTTAGGTTCCTGCCAGGAGACTCAGTAGGTGACCTGACTGCTCCTTAGAGCTCCAAGCAGGCTTTTGATATCTCTCTTTTCTAAATAGCCAAGGCAGGCTGTGATTGACAATCTCCCCTCACATCAAGCACGCTACCTTAAACGTGAAGGACTCTGAATGATCCACCAGGGAAATAAAGTCAAAGTACAGAGAAAGAAACAGCAACTGATCCCGGGAATCCCATCCTGAGAAGGAAATCACAACTGCCAAATCGGGCAAGGATGTGCACATCCCATTAGTACCTAGAACTACAGGTAGTTATATTTTCTTTTCTAGCACCTACAATAAATAAGCCTTAATAAAAATCAGTATTTAACAAAGTACTTAGAGAAATAAGGAGGGAAGGTTTGACGGTTTTAAGCTTATTTTCACAGCGGTATGAAAGGAAATGAGGTAGAGTCAGAGCTAATTCTCCTTATATAATTTCACACGGAATGATTAGTTCTGCCCCAACAGTAACAGCTTTCCAGAGGGTCCTACTTGTCTCCAAGATTGCATACAGATGCTCTAAGTGTAGCTTCCCTATTCTCCACTGACAACCAACTTAAAAGGCCAATATAATACTCATTTTCCTATAGAATGAAATTCACAGCGTGAACAGTAAAATAATGTCAGAGCTACCATGAAACTGCAGTTGCATGTTGGGGGCTGCAACTTTTAAAAGTTTAATCACGAAATGGATTCACAGAGAGGCACATGCAAAGCATCCTGGTGCTTTAGGTGTAACCCCTGGTCACCAGGGATGTCCAAGAGCAGCACAAGCTGTGGCTGGACAACAAGAGGGCAAAGGCACAGAGGAGGAACATTTGTGTCACATGCCCTGCTGGATTTTTTTCCCTTTAGAAGGCAGGTTTCAATCATTCCTGTGTTAATGCTCCCCCCTCTCTTAAGCCTGATTAGGAAAGACATTCCACATGCTGAAGGTGGTGGAATTCCTAAGTCACCTGGGTCGCTTCTGGGTGAAATACCAATTACTGGTAATTCACTGGAACAAGGCCTTAAAAAAAGAAAGCCCTAAAAGACACCCCTTCAGCCCAATGGTGAACATATCACATGGATAATCCTAAAACTCTTTTGCAAAAACTTGTAATAGGTATTAGTACTTTTATAAAGCACTGCAGTGCTTTGTGTTTAATCCTTGAATAGACACTAGTAGAAAAGCCATACTCAATTCCAAAATTGCTACTGCAGATTCCAGCTCAGCTACTACTATTCCTTTAAAAACATACAGGTTTTTAAAGGATATATACAAATATACATTTCAAATATACATAATAGTAAATTTAACTATCAATGAAGAACTTAAATCACACCCCAAAACAGCATGCAAAATAATACTATAAGAACCTTAAATGTGTATATCTTGCAGTTTTGAGCACAACTATTTGTTTTACAAAAGACTTACAGATTAAACACAAAGCACACTATTAGTTATAGGCACAAGAACGACCAATTTTTTATGCCTTGCCAGAAATAATGACTAATTAGGCCAGCACCACCCTGCAGTCATTTCCATAAATCTTGCCTTTATGTTTAAATCACAACAAAAAGAAAACTGACTTAACAACAACAAGAGCATATTTCTCATTAAAGTTTTCTTAAAGCAAGATCAGGACAAAAAATTATTCTCCAAAGTCAACATGACAGTGTTACTGTTTATTTGGAGAACTTTAACTAAAACCAAACACAAAGTCACACTCAGAAATTTGCCATGTTAAAGTGCAAACAGTACTCAGACAAGGTAATTGGGGAAAACCTTCAACTGGGAAATCACAAAACACAGAATTTCACAGAATCCTGATGGGTTTCTTGCTCTGCAAAGTCAACTCACAGCTTATTTCTTGTGTAAACCTTGAAAAGAAACGGAATATAAAAGACGCAATATGTTCAACTACTTGTTGAATTTTTGTTTTCTGGCATATTTGTATGTAAAACAAATATCAAAGCAGAAAGATACGCAGGAAATACGATGCTGAGCATCAGATGAAATGAGAAGTTGTACTTCAATTGAGATTTTCGTTTTAAAATTGCAGGAATTATGGCGCTTCTGAGAAATCACTTGCTTAATTATAGGCACAAGGCAAGATATTTATAAGAACACCTTATTCTCACAATGCAACAGGGACTTTATTTCTATTTTATTTACAAAGGTGTCACCTGGTAAATGAAAAAAAAAAACCAATAAAACAGAATCAAGATCTATACAGGCAAATGCTTCACAATAATGTAATTAATGCACAGCTTTGAGGTTGTTTCTCCCTCTCCAAACTGATCTGATTGGAAAGAAGAGGAAAAAGAGGGATATTTTTCTAAGAGCTGATCTAGAAACAGTGCTATCCCTCGCTCTTCCTTCTCCCAAATATTCTGCCACTACAGTCACACACCATCCCTGCTCTGCCTAATCATCCATTTAGAGTTTCCAGCATTCCCAAATGTTTACTCTTGCATGCACAAGGGTTTGATACTCTGGAAGAGCCTCCATACAATGGCTTTACAACCCTTCTGTTTCTATTATGAACATTTTATTAGGCTTTGGGAGGACAAACCAAAATTCTCAGTTCTTGAGAGAAATAACTCATGGCAACAGTGAGGTCTCCATACCTCATTCCAACACGCTTGACCACTGAATCCTGCCAGGGTGAGTAACGCCCAAGATGGGACATGGATTCCATCCCAGAGAAGGAATAAAGCACTGCATCCTATTAAATCTGCATCCAATTACTCAGGGGTGAACTTGAGGGGTGTGTTTTTCCCCTCAATGACAGCTTCTAAAAACGACTGTGAGAGAAATCTTGCACTTTGGATGGCATTTTATTCATCAAGACCACGATCACCACAAGTTTTCTGCTGCCAGAGGCACGGCCAAAGTAACCTTTTTAAGAACCGCTGCTGTAGCTCCAAGAAGAAAACATTCCCACGGTATTTATGGCAATATCATACTTGTACCCTTGAGCATCACTAACACAGGCAACCTGCTGCACAAACAGGCATCTGACTGCCCAAAAATAAGCTTGGAACAAAACTGGAAAGTAGCACGTGAAGCCACACTGTTGCAGAGCTACAATACAGATGTTTTCAGATGCAAAACTGGTTTAATTCCCCTTTTTTCGGTCACACTGACATTAATTTTTCCACCAATTTTCCATAACAATTCAGCAAAATCAGGTTATGAAAAATGTATTTAATCCAGTTGCATCTGAAGTGCCAAGAAGAAAACTTCTGCTAATCACATACATATTAAATTTTGCATGTTTGACTATATGTAAACCTACACACATGCAAATACCCAAACTGAAATTGCTTACACAGCACTAACTTGGGATTTGTGTGTCTCAATTGTTTGTGTTCTGTGTTTCTACCCTAAAAAAATAATTATTCAAGGGGCAAAAAAACCAAACTACACTGTTTACCTCCAACTTCTGCATTTCATCATTAATGTTACACAGTTCATTGTTAATTTTAGACATTCCTCCAGTTCTCACTCCAACATCAAAGAGCTGCTCATATCCAAAACACCAGCAATCTGAAATCCTGACTAGAAGCCATTTATAACTTGAAAAGATCTTTGATTTCTTGCCTACAGGAAATACTGCCGATCAAAAATAAAACATATATATATATGCTCCCATATATCAGTATAGGTGGGGGTCCAGGATTTGGGAATAATAGACTGCTGGGAGACGTGGCTTTCAGATTCATATTTCATGCTTTGTCTGGTGCTTCACACGTTTATTTTTACTTTCACATCTGACGTGCAGCAATATGGCCAGCAAAGGTGTGCGTTCAAGACACCCTTTGATATAAATCCATGGAGAAGTGAAATTCACACTGGGATTCGTGTCCTTCCAGCACTCAGGCACTGCTTCCCCACTGCTAACTGCACCGCTTATGGATGGCTGGGGGGCAGGGGGAGGCTGCCTCTCCACAGCCCCCCGTTAACAATTCTGCCACCAAAGATTAACGTGATTCTCCTGCTTTGCAAACTCAGTAGAGCACATTTCTCACTTACAAATGGGGGCAAAACCCATGATAGCCGTTCTTTTTCCACGGAATCCTAACAGGCTTGAATATGGATTTAGAGTTTGTTCTTCGATTTTGCAAGGGAAGGTCTCAACTCTTTGGACAAGACTTCATCTTTGCAGCTGGAGGAGCTAATACAAGACAACATTTCACATCACATGTGAAAAGCTCAACAGCTGCGGGAGAAATGCCATTCCCCAATGGCTCTCCCAGCCTGGACTAAATGGGATGGTTTTGGATATAAACATATTCTGATCTTGAGAAGCCAAACAATGAGATGCATATATATTTTATTAATTTTCTACAAGTTAGAATCCAGATCTAACAAGTTAGGTTACAAACAGTAAGGAATTTAAATATAGAAAATGCTTCTAAAACTACTGGCCTTTCCTACATCAGGAAGTACTTGGGGTGATCACAACTTCCAACAGCCATTCGGGTTTTGCCCAAGAGGTTTATTCCAGGAGTCCTGAGTGAGGAAAAGTACACTGATAACATACTGTTTTGATGACAGAATGTATGTTCAGACATTCTCACCAGTGCAGGACACTGGTCAGAAACCACAAACCTTTCCTGCTCTGATCAGAACAGAAAGTAAGAGTTCACTTTGCAGACTGTATCAGAGGCCTGCAGTGCCCAAGGCATGTGGCTCTGAGCTATGGGCTCAAAGCACTTTTCAGTCACAGGGTGTAGAAAACATTTATAAAAAGCTAAGCCAGGAACTTTTTTGTTTTCATATTCTCAAATTTTATTGAGCAGAAATGTTTGAGGATAAGTTTATTGCTTTTACCGGCCACTCTAAAATGGGCCTCCAGCCAACCAGGTCTTTAAAATATGTCTATATCTTACTTTTAAAACAACATTAAGGAAGTTGTATAAGTTTTACATTGGAGTCTAAGTGACTTAGCTGCAAAAGGGACACACTTCAGCTGTAACACAGGCACGACTTCTGCAACAGCACCTGTTGCACTTGGTACTGATCCTATGGCAGGAGAGAGACACTCAATGGTTAATTAACAGGTGTTTTAACTCATGGCAAATCAAGGCTGAAATTCAGGTGTTACTGAATACGCATGTATTCCACCATGAGAATTCAAACTGTGCATTTACTAGCTGAGGGAGGAATTTGGTGCCCTGTTTGTGAAGTACCAACACTTTGAGCTGAATAGAGCTTGCTTTCTAGTTTCTACCGTCACTGTCAATCATTAAACTGGGAAACTGATCAAAAAGTTTGTAAACAACACGTGTTTGTGTATTTGTATACATTTGTGTATATTTGTGTACTGCTATATTTGTAAACACCAAAGTGTTTACAAATACAATGAGGATGACCCCACACTTTTTTATATGTGGGAGGCACACAGATACAAAAAAAAGCCAACACAGATTTAAAACCCTGCCTGCCTTTAATTGATTTGTGTAACCTGGATTCACAGCACTTAAACTGATTTTAGCACACCTGGACAAAGAGGTGATAAAAAAAGATGAAGCAAGAAGAATACACTCTACATTAGGCCTTGAAAGCTTCAATTAAAATTCAATATTGTGCTTTGTATAGAGGCTCTTAACATGAAAACCCTGTCATGGTTAAGATTTAAGGTTAACCAGGTTAATAGAGTCCAATAAAATACCTCTATTGAATTATTCCAAACCATTGTCATGAGCCACACTAAAACCTGCTGCTCAACTTTACCTGTCTATGGGCTAAACTGAATCAGAGTAATCACATCCACTTCTCACCAGCCAGAAACAAAGCTTCAAACTCTTTCCCCATTTCTTAAAAAAAAAAAAAAAGTAATAAAGTTCATGTTTTTGCACGTTAAAACGTTTCTCTGCTCCAGTCTGCTGCTCCAGCCATCGCAGTCATGTGTTAAAAGATCTGTGCAAACCCGCCAAGTCCCACTCATCCCAGACACACTTCCCTAAACTTGGGATATGCTTTGCAAACTACATTTAAGCACCTCCCTTTGCTGCAAAGCGGTATGTCCCACGGCCTTTTTAGCCTAAAATAATAAACCCAAAATCTACGTATTCCGTAAAATTTAAGCGTTCTTTGTGTTTTTCCCTTTTCCTTCTATAAAGCATGACGACAGGCACATTTTCCCAGGTAGTTTCACCGGCGGAACTGTTTGCGCGCACAAACATTTTGAAGCTGAAAAAAAAAAAAAAAAAAAAAAAAAAAAAAAAAAAAAAAACTCAAACCCGAACGCAGTTTCATTCTGTTTATTAACCGCTTGCAAAAAGCAGCAGCCACCCCACCCCCGGCCGCGAAAGCAAAACCAAAAGGTAAAAATAAATAAATAAATAAATAAGAGAAGTGTGTGCGAGGAAGGGCACTTTAAACGCCGAGCGGGCCCAGGGGGTGGTGCTGCCCGAGCTGCCCCAGCAGCACCTGCGGGGCCTGGCCCGGCCACGCTGCGCTCCCTCCCGGGCAGGGCCGTGGCAGGGCCGGGGCAGGACCGGAGGGAGCCGCGGGGACCCGGCAGCCCCTTGCCCGCCCTGCCCGGCCCAGCAGCCATGTTAGGGCGGCCTGGAGGCGGCACCGGGCTCGCCGGGGACCGAGCGGCCCCGACTCCCCCCGGTCGGGCTCCATCCGAAGGGGTTCACCCTCCGGAGATGCCAGAGCCGGGTCCTCCGGGCTGCCCCCGGCTCCACTCGGATCCCCAATCCCGCAGCCCTCTCTCCACGCCGAGCGCCCGCCCCGCTGACCCCTTCCTTTCCTCCCTCCCTCCCTCCCTCCCGGGCTGGCGCGGGCGGCCCCGCTGCTCACCCCACCCCGAGGGCTCTTACCTCCTCCTCCTCCTCCTCTTCCTCCTCCTTTTCCTCCTCCTCCTCCTCCTCCTCGCTCCCTCCTGGAGACCGTCGGCACCGACGCGCCGCCGTGCCGGCCCCTCCCTCGGCTCAGAGCCGGCCCCCCCTCCCGCCCCGCCGCCCGGGGACCCTCCCTGCCCGCGGGGAGAGGGGACCCGGCACCCGGGGGGGCTCCATCGGGAGAGCCCGGCCGATGGAGCAGGGGGAAGGGGGGGTGAGCAGAGAGGATCCTGAGCGAAGTGATGCGGGGAGGGGGGAAACAAACCGCGTGGAAGGAAGCGAGGGGACACTCGGGAAGAGTTTGGGGAGGGGTGGAAGGGGTAAATAACGAGGAGTTGTGCGCCAGGTGGGCTAAATAAAAAAAAATTGAAAACCATAGTTTTCTGGGAGAAGCAGCTGAAACGAGTGAAAATCAGGGCTGTTACCGGTTAGAAATGAGTAGGAGGTGTCTGTGTTTTTTCCCTAATTTAAGCCTTCTCAGGTGGTGCTGCTTTTGGGAGAGCTGGGCAGGTGTTACCATAGAATCATCACAGAATCACAGAATGGCTTGTGTTGGAAGGGACCCTTAAAGATCATCTCATTCCAACCCCCCCTGCCGTGGGCAGGGACACCTTTCACTATCCCACGTTGCTCCAAGCCCTGTCCAGCCTGGCCTTGGATGCTTTCCAGGATCGTGGGGCAATTACAGCCTCTCTGGGCAACCTGTGCCAGGGCCTCACCACCCTCACAGGGAAGGATTTCTTCCTCATATGTAATCTAAACCTACTCTCTAGCAATTTGAACCCATTCAGCCTTGTCCTGTCACTAAGTGCCCTTGGACATAGTCTTGCCCCACCTTTCCTGTAAGTTTCCTTCAGGTACCGGAAGGCCACAATTATGTCACCTCAAAGCCTTCACTTTTTCAGGCTGAACAATCCCAGTTCTCTCTACCTTTTCTCCTGGGAGATGGGCTCCATCCCTTGGATCAACTTAGTGGCCTCCTCTGGAGTGTTATCTTTCCAGCCAGGTGTATCAACCCTTTTTTTGGCCACAGTGAATGGCAAACCTCTCCAGGAAAACTTTTTTAGAAGAGAAATGTTTTGTCACACTGACTCAGTTTAGCGTGGTGTTATCTCTGGTATGTAGACATTAACTTTTTTTTTTTTTTTTAATAGGAAGTCAAAATGAGTAACCTCTAATGGAGTGACAAAGCAAAATTTCCACAGAGTACAGCTGTGAGAAGCATCAACACCAGTAACTTGAGGAGTTATATATTTTTTCCTACTCTGGCTAATCAGTGATTGCGAAAGGATGAGAAGGCTGATTTGCATAAGAAATACCCTTAGGACAATGCAGAGTTTTGTTTCATGAGTTTTTAGGTTCAAAAAGCCTAGTAAAGTTGTTTTCCAATAACTTTCCGCTGTCCTGCACTTCTGAATTCCTGACTCTGGAAATGCCAGAATGTCACAAGGCAGACAGTTCTTCCTGGATTTTACCTAGGCCAAAGACCTGAAAATCTTTTAATATTTATTACACAACTTATAAATAATTTTGTAAGATTGTGTCTTTCAGACAGGGGGACAGATAAGGAGACCTTCAGTCTGGCTGACTAATTTGCCCCCGGCTTGTGCTGGAACACAGACAAACAGGATGTTTTATCCCCAATTTATTGATAGAAAAATTGAGGCAAGGAAGTGAAGGCATTTATTTTTCAAGTGTAGAAGTGCTCATTTGTAAGCAGGCAATTTAGGCTCAAACTTTTTTTTCCCTTTTTTTTTTGAGGAAAAGGACCGTGTATATACAGTTCCCATTGAAATTACACTTGAGGCACCCAAGCAGAAAGACTTTGGCCATACTCTTTTGGGGTCCTGCAGCCCTAATCCCATGTTCTAATTGGCCAGTAATCTGTGGACAGATATTGTAACAGTTCCTTTAGAATATTTTTCTACTTCTCGCTCATTTGCATACTAATGGCATAAAAATAGGCACTTCCTGCCAGTAATTAGTTAGAGCCCAGAATTTAAAGAAAGAAAAACACCACAGCATTATGGTAGACGGATGGTACTGAGGAAGCTGCAGAAAAGAGTCACTTCTCTGGTGCTCAGAGAGTGCCTTTAATTTAGAGTTCAAGGCTGGCAACTCTGTTACCTCTGTGTGACAGGGATTAACTGTTTGCTTGGCCTAATAACTTTTCTTCTAATGAGCCCTCTAACTTTTTTCATGGCAAATCACTCGATCTGTCCTGCACCCAGGCTTGCTGCTGTAAAACTATAAAATTTTTTTTTTTTTTTTCCTTTTTCCCAGAAAAAATAGTGCTGGAGGTGAAGTCCGCACCGTGAGCAGAGTTCTGTGAGGGTCATCGTGACTCAGACCAGCACAGAGGCTGCTCAAAGGCTCTTTGCCTAATAAGGTACTTTGAAACTTATACTACATCAGGTCATATGAAGTTTTAGGTTTAAAGAGCCCTTTAAGAGCTGCAGAGCTTTGGGTGTACATAAGGGGTTACTTGACCTCTCATGCATAGGCCATAGACTTCAGTGCAAACCAAGCTGGTGACAGCTAGAAATTTTCCTCTTCTGATAGCAACATAGGAAGCTTTTAGATAACAAAATAATGGTTTGGATTGGAAGGGACCTTCCAACTAACTTGAATGAGAGAATGAAAGCTTATTTTGCTGCTTTCATTCCCCTGACTTGGAGATCCTCAGTACATGGAGCTCCTTGAGAGGGTTCAGAGGAGACTACGGACACAATTAAGGGACTGGAGCATCTCTGTGACGAGGAAAGGCTGAGGGAGCTGGGCCTGTTCAGCCTGGAGAAGAGACACTGAGAGGGGACCTCATCAACGTCTGTCAGTGTCTGCAGGGAGGGGGTAAGGATGGACCAGGATCTGCTCAGGGATGCCCAGCAATGGGACAAGAGGGAACAGGCACAAACTGATGCCCAGGAAGTTCCACCTGAACATGGAGAAGAACTTCTTTCCTGTGCAGTGACCGAGCACTGGAACAGATTGCCCAGAGAGGTTGTGGAGTCTCCCTCACTGGAGATATTCCGGACCCATCTGGACACAATCCTGTGCCGTGTGCTCTGGGATGGCCCTGCTTGAGCAGTGAGTTTGGATCAAGTGACCCACTGCGGTCCCTTCCAACCTGATCCATTGTGTGATTCTGTGAGATAAATATTACACATTACATTCTCCAGGGCTATCAAACTGACACCTTCAATAAAGAATTAAAAGGAGAAATTCTTCCCATGGTGTTACTTAGAAAAAATTTCAGCAATTAAAGTTTGCAGTCTACAGTCAGACAATACATGATCTCCAGCAATGCAATCTAAAAGCTCATGAGATGAATCTGGGATCTGCAGTTAATTATATACCTTTAACTTATTTACCTATTCAAGAACAAATTAATTTTTAAGTGTATTAATACATTGACTGTAACTACTGGTTTCTTTGGAGCTGCTGCTCTCGAAGAACTATGGGATGAATGGTGTCTGTGCTGCTTAAGGTTGAGACCTGAAATGCAGCAGTAAATGTTTGGTCTCCTTAATGGGATCCAGAATCACAGAATGGTTTGGGTTGGAATGGACCTTAAAGATCATCTAGTTCCAAGACCCCTGCCATGGGCAGGGACACCTTCCACTAGACCAGGTTGCTCCAAGCCCCATCCAACCTGACCTGGAACACTTCCAGGGATGGGGCAGCCACAGCTTCTCTGGGCACCCTGTGCTAGGGCTTCACCACCCTCACAGGCAAGAATTTATTTCTAATATCCAATCTAAACATAACCTCTTTCAGTTAAGAACTATTTCCCCCTTATCCTATTTCTCCAGGCCCTTGTCCAAAGTCCCTCTCCAGCTCTCTTGGAGCCCCTTTAGGCACTGGAAGGGGCTCTAAGGTCTCCCCAGAGACTTCTCCAGACTAAACAGCCCAACTCCCAGCCTGTCTGCATAGCAGAGGGTCTCCAGCTCGCAGAGCACCTTTGTGGCCTTCTCTGGATATGCTCCAACAGGTCCACATCTTTCTGATGCTGGGATGAATCAAAGTTAGATATTTAGTTAGACCTTCCAGGGAAAGCCAGGAGAGAGTTCATGCTCTTTACAGACATGAAATACCTACCCCAAATTAAGTGAACATATTCACATTCCATCAACACAACTGTGAGTGTCTGAGCACTCTTGATGGAGTGGTCAAGCAGTTGGGGTGGCTCTTTAAATGACCTGTGAGGCTGTGATTACAGTGAAAGACTGCAGTGGGGAGAGGAAGCTACTGCATCCCTCCAACTTCCACCATTTAAAATCCTTTTCCAAGGACAGCCTTTGGTAAGTGTTCCTTCTCTGTGTGAGCAAGGCCAAGATTTGCATTGCAGCCTGATGGTTCAAGCACTTGAGGAAAAAAAAATGTTGAAATTAAAATTAGGAATTGGTAGGAATTAAAAAGAGTGTCTCCATTGTGTTGTGATGTGCTCTTCTGCCCTGGGTCAAGAGGTGGAGAAAGGAATGAAACTTTGGGAGTGGGGGCTGCTGGTGCTGCCTAGTGACGGTAACCCTGAGTCTACACCTCACTGATCCAGGTGCTTAGTGGGAAGCATCCTCTTGGTTTCAAACTTCACTGAAAAAAAAACATTTTCCACCTTTCTCTACACCTTTTTATTTCCCTTTCTTTCCACCCATCCCACTTTGTTGCTAATCTTAATGTCAAGCATGTACGAAACTCTCTATTACGTTGTGCTGAAAAGTGAAATTGTGTCACTTTTTTTTTTTTTTAATCTTGAAAAACAAACCTTGTGAAGCTTGTATCCAGCAGAACTATAGTGCCAGAAAGTATTTTCCTGAAAACTTTGAGACTGTAGCTTATTAAAGCACAGATCCTTGAGATGATTGGGTCTATTCCATTAGTAGATTTATAAAGTGTGCAGACTGGATAAACAACAGTGACAGCTTGGGGAAGTGTATGCACCTGTTTATTAAAAAGACGTTAACAAGGGCAAATCTAAAATAAGAACATGTACCACAACCCAATTTTCAGCAAATTTTTATGCATGCCTACACTTAAGGTTACCAATGTTATTGGCAATTTCTCTCTCTCTTTTCTCTCTCAGAAGTACACGGCAACTGATGAGCACGGAGCATCTGTGGCAAAGGAAAAAAACACCGTCTTCAAATTTTGAGGAGCAAACATGACCCTTTCTGTTTCTACTGTTTCCCACCCACATTCAGACAGAGTAAGAGAAGAAGGAAAATGGAAGGGGAAAAAAAAAAAAAAGGCAGAAATATTTTCCTTTGCAGGGAAGGACCAAAGAATGTATTGTTTTCTCAGTCACAAGCAAGCACTTTCATCACCTCTGCTTTCATTTTGCTCCACATCATAAGTGACAGGGGAGTTTTTTATATATTACTGGTGTAACTCAGAAGAGGTCACATTTCTAAAAGTTTTCCTGCAGGAGTCTTCTGTTTGGATGTATGCAAATTTTACAGTGCTTATGCCACTTGTAATTTGGAGATAGGTATAAGCAAATGCATATGCATATGCAAAATGGAGATTATATGTGTATATGCAATTTTGCAGAATTAATCAACCAAGAATGTACAAAAGCTACAAGTGCTTTGTTGAAATTTGGCTCAAAAAAGATTTATGAATTAACCTGCTATACCAGCTTTCACTCAATGCTAAATACACTTTTTTATTAGTAATTAATAACTTATAAGATTTACATGATAATGGGGCTTTAAGCAACATGGTCTGGTGGAAGGTGTCCCTGTCCATAGCAGGGAGTTGGAACAACATGGTCTTTAAGGTCCCTTCCAAATTCTTTAATGATTCTATGATAATATTATTGCCCCAGAATAGCATTTTAACCATATATCCCAATCTTGAGAGGACCTGTTGGTACCTATGTTTATTCACAATTACTGCAGTGGTGCTTTTTACAAGTATAAAATGCTGCCAGCCTGGAGCCCCTCCAGGATTAGATCTTAATCCCTAAAGATATGTAAGTGCTACCATTTCCCTTCCAGAGATTGAAAACTGGAAACTGCATGGATAAATGCATGCAAGTTTATGTGTAAGGTTGATAATGGGGTAAAGAATTAAAATTTAGGCTTCAAACTTGTCAAATGTATTGTAATGAAAATCAAAAACCCTTCTTGGAGTCACCTTTATGTCAATAGTTGATATGAATATTTTTGAAGACAAATCAAAGCCCTGAGTCTGACTGTGTCCTGTGTTTCAGTATGTATGGCCAGGGTATAGTATACATTCCTCAAACACATTTAATTACTTCTGTTATCATGAACTGAAGCAAAGGGTCTTTGAACAGTTCTCACAATTCAGAAGGAAAACAAAAAAAAAAAAAAAACGCAATTTTTTACTTCAGTATACCTTTTACTAGAGCGGGGTACAATAGGATGTGATTATTTTAGGAACATTAAAAATATCTACTATCTTCCTCCCATGCTAGGTAGAATAGTCTGAAGTAGTTTTGCTTTGTAATTTTCTCAAACGAAGAATTCTGACTTAACCAAACCTCTTCAAAAGGAAGCTGGCTGATATTATCTTACTTCCCTCTTTTCTTGTTGTGGAATTGTTGAGAGAATGCCAGTTGTTACTACTTGTCATCACAACTTTCTAGTCCATAATATTGCTCGTTAAAGACAATAAATATTAGCCAGCAGACTACTTAAAAACTGACCAGCATGCAGAATTTGAGTGCTTAGGTAATAACACGATGACATTATAAATCTGGGTTTGCCTTCATTATTTAATTGCACACCAACACATGCACACACGCATAAATCATACCTTCTGAAAAACAATTCTCCTTTATTTGTCTTTGTGATATTTGTTCAGCAAAATTTTAGAGGGTTTTTTTATTTCTTGGATGTTAAACTATACCAGGGAAAGAACATCTCTGCTTTTCTTTCAGGGGATCGCAGCAAGAGTCATGGACACAAGCTGTTGGCAAAAGTGGGAAAAATGGGGACTGCAGGATGAAAAGCCAAGGTTCATGGTTGCTAAGATAATGTTGACTTCAAACAGGCCTGTTTTGTCCCACATGCATGGGGGAAAATGTGCATAAAGTACCACGTTTGCTGAACTGGGGTGAATGGATCCTGAGGTCCTCCAGACAATGGATGCGTTAAGGGATCCGCACAGCTTTCAGAGCTTTGTGGTGCTCACTTGCTCTGCCAGGCATGAGCTAATGTACAGCTGATTCCTCTCTGGGGGATGCTTTGATTCTGTGTTTCAAAGGGGACCCTTTCAGTATTCCTAATGATTTTTTTGGCTACAAAGCTTTATAGAGCATTATACAGTTGTTGGGGACTCTGACACCAAAGAAGCCTTGAGAGCTGTAGTAAAGTAAAAGACTTCATACCACTGCTGCCCACTACTCAAACAGGCAGAGGTATAAGTACACTGAAAAAATTTAAAAAAAAAAAGAAAAATCCAAGCTCAGATTAACAAAGCTGTTTGCTATTATGGACAAAAGCTGCAGGGAAAAAAAAAAAAAAAAACCTGAAGAGGAAATGGGCTGTATTACTGTGAGTTGGCACAGAAACGAAATACCAGGCTGCAATTTATGTATAGTAATTGTTCACGAAGCATTCTTTGGGTTTTGATAGTGACTCATTGTGTTCTTTGTGACCTTTGATGTACAGGATGGGCTGCTAGAAGACAGAGGAAGCCACAGTAAGAATATAAAACTTTATTAACTTAAGATTTTGTTGGTTTGTTTGCTTTTTTTTAATTATTGCTCATTGGTAGGTAATATCTCTGGAAAAGTCTACCAGAGGCATTTTACCTTGAGTACTCATGGGTTTTGCCATCTCTCCCAGGCTTTTGTAGTTGAACAAACAGTTGAAAAATAGCTTTGGTTTTTAAAAGGAAATTTGTTAAACAATTGGTTGCTGACGTTGATTACTGACTTCTGAAAAATAAGATAACTGATTGCAATACTATTGTGTTTGTAGCCCAGGTAATGAGCAGTTGAAGCCCTGCACTACACAGGGCAAACAGAAAAGTTATCAAGAAGACATTCTTCTGAGGGAATATTTTAGATTTTAAAGAAAATTACAGAAAAAAGCCTCCATGGAGTCATCAGGGTAGACACAACACACTCTTCAGGGCCGTTAAGTTCCATTATGTAAATCCACAGTGATGTAAGCCAGGCACTGTCAAGTTTGATACGCCCCAAATTTGACCTAATTAGCCATTTGGTTGTTACTTTTTTCAAAGCTTGTGCAACTCGGCTCGGTTCAGGATATAGATGCTAATTGAACACATAACCTACAGGTGCTAAAGAATTCTTACAAAGGACAGCCTATCCTATTAGGAATGCAAGTCAAGGCTCGGGGTCATCGGCTTGGGTGGTGGGGAAGGGGAAAGAAATTCTGTCGACAGCTCTCTTCACATCACCATGTTATTTCCAGGAGCGAAATTCAAATTCAGAATAAAGCAATGCAATCTAAGAGATATTTGCCCACTGAAGTCGCTCCAGCTTCAGGAAAAGAGCTTTTTCTTTGAGCTTTTAGAAAGCTGAGACTATGAGATGCAAAGCCTGAAGTGGTTTATTCTATCCCCAATAACAAGCACACTCCTGTGCAAGTCACAGCTGAAATTTTCTGTCGTTCATAGATTCCCCCCCAACTGATTTGTAGATACCTGCTGTCGTGTTCCAGGTTTGCCTTTCACCTTTCCCATCTCTGCCCGTGTGCTCCCAGCCTACGATCATCACCTTTACACTCAAGTCTTCTTCCCACCCATTTTCCAGGCAGGAATAAAATAACCTTTTGTCATGACTACACCTTGGCCCAGATGCTGCAGTGTAAACACTCTATCTCTTCTGCTGTTTCCCCACAATCCTCTAACCAAAATGAAATGAGATAAAAAGAGCTGCACAGCCTCTGAGTTTCCTGGCTTTTATCTTTTTATACCAAAGCCTTTGTGTTAATTTTGCATAGCTATTTTTACATGAGGAATAATATCCTGAATTACTGCTGTCACGTGCACTTAAGAATCCCACCTCACCATCCTCAAGTCATCTGGCAACCTGATAGTGTTTCCTGCTCCTTCCTTCACATCAGCGCTGCAAAGAGCTTTGCTAAAAGTTTCACATCTGAAAAAGCAGATGATTTGGCAACACCTTCCTATAGATTTAAAAAAAAAAAAAAAAAAAAGAGAAAAGAAAAAGAAATGTGCCTGTCTTTGAGTAAACTTTTCTTTCCAACTGTTCTTTTTTGTCAGCCTGCCAGCTCTAGACTTCTAGTATTGTTCTGCAGAGATTGCTGCAAGGAAAAATAAAAGAGAAGAGAAAGGTAGAGAACTGGGGGAAAGGGAAAAAGGGTTCAGAGGGCATTTAAAGCCTGGGGAGCCTAGCATGGAATGGGAGATAGGCTTAGGAAACAGGGAATAAAATGGTGGAATGAGAGATAAAACAAGAACATAAAGGATAAGGGATTAGAGAGATAAGGAGTTCAAGAGATGAAATGTGAATAAAGGGAAACAAGAAAAATAAGGATGAAAGGAAAGAAGTGACAGGAGTAAGACATGTAAACAATTAACTAAGAAAATATTCTGTTTATTTTAGTGAAAGAAAATTATAGCATCTTTATTATTCTCTGGTTTACTAGTTCAGAGGAATTTTTCAAACTAAGAGCTGACACTTGGGTAGTATTACTGAACAATGATAAATATAAGCCTTCCAGTTGTTGAATTAACCCATTCTGAATTTGTTTAATTAATATGGCATTCAGACAGCTAAAATTTGGATAAGAAAAGCAATAAACATATTAACAACTACAATACAAAGTGCAGATCTGGAAGAACTCTTCCCAGTATTTGCAGTTACATCCATCAGCTCAGGGAAAATCACTCCAGCACAGAGTGACACACTGCTACAGATTAATACCAGAGCTGAATAGAGCACAAATCCTTAAAACCAGTGCTGGGTTCAAGTTTCAGTATTGCCCACTGACCAGCAGAAAATTGCTCAAGATCAACATTTTTATGCAAAACTATTTCACAATATTTTTCCCCACCAGGATATTTATTATAAAGTGTCATCAGGTCTCAGTTTCTGCCTGAGCTGTTCACATAGGTCACTTAATGTGGTGGAACCTTGATAACATTGCTTGTTTTCCCTGAATGTCTGAGCACGTAACATCAGGAAGCTGAAATTCTGTCAAATCCACACTGATATTTTGGTTTGGTTTGGTGTTTTGTTTTTTTTTTAATTTCTCAGAAAGATTACATGTACTTAAAATCTAAATGCAGCATCAAAAAACTCAACATTTTTTCATTAGTTTTTGTGCTTACCTCTGACAGGAAGTCACCAAACATCTTATTAGCTAGTTTAGCCATCATCCCTCCCTTTTCCATTACCCTTAAACTTGCATAAAACAGTTCAGATCTGTAAGGAAAATATTCCTTGAGGTCAGGTACTTGGCTTATAAAACCTAAAGTCTGGAAATGGGGGAGAAAAAAGGTGTCCTTTTCCTGCTTGTGAAGCTCCAAAGATTTCTGAGCAGGTCTCAGTCTGTTGTGAAAGTTTTTGAAGACACAGTCAAGGTGTTGCATATCCTTTTTCCTCATATTTGATGAGGAAATGCCCCAACAGGATTTATTCCTCCAGAGCATCCACAGAGAAGAGACAGTGCAGTCTCTAACAAGTGCTGGCCCCAATTCTGATGCCATCCAGGCCTGTTAATTCTGTCAGAGGGAGAGGAAGATTTAGATGTTTGTTTCAGTACAAATCATGAGTTAGTCACTGGAAAACTGGATTTGCTTAAAAGCAGAAAAAACACATTAAAACAACCCTAAAACAACCCTGTTCCAGCCCCAAACTGACCCTAACTAAGCAGGATAAAGCACCAAATAATCATAGTAAGTAGTTGTGTCTACAGAAGGACCCAAGCCCTAGGTCCTCTCCTGAAGTACTTGAGGTGCTACAAAAAGAAACCACCAGTAACAAACGGCAATTTAAACATTACATTCTGTGAAGTCTTGGCTTGCCAAATGCCTGAATGAAAAAGAATGTGAAAGATGGTCTCCTTCATTCTAATTCAACCCAGAATCTCGGATTATCTGTTAAAAATAGGACATTTTCTCTTCTCTAATAATAATAATTTTCCATAGACAGCTGTTGATGTGCCCATAGGTTCACAATAGCTCTTTTTGCAGTGGGTTGAAATAACAATTTCTTCAACTCTGTCTTTGAATTCAGAGCTGTACAAGCTATTCACAGCGAACACTCTAATCAGTGAATTTCAGCTTTTATTCTGCCTGTAGATTGTTGCAAATGCCGCACACAGACATTTGATATAAATAAACTTTGCCCTGACGGTTGGTTCACAACATGTTTTCGCTGTGGAGTTTCAATATCCATTATTTCCCACTGCACAACTGCTCACCTTGGCTGACCAGTGCTGTTTGTTCTGGGCAAAAGCAGTCACCAAGAGGAAATCCACGCCATGGGGCTGTGATGGTCCGATGGATAAGGTGTGCACAGTTAAGTTAGGAGGAGCAAGATCACAAGGCTAAAGAGGTTTTCAGGACTATTTTAATATTTCCTTTCCAGTTCCCTTGACTCAGACCTTGCTTGTAACATCACTATGAGAACAAAGAGGCCACTTGAACGTTATAGACTGAGGTCAAATTGAAAATTAATGATCTCTTATCACATTCAGACAAAGCTCCAGCTGCAAAGGGTGGGGTTGGGTGCTTTTCTGGTTTATTTAATTGCCACTGAATCAGGGCTCTGAACAGGGCTTGCCTAGTCAGAGCTGCAAAAGATGAGCTCACATGGCATTTTCCAAGTCCCTCAGCTGTGCCCACGCCAGAGCCTGGCCTGGCAATCCTTTACATGGCTGGTATCTTCGGTGAGAGCAAACGGAGTGCAAGTTTAATATCTTAATGAAACAAATGTCAGGCATTTGTTTTATATGAATAAAACATCTTTGGCATAAACCGCGGCGAAAAACAAATTCCAAAAAGGTTGTAAATCAGAATTCAGCTTTCAGTGCGCTAAAATGTGTGTGTGAAAAATTATGCTGAGGAGCCAGCTCTATCTAAACTAAATCGTTTGGCAATGCCCTGTCAGCGCAGGAGAAAATGGATGTAATGTGCACATATGCACAAGGAGTGACTCACAATGATGTACAAGTGTTACTGTATCTACTCCAAAAGAAATACCTGGAAGTCAGGAAATATGGCTCCACGGTTCAGCAGATTTGTCTGAGGATAGATGTTCTGGTTTTGAAACTCTGTTTTTTCCCCAGAGTGCTGTAAAGATGTCTCATGCAAACAAATACAGTCTGGGTCAACCGGTATCTCTGGGACTATTGCACAAACTATAGTTTTATTCGGTATTTATGGGAGAAGAGTTTCAGGAGAAAAATGTGCCTTGCTGGCAGCGTAAGGACTGAGCAGTAGATTGATATCTGTAGGTCCTGGAGCAAGACCTGTAGCCTAAACACACACACATTAATCTATATGTAAGTCCAGGCAGTTCCTTAAGCAGTCAGGACAGTTTAATTGCCTATGAATATTCATATAAATGAGTTTTGTTTGGAGGAAGGGCAGCAATCTCGACTACTTGTACCAATCTGTATTCAAGCAGAGAAATCATCTGAAGTCTCCGGTTTCCTGTTTATAAGAGTTTGGGCTGCCCAGACAAAACACAGCAGCAGGAACAATAGCACAGGGCTTGGATGACTCTCACAGCACCTCTGAGACCAGGAAGGTAACATCACTCCAAGTTAAAATCACAGTGTAAGAGCTAGAAACCTCAAAATGATCTGGTATGTGCTTGTGAAGCCAGTGCTCAAATGCACGATGAAATGGCAGCGTCAAGTCTTAAATGGTTTGGGTTGGAAAGAACCTTTAAAGGCTATCTAGCCCAACCCCCTGCCATGGACAGGGACACTTTCCAGTAGCCCAGGTTGTTCCAAGCCCCATCCAACCTGGCCTGGAACACTTCCAGGGATGGAGTATCCACAGCTTCTCTGGGCAACCTGTGCCAGTGCCTCAGGATCCTCACAGCCAAGAATTTCTTCTTAATATCTACCTGAATCTACCTTCAATTAAAGCTGTTATCCCTTTGGCTGTCACTGCAAACCCTGTTAAAAAGTCTGCTCCCATCTTTCTTATAAGCCCCCTTTAAGCACTGAAAGGCCACACCTTTACCCATCCCATACACCCTACTCTATTTTACTGTTAGTGTGCATGAATTGACACGCACCCTTGGGTCAGCTGCTGTTAGTCTGTTGGTCCTTGAAGGGGTTTGCTGGCACAGCCTGCCCTTTGGAAACCCTCCAGAAGGGAAGAACATATTTTCCCATAGACAGTGTCAGGTCCTTGCGTTCCTTTGCTGGAAGGAAGTCCAGCACTGTCAGGTGCAGTGATTGAGGTTTCTTGGAAAACTCCGATGAGGAGGCTTGCGAGGAGAAGACAGAGAAACGATGGAGGACCCTGCCAGAAGAGAAGGCCAGGTATAGCTCCCTTGGTCACCATGGTGAAGAGGGATTCAGCTCAAACAGAGCAGCAGACTGTCTCCTGCTCACTAGACTGTGATGCTCCAGTTCATCCTACTGAAGGGCATCTGCGAGACAGCGCTGAGCACCACTCAGGAGCTATTACGTAGTAGGTCGCAGTGTTGACAAATGTTTTCAATTTTTTTTCTGAAGTGCCATTTATATCTGACTTTCCCGTGTTCTTCCCTGCTGCTACCCCAGTGTAAACAGCGTGGGGTCGTACAGGAACCACTCTCCCTCTTTCCAAAATGGCATTGCTGGGGATCTGAGGATGACTAATCTCTCCTGTTTACAGTCTGCTAGCTGTTTGAATCCTAACATAACTTAGATGACAGGGTTTGGGAGACTAAAGAATTATATGTTGCCAAGCTACTAAGGAAAATCTGAAAAAAAAAAAAAAAAGACTTTTCATGAAGTGTTTGGTAATTTCCCTCACTCCCTTAAACATCACAGCCTAGAGTTTTGCTACCCTGCTCTTCCCTCCATGTTTAAGAAATGCCTGATATATGCACCTTCCCCATCTAAGACCAATTTCCAAGATGCCTACGAGAAGATGAAAGAAGAGGAAGGAAGCAGAGATAGTAATTTAATCATGCCCTGGACTCACTAGCCTTTAAACAGCTGTGTTGGTATGAGAGATTTCCTACAAAAATTCCCAACTTGGTTATCTAGTCCCTTGTCCACATCTGTAGCATATATATATATATAACTATATAACCCTCATACATACATACATATATATATATTTAAAAGCCAGCCGCATGTTCACTAGCTGCCTTCATAAGTGTCCAGCGAGCCTTTAAATTATCTCCTTAAAAATTCTTTTGCAGTTATATACCACTTACTTCAGCCTGCATTTAAGCCCATTAAATAAATCAGAGCAGATCCACAATTCCACAAGTCCTTTTTACTCACAGGAAAGATACAGGCAGAAAATGGTTGTCTGTCTATAAACCAAAGCTGAAAAAGTTATATCAGAAACGAGGTGTAAATTTTTAACATTGCACATAATTCAGCTGTTAGAACAATTTAACATTTGGGTACTGCACATGGGATGTGGGATAATTTTTGTCACTTGAAGCCTCTGAAATTGGAAAACTTCCTAGAAGATATGTTCCAACTCAACCACAAGTGACTGAGCTGCAGACTCAATAACCCAAAATTGAGGTAGGTTGTGTAAATGTCTCTGATCTGCCCCACACGGTGCGGGAGGCAGGAGAACTGTGATGGCATCAAAATCTATGAAAACATTTTGTCTTTTCTCCTTGGTGTTTCAAAAGGAGCTGTCACAGCACAATCAATTAAGAAAAGATGAAAAAGGTGCAGCAAATAAACCTACAGTCAATTAAAAACTGAAGGTAGAAGATGGATATACCCTACAGAAGCTGAGGTGAATTTTACAATTAAACAGAATGGTCCTGATAAATTAAATAATGAATCACATACCAAAGTCGATACAAAAATTTTATTTTAGATACAACACATGAAGGAACAGAAGAACTCAAATAGCTGTGGAAGAACATAAATACCCATTTGGAAAATATATTAAGCCAAATAGCTGTCATAGTAACCTTTGCAAATAAAAGTGTTTAAGAGGATCTTTACCAGAGAATACGACATTAAGTGGTGTATTACTTCAGAAACCTGGCACTATTACTCATCTTAAACGGGAAAGATTTGACAAGAATGGGAAAACTCAGCTGAGCCAGCCTAGCAGGTGTGAGGAAAAGAATGGTTTCAAAGCAAAGCCCATGGTGCTCTTCAGCATTGAGCCCTTTTGGAGCTCCTTGCTGTGAGTTTTACCTAATGGCAGCTGTTTTGAACCAGCTAGTGGATTAACAAGTGATCTTCTAAATCATTTCTGGAAAAAAATTACACGTGGCTGTTTGTGGAGTTGTTAGGGGAACGAGATCTTTCCTAGATTATACTTACCTTTTATACTTTTTTTTTTTTGCATGATAACCTAAAGAGTGTTTTGTAAATTATTACATTATTAGTGCAGAATATAATACAGAGTAATATAGAAGCATGGCCACATCATTTTCATACAACCACAGGATCACAGAATGGTTTGGGTTGGAAGGGACCTTAAAGACCATCTCATTCCACCCCCTACCATGGGCAGGGACACCTTCCACTAGTCCAGCTTGCTTCAAGCCCCCTTCAACCTGGCCTTGGGCACTGCCAGGGATCCAGGGGCAGCCACAGCTTCTCTGGGCAACCTGTGCCAGGGCCTCCCCACCCTCACAGGGCAGAATTTCTTCCCAATATCCCATCTAACCCTGCCCTCTGCCAGTGGGAAGCCATTTGCCCTTGTCCCATCACTCCAGGCCCTTGTCCAAAGTCCCTCTCCAGCTCTCTTGGAGCCCATTTAGGCACTAGAATTTTCAGAATATGTAGAGGAGTTACAGGCATTTTAAGTTGAAAAGCTACACTGTCATGTTTTAAAAGCTAAACCAGGCCTCTTTTTGTCTCCATCTGTGCATGGGAATGAAAAGGAAGAAAAATCTGCCTCTCTCTAACAAACCAGTCCAACTGCTGCCTGTGGTACTGTTATCAGTAAATGGAAAACTTGTTGCAGTAGGAATCAAGGAGATGCTGACTGCATTGGTTTGGGCTCATGCCACAGAATCTTTCTGACAGGTACTGCTGGAAGCAGAGGTGGGGGGGATTCTAATAACAAGAGATGCTTCTGAAATTGATAAACATCACTTAATCTGGACACTCGAAGCTGAGAAAAGCCAACCATTTTCCCTTAGCACCCTTCTACTGCAAGAAAGAAATTTTGCAAAACATGAGGATACAGCTAAAACGAGCAAAACTCTTAAGGGGGAAAGAAAATAACGTTTATGATGAAAAGTAGCATGGTAAGACATTTCCACAAATAGGGAAAAAATTACTTACATATACAATATTATGTTTTGGATACACTCAATTGAGGAGCAGCCTCTCTGGATGCTCCTCCCACTCTCCCCATCGCTTTTTGACCTGTGCAATGTCTTATTGCTTGTTGTCAAAATTGCTGAAGTTTCAGGAACATATTCATGCAGGTCCATCTCCTGTCTCTAAGAGAAAATCCTGATAAGTTTGGTAAGACTGGAGGTTACTTCCACACTATTTTTATGCTCTATCTCTGGTCTTAATACTGATATTGCATCTTAACTTTTAACTGCAATATGAAATCTAAGCCTTTAGCTGATTACAAGGCTAGACTTCTCTAATACCTGGCCTCTTATCCCATACCATTTGGTCTTGTTCTTAACAGAGCTCATTTTGCCTTATTTTATGCTGTGGCCTAGAGATTTTATATGCCATAAAAAAATTCCTGAACTTTGACTTTTACTCCGGCATAAGGCACAGCTCCTTTTCCTCTTCTTTGTACTCTGCCAGAAGAGGCAAACATTGATGATTACACCTTCTCCCAGGGAGTTTTTACTACCATTTTATTGCACTTTGGTCAGTTGATAAAAATAACCACATTTCACTGCTTCTGTAACCTGAACATCTTAATGTCAACCATCATCACACCTGGATAATGGGCAATTAGTTTTTAAATCTGGTCTGACTCATTCTCTCTCTTATGATCTCCATTAAACTCTGGCAGAGAAATCCTTCCCAGATCTTTAGTACCATTTCTGGCTTATTTAAGGTGGTTTTTCTTTTTTTTCTTCCTTGTGCATAACATCCTGTATATTCAAGTGTGTGTGAGTTAAGATTTGCCATTTTAAAAGGATTTCTTGCTTTAAACTTACTATTTCTTGAAACTTGGCCTCATCTTTAGCTCAGCATTGGCTGTAAGAAAAGCAGCCAGGTTGGAAGGAAATTAATATAGAAGTTAGGAGTAATTAAAATTCAGAGTTGGCTGGACACTTGTGAAAAGTGCAGATGACTACCTGTGTCCACATATGCAGTGCATTTGTCTGAGTTACTGGTGTGTGAAAAGCAAGGAATGGAACGAAAGCTCCTCTTGCTGCCATAACTGCAGCAGATGCTGCTTGATGCCTGCTGAAATCCAGAAATATGCTCTCATCCTTTTTCAGCAGGCTTGTCCTATCTCTTGTGCCCTTGATTTCAGCCCTCTGACCTTGCATTTCCTCTGGCATCCTGTAACAAACAAATAAATAGACAAGAAGGTGACTGTGTGAGACTCCAAGTTATTTATGAGAGAAGACACTGCTCAGAGATGCTCCATTCTTGGCAGTTTAAAAACTCTCTATTCCTGTCTGTTTTTAATTAATAGGCTTGTATTTAAGATGAAATGTATTCAATTTGTGCACAGTGCAGAGACTGTCACACTACAAGATCGGTTATATACATAGCAATACAATTATTATTCTCTGCTGACAAATGTACCGTGATATTGATAAAAAAGCAATAACTTCAATGTACATGTCAAAATCAGCCCTGATAGCTTATTACAGATTGTTAGATGAACATAAATATCTAATGTTCAGCCTGTAGTGTTCATTTGTACCATGGCAGATGAAGGCATAGGCTGGAGAATGAATTTAAAGCACAATGCCAGGTCTCTGATATTCGCTGAGTCTCAGCTAGATCTTTGCAGGCATTCATGAAAGTTTGGGGGGCTGTGTCCCCACCCTAGAATCAGGATGCAGAGTAATGCTGATTTTCAACTACTTAAACGTCTTTTAAGTGTCCCTGTGATCTCCTGGTTCAGGCCAAAATCCGCCAGCTTATCCATAACCACCTTTCCATGTTTCCAAGAAGAGAGCGTGGCTCTGCAGGCTGCCTGGGTTGTGCTGTGCCCTTCCAGCTCCCTCCCAGCAGGGAGCAGAGCCACAGAGCAGGCTTTCCTGGTGGAGAAGTTGGTTATGTGCTGGTCAGTCAGAGTCTTTTATGAAAAAGCCTCTATCACGTCAATACATTTGCTTATTTTTATGTCTTTTATTTCCTTTTTTTTTTTTTAAGGAAAGGGAAATGGGGGGGCATAGCCTCAGATAGATGCCACTTCCTCCTTCATTCATCAGCTTTCTTAACTGCATTTAGAAACATAAGTTATGAACAATCTATTTTGGAGGCTCCCAGACTAAAATAAAACGGTTTCTATGGTTGTGGAGCTGGTGAGGGTGTTGAGAGGGACAGGGCTGAAGTACTGACTGAGGCAGTGGTGAGCCTGAGAATCTGCCACAGCCTTCTCCATGTGGGCATCCTGGTGGGCACTGGGTACCCCAGCATCCAGCCAGCTGCGAGCTGGCCAGGTGGAGTCAACCCTCTTCTTCTTTCTCACGAGGACACCACCACAACAGCCCCTGTGTGATGATTTCTGTGTGGCAGAGGGGGGTTTCCCCACCCACATTGCCAGAAGTGAGGCTTATGCTTTTGTTTTGCTTCCCAGTGCCTTGCACCTCTGCTTGGTGGAGAGGAAATGAAAGGTAGAGTCAGTGATGGCAGTGGTGTGATTTACTCTGGTGCTAAGGCTTTTTTTTAAGGTCATCAGCTGCATGATCTCTTCACATAGCAGTTTCAGTTGATCACAACTTTTTAGTGTTTTCCTGTTGGCCCTTTTTTCTTTCTGTACTTTTTCTGCCCTTTCTGCTACATTTTTTCCAATGAAAAATAGCCAGTGCAAAGAGTTTGCTTGCCTGCTGGTTATAGAGACCCAATAAAATGAGCAGCACCATCAGCTTCCTTAGAATTACATGGATGAACCTCATCCAGGTTCCTCTGGGAGGAAAAATTCCCACTTGAGGCACAGGAACACGTAAGAAATCAGAATTTTATCTTCAATTAACATTTATGGATTTCAGCTGACTTGATAATCAAGAAGAAATTTATTTCACTAATAAATATTTTCCTATGTAATGTTACAAGTCTAGTTTCTCGAAAAAATAAAAGGATTTAATTGTTAAAAGGAAAATAAAGTTAGCTTGCACCGACGTAGTCATCCTTCTTTGTGATCCCTCAAAGCAGGAAGTTTGGATTGCATCTGTTCTACGATGAAAGTCTACCAAAAATGTTACATCTACCATCTGATGTGCAGGTAATGGAAACCATTGTGCCACACTAAAGCTGAGATATAAAACCAAGCACTTGGCTATATGTAAATGGCAAAATACTGTGGCTTTTGTTTGTGAGCAGTTTTGTGCAATATTATCAACTAACTCACATTTTAAAAACAGCCACTGCATCTCAATTACTTGCATTTTGTCTCCTCAGTTAGTTGTACCTTGACTAAAATGTCTCCTTTTTAAATTTATTGACTGGACACACACAATGCATTTTGGGCTGGAACATCATCCTTCTCCTATTATGACTCAGCTGCCCTATATTTGCATCCTTTATTTTGTCAGAGAAAAGAGGAAAAAAAAAAAAAAGAAATCATCATAGTGCAGACCAACTCACTGCTAATTGTAGTCTCTGAAGAAAATTAAGATGCTCTAATACCCCATTAGAGTCTCTACAATTCTTATTAGGCACCAGGATATGTTTCCCTAATTAATAGTTCCTTTAGTGTCCAGATTAAAAATAGCTGTTAAGAGCTCTGGGTGGATGATACAGCAGTATGAAATAGCATCACACCTGTCTCCCTGTTGCAGCTTCCCAAGTGTAAGTAGGAGTCAGAATTTCCCTCCTCATTAAACAAAAACACTGATAGATAGGACATCACTTGGCATCTCCAAAGTGATACACCTAAGACATACCATCTGCTACGAAGTTGCAAAAACATAGCCTGAGAAAAGTGGGACATCAAGGTGGAGCTTAATTTTCTTTAGTCAGTTTTCCGTCTATCCTGGACTAGAGTGGGGATGTTCCCGGCACGGCTCGTGATGGCTGTAACTGTAATGGCACAGGACAGCAGTGAGGGAGCACGGCTGGGATTGCAGTCATTTAGGAGTGGGGAGATTTATGGGGAAGTAGGGAAACTGCTCCCAAGATAGACATGCTTTTAATAACCCGGGAGATACTACTTTTGAAGGTAGCAGGAATCCCAGCTTGGGGCTCCCCTGCCCTGGAGAGTGCTCTCAGCACTGAATTGCAAAGTTCCTTTTGCTTTCTCTTCCCCTTGTCACAGGAATTATTTTAGCATAGTGCAAAGTGCACAGAGCCTGACTAGCAGCTCAGCCTCTGCTCTGAGGGCTGCAGGTGCTTGCTGAAGGAGGAGATTGAAGCTTCAGACTAAGGTGACCATAAATCCCAGATGTCCTACTTGCAGGAAAAGTAGGACAGAGAGGCATGAGCAGACATCCAACACCTTTCCTCTCTGTGCCTCGCCAGATCCAGACCTGGGTTTCAGGCTGAGAAACAGCCTGAGAAATCAAAGTGAATAAAAAAAAAAAGATGACTTTCCAGCTGCATTTGCAATGGCATTTTTTGGGCACCCTCCTTCAGCATTCTGAGCACTGTGAGTCTCAGTCAGGTCCCTGAGAGCTGGAGACAGAAATACGGGAACATTCCCATCTGCTCGCAGACAGCCTCACTCTTTCAGACATCCAGCAGCCCAGCTGGAGACACTGCTCTGCTCAGGTTGCCAAACAAACAGACAATTGGATAAAATCTGGGGGCAGAAAAAGTGGCTCCATTTGGAGTAACAAGGTCATCCTAGTTCAGCAACATGATTTCCTGCAGCCCTGGGTCTGGCAACACCAGCCACCCCACACAGCTCCAGACAGTGCTACCTGCCTCCCCCCTGAAGGCCATGCAGCTTCCTTCTCATATAGTTGTTCAAGTAAAAGACTTCTGGCTTAACATTCCTGCTTTAGCACACACATCAGCTCCAAAAAAACCACCTCTCTGATGTGCTGGTGGTTACAACACAGTTATAACACACAATAGATCATCACCTGGACTCCTCAGAAACTGAAGAGTTATGGTTTTAAACTGAGACAGAGTAGATTTAGGTGAGATATTAGTAAGAAATTCTTCCCTGTGAGGGTGGTGAGGCCCTGGCACAGGTTGCCCAGAGAAGCTGTGGCTGCCCCTGGATCCCTGGAAGTGTCCAAGGCCAGGTTGGACAGGGCTTGGAGCAACCTGGGCTAGTGGAAGGTGTCCCTGCCCATGGCAGGGGGTTAGAATGAGAGGTTCTTTGAGGTCTCTTCCAACCCAAACAGTTCTATGATTCTCTGAAAAAGAATCCTAATCCTTTCCATCCCAAAATCCTGTGAGCAAAAAGTCTCCACAGTTTACAGCATCCTAGTCCTCAAAGCCACCACCAATGGGTGCACTGTCTGGAAAACACACACCGTTTTCCAAAGACAGGCCCTGAACATGATCTTCACAGAAGAAACATCTGCCCTCTGTCCCCAGCTCCAGGAGTCCTTTTAACTCCTCACAGGTCCTTTTAACTCCTTCATCAGCACCTTGGGTGTTCCCCAGTGCTCTGACTGGTGTAGCCATGGAGAGGAGGATGCTTTCCTGGAAGGATGCCTGTGCTGAGACACTGCAGGAGCTGTTATGAAGCATGCAAATGTTACACCTTGTTTCTGAATATCTCAACTGGAGTTTCTGAGCTCTTACCATGCACAAACGTAGCAAATTCACTGCTTTCCCCTCCCTGCGTCTCTTCAGGCCTAAGGCAACGGCTGCTGCAGAGACCACCTGGGTTAAATTAACACAATTAAACAGTGTTAAGCTGCTCTAGGAAATGCAATGCTGTTTTCTGTGTTACTGAAGTCATGGTACGTGGCTGTCAAATTACTGTTCGGGAGCAGGAGGAGGGTCTGTGGGAGGAGCTCGAAGCAAAAAGCCTCACCTGTGTGCTGCTGTGTGTGCAAAGCTCCATCTCCTCATCTAAAGGAAATCACAGAATCATAGCATCACAGAATGGTTTGGGTTGGAAGGGACTTTAAAGCTCATCTAGTTTCAACTCCTATTCCATGGGCAGGGACACCTTCCACTAGACCAGGCTGCTCCGAGCCCCATCCAACCTGGCCCTGAACACTTCCAGGGATAGGACAATCTATAATACTGTTTTACCACCCTCACTGTAAAAAGAAATGCTCATTAATGTGCTGCCCCTTGTCCTCTTAACCATTTTTAATTAAAGAACAAGTGTGCCAGGGAGGTTTCCACCTGGTCACCTCCAGGACCTGGATTTGATTTCCAGCAGCTGAAACCAGGGAAGTTCTGCTGCTTGCAATGCAAGAATGGGTAGGATCAGGGTCATCATGTGGTGGATAAAGGCTTGCCAGTGATAGTCACTTTTTCCTAATGGTGCTGGAAGTGGCTTTTTCATGTTGTCATCCTTTCTCTGTAAATAGAAGCACTTGAGGGGGTCAGATGTAAGCACATGTAACTCTGAAGGGAAACTGCACATCAGGGCTCAACCCCTCCTTCCCTTCCTCAGGTCTCAGGGGCAAGTGGACCACATGAGATGGGAAGAGCTTGAACTGGTCCTCTTGGGCCTTCCTTTCTTATCTGTGAGGGTGAATAAATGAGCCATGAAGCACGGCATTTCAGCTCAGCCACAGCCAATACTCCAGGTTTTCAACACAGGAAGAAGACGGGGACGCTTGGTAAAGCTCCATTTCTAGCGTCTGGAAAGCCAGAGGAGAAACAGAGTGCAAGAAAACATGCAAACATCATTAGTGGAGAAAGATAAGTGTGTTTTTTCTATTTTGCTAACCCAGATTCCATAGGTGATGGAGGTTTTTTTAATCCTAACTATCCCTTTAAGAAAGGCTAGAGACACCCGTCAGAGACTTGTAATGAAATAACATTATTTATCAGTATTAAATATAGATAAACAAAAATGAGAAACAGACTTAATTGAAACCCTCTGTGAAATCTGGCTAATCAGTTTTCATTTCCAGGAGGCTTTAACTTATGTTATTTAATTTATTATTTATCTGTTCTATTTTGATTTTGCTTTTCAGCCCCAGTGCTGGGCGCTTTGGAAAAGTGTGGTGAGAGGTTGGAAGTATCGCCCTGACTTCAATCAGGCCAATACTTCACCCATGTTTGATTATTACTAAGGCTTTGATAAGCTTAATGATCACACAAGGGTTCTCCTGACTTCACTGCTGGCACTAATTTTGAGCCCAGGCACACTACAATGTGTTTCCTGACCACCAAAGTGCTTTTCCTATTGGATCCAGTTTTACCTCCATCCCATGCAAACACCATGCCATTTCACTTCATTTCTTTAATTTATAGGCATCAAAGTTGCTGAATCAGGAAACTGAGGTTGTAGCTGTTGAAGAAACGAATCCCACATTGTGACAAACTGCTTTTTCGGCAGATTTTCTCGTGTTCCTCATTCTGAGTCACTGTCGCACATTTTAAAGGCCAGAGTTGCATATGAAGCTCTTGATGGTGAGAGCTGAGCCCTTTCTTGTGGTTTCTGCAGGCAGACAACGCTGTCCTGTGCCTCTACTGGTTGCCAGTAGCTAATGGTGCTTAATTCACATCACTTCAGTACTTCCTGTGTCACTGGAGCGTGTGACATTGCCCACCAGAACTGAAAGTGAAGTGGTTACATTTGACTGTGTTAATTGGATTCTAATTAGCCCAGCAATGCTGCTCATCTCTGCTCAAGTGTAGCTCACCGGGATTCCACCTCTTCATGAGAGGACTGGGAGAATCAGGGGGAAGAAGTAAAATCCAAGCATCAGGGGGAAACAAAATATTAAAACTGGATAGAACAGATTAAACTTTTTATGCTTAGCTCTAGCAGTGTTTGGCCCTTCAGGGTGGCGGTCAGGGAAAGCAGAGCATCATTATCTCTTTAAGATGCACTACTGGATTTACCCATTTGGGCAAGTATTTTCTGCCCTCCCCCTCCAAAATAAACCCCATACTCTGCAGTTGTATGCACAAATTTATCCTCACAATATGCCTTGGAGATAAGGAAGTCAGTTGATCCCCCTTTTGCAGGGAGGGGTGATTAAATGTTTTGCCTGGAGTCACTATGGGAAATCCCAGCAGAAGCAGAAAGGAGCCATGGGTCTGCACTGCTCCTCTCCAGCTTGACACAGGAACCTTACAGCACTTAAGGAATTATTAAAATGTTAAATGAGTTGAAATTAAAGGCTCTGTCCAGAGCTGGAGCCATCATTTGGATTACTGACTCAGTTCTTTGGAAAACACACAATTGTGGCAGTATTATGAGTGCAATTACAGCCAGTGGAGAATTCTCAAATGAAGGGCAAATCAAAAGGATACCATCTATGTTTTATATTTCTGTGGTCTCTTCCATCTCAGCGCCGATAGAGAGCATGGATGTGCATACATGTCTCAAACATATGTTGATTTTTGTGCTTGTCAGCAAGTTGGGCTCTGGGGGAATTCTCCCACAGAGGTTACGCTGAGATAGAGCAAGAAACAGGGTGAGCAGCTCACGGGCTTTAAGAGCTTCTGTTTCTCCTCGAGTTGTGATCTGGAGTGCGTGCCCTTGCCCTCTTCCACCCTCCCTCATCCTCCTTTCACGCCCGAGGTTTCCATCCTTTCCCTCGCCAGGAGCACCCGGGAGCAAATTGTTCAGGATGGAGGGAGGTGGGCACAGATGTGACCACCTGCTGCACATGCCTTTCTTCTCATGGGCTTTTAAAAAGGCACTTCATATTTTAAAGAGGAGGAGGAGGAGGAGGAGGAGGAAGAGCCAGTGACCTTTGGTGTTGCTCAGCACTGACACAGCTGGAGCTGGCCGGGGGTGGTGGGGTGTTATTTTTTACAGGTTGGCAACCAGACGCTTGTTGCAATGATATAGTTCTTTTTCTTTTTTTTTTTTTTTCTTTTTTTTTTTTTTTCCCCCAGTTCCAGAGATCGCCTGAGTGTAGATGTGCCAACACGGGTTCCGGTTTTACCACAGCTAATTCTCTTATTTCAAAGAGCGGAAATATCCTCGGACAAATCTGCTTTGTCAAGGTTGAAAACGTTCCACACCACAGATGGTGACCATAAGGTGCAAGTGAGTTTTCAGCTGAACTGGTGACACCCTACCCATTTGCTTCGCTGCTGAAGATTTTAAAACTAGTTTTTGTTATGAGAAGCTGAGCAAGATACTTCTCTCCAAATGTCTCTTCCTCCTGTTAGCTCCTCACTTCCATATTCATGGCACTCCTGCTGCTACTAGCACTACCATGCGTAGCACCTACTGCAAATTGTCCAGTTCCTGTTGTTAGGATGGCAGTTCCCTTTGGTTTTTGAAAAATTCATTAAGCGAGGGAGTGGAAGGGGCAGCAGAGTCCTGTTATGGTCCAGCACCCTATTGTAGGAGATATTTCTCCCCCAGGTGTGTTCCTGCAGGATGGCTCGCCGGGGTTGTAACCAGATGAGCACCTCCACCTTTATGCAAAGGCAAGTTAGTTGTACTTAGATGATCAGCTACGCTGCAGAACTAAAAAGCCCCAAAATTCTGTGCGCAGGAATATTGTGAGGAGTTCCCCAGCAACGATTCGGGGATTTTCAGGCCCTTCAAACACGGTGTGAGATTTTTCTTGGGGACTGAACAGAGCCTCGACGGGAATGGCGATGGCAGCTTACAATAATTGGTGCTGTGCTCTCCTGATTCCCCTTAACCTAGGGGTTTTATGTTAATGTGAGGGAACCCACCTGTGGTTGGTGGTCTCGGTAGCTGCATCTAATTTTTCCCTTTTGTGAATCCCCTGATTTCGTTGTGATGCCTCTGCTACTATTTTGTGGTGCAGTCATAAGTCCTCACTTCTCTCTTCTCCCTGACTAATTCCTCCCACAAAGAGAAATGAAGTTTAAGGGGGGGGAGGGGGGGGGGGGATAAAGGTTGGTTTGCTCCAGATACAACACCACAAAGGAAGGCCTGGAAGGAAACCTGTTTCTACCTCTGGGAAAGTGAAACACAAAGCAAAAGCTAGTGGCAAGGTCTTCCCTCCCCAGAAAGCTCACCTCCCTTCTCCTTGCCTTTCTTTAACTAGCTGACTTCAAGAGGGGCTTGGTGGCAGAAAGGCAGCAGGCTGGGGACATAAATTACGTTGACTTCCTAAAGAAGTGGAGTTTAGTATTAGATGTGCTTTTGGGCAGCTCCTGCAATCCCTCACCCTCCTTGTTTGTGGTACATCTTTTTTGAGTGAAAAGCTCTATACACATCATGTCAGTGAAAGTCACACTTGCTCTCTTCCTCAGTTTGGGGCTAAATTCAATATAAGCAAGTGCATAATCTGCAGATTAGAGCTGCCACATGGTTCCCACCAAGAGAGGCCCAGTACATATGGGTCCTCCTTGGCTCCTTCACTCTTTTCCTTGCACCAATATGAGATATTTCTTCACCTCTGGCATCTCTCCATTCTACCATTGCCCCATTTCTCTGCTGTGTCTCCAGGCCATGTACCCCTTTCCCTGCACTGCGCCATCTCCCTTTGGCTCCCTGTTGTGGGTGGCATTCCTATTCCAGCACATCACTCTCCATCTACCTCTTCTGCCACTATCTAACACAGTTTCAACCCACAGCTGCTCTCTCCTTGCTCCAACATCCCTTGTGTTGACTGCATAGAGCATAAGCTGTTGGACTTCTCTTTCCAGACCTACCATGGTGTTGTCCTTCTTTACCTCTCGCTTTCATTTATCTGTTGCCTTTATAACCAGTTTCCAAGCTCCCCCTCAAAACTTTCTCCTCTCTGCCCCTCAAATCTATCCTTCACTCTGGTGGTTGCAAAAGATATGACAACGATTTGTTCAGGCCTATCACACTGACCCCTTTGTCTCATTATTTTTATTTGTCACTTGCTCTGGTTTTATCCAGCGTTCAGCTTTATCACAGTATCTTAACATGTGCCTGAGGGTTTTGTATGAGTTTTGCTATTATGGAAGGAGCATGACATGGAAATAAAAACCACCAGGTGTTCAGAAGAAGATGACAATACTGATAGCTGGGTCATAGCATTCTTCTTCTGGCTTCAATTGGAGCAAGACTGAAGCCAGCAGGACTTTCTCCTCAGTGCTGCTGTAAATTATAGTGGCCCCACCTGAGCCTTCTGCCTGTCAAATGCTCTGTTCTTGCCAGATCAATAGCAAATTTTTATCTCTTTTGGGACCCACTTTCTTCAAGCCTGTTGACATGATCTGGCTAGTGAAAAGAAGAAAGACAGTCCCTGCATATACTCAAAACAATCATATTAACATAAACTCCAAAAGCACTGTAAATAGGTGCTCCCACTGCTTTAGGAGGCACTCAAACTATCTGCCATCCCTTATAAGGTGTCTAATTTAAATATTTTAAACCCTGAAATAAATTACTGATAATAAAATTCAGCAGTGTAATACTTCTTTGAATATTTTAAATCAGATATAAATTGTTCAATGAAGTTGATCTAGTCTTAGCATACTTTTCAAGAGATTTAATAGTGCATGATTTAAATGTATGATACTGTTCTGGTATAGTGTATGGCATATTACATAGATTTAAATAGTCCTGGTTGGGATGAAGGTTTCATAGCTCAGTGTTTCTGTATTTTGACAGATACATCTGCTGGTCCAGCAATAGTTTCTGTGCAGTGCCTGATGATCCAAGCGTGAGGGAAGCTTAATTTCTATACACCAATTGTCAGCTGGCATAGTAGTGCATATTAAGCACGTTCTTCCAACATATATTTGTGACCATTTAGAAGATGCTTTTTACATAGGGGAAGAATTAAATCTATATCCAATATATGTTACTAAAAACAATGTTAGTGCCATCTTTTGGGCAAGATTTTAAAGCACATAAGTCAAGAAATTTGATGGTCTAATTCCACAGTAACCATTCTGGAGACCATTTGTACAGCTTGTGTTTTCCAGGGGAATATGCTTAAGACAAATGAAAACAGCTTTACAGTGCTTCTGCAGTGATGTTATTTCGGGTTGCAGAGCAGTCAGACAGTACTGGAAAGTAGGACTTTTTAATAGTGTAGTGGTGTCACTACTTCCAACTTCTGACTCATCAGTAACTATTGCATATTTCTCAAGTGGAGGATTTTTTCCAGTAACTTGCTGTTCTGAATGAGTTTATAGTGAAATGCTGAGCCAATGTTAACTCTGAGTAAAACAACAGCTTTGATAGCATCTACATTCATTCAGTTTTCTCTTTCCTTCACATATTCTTCAGCTCATCAGAAACTTGTTCTTCTAGACTATTGGTTCTTTTGAGTACTGAGCAGACCACACATCTCAAATAAAGATATTTCGTCTGTAAAATGGAGTTGTTGCTTTGGTTGACAAGATAAAAAATTTGGAGATATCCCACAATTTCTTTTTCTTTGGAAGAAATCCTTTTAATCAGAGGATGTGAGACCCTGGCACAGGTTGCCCAGAGAAGTTGTGGATGCCAGCTCTGAAAGTGTTCAAGGCCAGGTTGGACGGGGCTTGGAGCTACCTGGTCTAGTAGAAGGTGGCTGGAATGAGATGGTCTTTGAGATCCCTTCCAACGTAACCCATTCTATGATTCTGTGAATTTCTAGAGTTGGTCTTGGACAGTGGGTCATCTTATGAAAAAACAAGATTGGTCCACTAAAACCAGAACTGATGGTTATCTATTCTAATATTCTCTTACTGTCATACATTTAATACTAACACACAGAGCTTGTTTATTCTGGGTATGAGGACAACAAGTGAATTTTCAGCTAAGGTTCCATTAAGACCTTATAGCTGTTTTGGTTTTCATTTTATTGGCTTCGATTAATGTACATATATTTTTATGTCTCTGCAGCTCAGGAGTCAAACAAACAGCTCAGTCTGTTTATTTAAGAGATTGCATCATCACACATCTGACAAATGCACTCGCTGCATTTACAGCATCGTCGCACCAAGTGCATTTATTTGAACTTTCTCCCATGTACATGGGATCACACATTCAGATAAACACAGCTGTGTTTATTTCAGGCTGCACAACTCCAGATTGTAGATGTATGTCTGGAGCCAGTGGACTACACATGCACTGTACAGGATTTGCAAATTCTTATGGCTGCATTATTTGTCAATTAAATGTCCAAAAGACGTGGAAGGCTCCTATCTCATTTAGAGCTGGTACAAAAGAGACTTTTTCATTATGTGCTTCAAAATAGCATAATATTTGTTCAATAGTTTATTGGGTAAAAATATTTAACCATCCTTGTTAAGAATTAATACCCCTGCACCCATTTGTCTGGACTCCTACTCAACAACGTCTTCATTTGTGTCTCACTTCAACTCACAAACCATTGACTGTGGTGCTGTCACCCTGAGATCATGGTGGGTTGTTCACTAAAGGCGCTGGTTTTGCTTTTACTATTCAGGCAAGCAGCGTTGCTCATGTGAGCTGAAGTCAGTTGTTTAATGACTTCACTGTTTGCAGACTGTGTCCTAAAGATGTTTCTTTATTTGCAATATGAATGAGCAAACCTATTCTCAACAGGGAAAGAAAAGAGCAGCATTGTGTGGCCACGGCGGTGGTTGGGGCTGTGACATTTCGCAGTTGCCATTGTGGTAATTAAGGCCCCGGTGATTCAAAGTCTCGAAATCAGACATTAAGTAATCCCCTGGTGTTACTCATGTGCTTGAGTTGAGCTTAGGTGTAATTTTTTGCATTCTTTTGTAAGAATGCTGGAAAAAACACATCTGATTCAAGAGCACAGCTCCTAACTTCAGACTCTCCTGCGTCAAAACATGAGGAACTTCACCAGGAGCTGTGCAAGCTCAGGATTTGAGAATAGAGCCAAAGTCCAACACAGGACTGAA
>CM076267.1:3537500-3560000 GCA_038380795.1 Pyrocephalus nanus | reverse complement strand
CTGAGGCAGCTCTACCTGCAATTCAGGGCACAAGTTTAGCCACGATGGGGAAATCCCATGGTCTTAGCTCAGGAGATTTTAGCATGATCAAGTCACTTACTCAAATTAGCTTAAAATCCCAAAGCACTCTGAGCCTAAGCCCCTCCTCAAACCCCAGCACTGCCAGAAGAAAACCCTCACGGGTGAGGTGGGAGCTTTTCCCAGCACTGCCAGCCACTCAATGGGATGCAGCTCTGCCAAGAACCAGCTGTCCTGCTGAGGCCCCTCAGAGCAACACATTAATGTCCCCTTCCTAATACCTCCACAATTGCTAATTTTGTTCCTTTTTTGGTGCTCCTAGACTTTCTGCTTTTCCTCAGCACCTTTTTCTGTGTCCTCCTCACTGAACTGCCCACGCTGTCTCAGTCCCTCCCTCTGACTTACTTTTCCCTAACATCAACAAGCCCAACCCTTGCCTCGTTCCACTTCTCCACAGTGCCACTCCTGCTCCATTACTTCAAATTCCCTGATTTTTTTTTTTTTTTTTTTTTTTTTACGCTACATTTGATGCTCACTACACCCTTCTCTGTCCCATCCCTGGAAGCATTTTAGGTCCGATGGGATGGGGCCCTGAGCAACCTGATCTAGTTGAAGATGTCCCTGCTCATTGCAGGTGGGTTGGACTAGATGACCTTTAAAGATCCCTTCCAGCCCAAACCATTCCAGGACTCTTACCCCCACAGTTGTGCTCCATCCAGTTATCCATCATTTTTCTTCTCCTCAAACAGAAGTCAACCACCTCCACTGCTTCTCACCCAGACTTGCCTCCACCTGCCCTCCCCAAGGCTGGGTGATGCCCCTCAGTCTTTGCCTGCTTTGCTCATCCCTTCCACGTGGCTTTTGTTCATCACTGCACCTCCCACTCGTGCTACCTGAGGCCTCCCCCCAGGCAGCACAGAGGTAGCCTGGCAGGGAATCATCCATATTTTATAAATTAATTTAGAAACCAGACAATTAAAATCCTTCATATTTTCATATTAATTAATATTAGTATTAAAGAGGCCACGCTAGAGCTATTTAGTCTACCACATCCACACCAAGGCCTCAGTTTTGATCTGAGGGAACCTGACAGCTTGAGCAAAGTTCTTTGTTCAGACACCACACAACATACCTTAGCAGTGTGCAGTGTGCAGCTGTTACAACACTAATTGAAATATGTTTTCAAATGTATCGGGTTTCCAGACATTTGCAGAAGAATTATTTTCTTCCCCCCATGTGCCAACCCCAGTATTTCAGCCATTTAAAAGGCGTTTTTAATCCCTACAGCGTGTTAGTAGGCCATAAAATAAAGCTGAAGTAAGGTGTTTTACACTGGGGATGGGGATAAGCCTAGAATTGTAGGTAGATGTGGAGATCCTACAGTTGTAGGTGAATGGGGAGGACCTACAATTTTAGGTAGTCCTGGAATCCTTTAATGGTTAAAGTTTATCTTGTTCCACCCCCCTGCCATGGACAGGGACACCTTCCACTATCCCAGGTTGCTCCAAGCCCTGTCCAACCTGGCCTTGGACACTTCCAGGGTTGGGGCAGACACAGCTTCTCTGGGCATCCTGTGCCAGGGCCTCACCACCCCCACAGGGAAGAATTTCTTACTAATATCTAATAATATCTTCCTAATATCTAATATCCTAATACCTGAAAAAGTCCACTCTTTTTCAGTTTGAAGTCATCACTCCTTGTCCTGGAGCACTGTCGTTCAGTGTCATTACATTCAGAACATCACTGGGGTAGAGGTGAATCAAAAGCAATCAGATTGAACAGCCCACTCCACAGGTTTTCCCAATCTCATCTGAGAGCACCTGTGTCCCCCGTGGGGGATGGAGCTAGGAGAGAGGAACCCAAGGCAGCTCCCAGGAGGGCTCACGAAACACTTGTGTTTCATCGAGTGGATGCACGATGTAAATGCCACAATTTGTAGTGAAACTAACTGATAAATCTCTCTCAAATATCCAAAGGAAATGTTTGGGCTTTTTTCATTTTATTGCACAAAAGAGGTTCCCACAGGGGCCCATGCTCAATCTATAGAAGGGAAATTATTACTAATCTGCTTGTGAAGTCTCTGAAATTGCATTTCTGTTGAGACAAAACAACAACAACAAAAACTCTCCAATAGTAAGTATCTCTCAATCTTCCTGGGCTAAAAGTCTTTGACTGAACAGCTCTGCCTTTCCCATTTGCAGTGGTATAAAAGTCAGAAGACATCAGATCACAAGCTGTCACTGGTCCCAGACTAAATATCACCCACCCTTTGCCTAAGGCAAGTGGGTCTTTTTTCAGTGGGAGGGGGACAAACAGGAATCCCACTCTTTGGAGGAAAGAAGGAAACATTTTTGTGACAGTTTGTTTTTATTTTTTAAAGGCAGTTCTTTTGAAGCTGCTCGGGGGGTTGGATGTTAGATGTAGTCCCAATGGAGATGGATTAGTGGCCAGAGCACAGCAAAGCGGTCAAAGGTGCAAGATAAATGCAATTTATATATAATTGCTCAAGCTGCACCTGTTCCATTTTCAATAGAAGACCTTGTCTACAGAACGAATTTCACAAGCATAGAATACATCCTTTTTTTTTTTTTCTTTATTTGAGTGTAAAATGGGGAATTCAAAACTTGTATCAGAGTAAAGCAAGAAAAAATAACCTTTAAATAGCATGTAAATTTTTTATGAATCAAGCTCTAAATAAAGAAAACTCCCAAGCTGGGAATTCAAAATACTAGCCAGAGAGAGCTGATTTGCTACCAGGCTCAAGAACAATATTTAGTTTACAGAATCAATCTGGAAATAAAACTAGTGCTTGCATCAGCATGAAAGCTACAAAAATAAAAAAGAGGTCTTAATAAAATATACAGTGGAAAAGGAAAGGATGAAAGCACTAGCACAGCTATGAGGCCCTTGACAGCCCACACAAGTAATAAAATAGAATATGATGTAATATAGAACAACAATGAAAGGATTTCAAATTTCTAGGTAGGATTCTGAAAAACTGTTTCCAGCTTTTGTTGCAGAGCAGGCACGCTAAGAGTTCCCCTGTGAAGCTACGATAAAGCTGGTGCGTGGCAGACATGGGCGTTGGCGACGGCAGAACAAATGCTAACCTTCACCTTACTTCTGAATCAGTGCTGGTGACCATGGGGGACTGGACCAGGAGCCAGGATTCATCTCTTTCTCTAGATGCTCCATTCTTTTTGCTCTCCTGCTCACTCACCCACTCCTCTTTTCGCTCCTTATCAGCAGCACAGAGATTTTCTTGCTCGCCAGAGCACCGATGCTTTGCCATGAAGGCAACCAGCTTCTTCACCTTTCGTAAGGAAAGTGTCTTGAACCCTGTGCTAAGCAGCTTGGAAAAATCTGAGATTAAACACATGCCCTATTGGCTCAACTAATTTCAGCTTGACCAAATTAGGACGTGTCCATAAGACTTCACAGGAAGATCATGTGAGTACTGAATTCCTGTGCTACCTGCCATGCTCTGCACCCTAATTACAGTGCTGCAACCCCTGGCTTTAAAGAAATAGGACCTCGTGAGGCTCAAACTCTGAGGGGCACATAACTTCTCCTAAAATTAAACAGTATCCCCAAATTAACTTGGCAGAATTTGGTCCTGCAACAAGCAGTGGCCTCTACACTAAATTTCAGATGAGCCAAAACCAATGCAATTCACTCATTGCAGTAACACAATGAGTTTTCCTTCTCCCACTGCAGAATACCACCAATACTGCATAAATTAAAAACTATGGATTGTGAAATTTAGGGCCCTTTTTCTACTGTGTTCAAGCTATGGCAGGCATGGTGTACAGAGGTGATCACAGAGCAACTTGTTCTGTGGATGCAGGATCCTAGTAAAAGTTCTTGGGTTAACACGAAGAACTTGCTAAATCCTGTTCTTTTTGCCCTGGCAGGGAAACTCAGCTCCACTGCAACACCTAAAACATTCCTGTTTTCTCATTTACAGCACTTGACAGTAAATGATAACTAAGGTATTGATTGCAATAGGTATATGGACCATGAGAAGGGGTGACAAATAAAAATCTGATTGTTCCAATATCAGAAAAAAAGTCCTAAGAAAGCACATAGATTCTTTTTACACAGGAAAACATCCACTTTTTGTGCTTCTCCAGGAAAGACAGGAAGCGTTTTAATTCCTCCTAAAGCATATTTTTTAATGAAGTTACAATGGATTAGATGATCAGCTGGTCAAAAAAACACCCTCAGAAAAGAAGCTCTTTCTCTTTTTTAGGTGTCAAAAAGTTGATTGAAAACCTGGACCTGCTCTTACAATGACCCCAAATGCAGAAGATAGTGCTGCTTTCAATTCGGTTCCTTCCTGCAGTGTCACACCCATGCTGTTAATGAAATTACAAGCTTCACCTGAAACTATCAAATTAATTTGAAATTCTCTTAAGATGCACCTGAGTCATTAGCCAAAGTGCCAGTGCAGTGTGCCTCCTGAAGGCTGTGCATCAGGTATGGAGATCCTCAGAGCTCCCAACCACCTCTACCTAGCACTAACGTGATGCGTGGAGGCTCCACAAGAGCGATCACGTCCGTAATGACGCTTCCCACTTCACACAGCGAGTCCCATCGCAGGATCTCAGCCTGCTTGAACTCATATTTACGACGCCCCGGAGAGGCGGGCTGGTATCATTTCCCTCTGTTTCAAAGATGGGCGAAGGTGAGAGGAAGATGAAGCAACTTGGTGCGATTCTCAGAGGAACTTCTGCGGCAAGGCAGAGGAGAAGCGCGGCGCTCTCAGCCCCAGCCTTTGCCATAAGACCATCCTCTCTGTCTCAAAATGCCCTGCTCAGGCTTGGTGAGGTGCTGGAGTTCTGTTGTATTGAACGTGACACCCTACACACGTTCTGGATCATAAGGCCGAGTCCCATAAAATTGACGGACTCAAAGTCGAGAAGCCAAAAGGGACAGAGGAGAGAAGGAGAAGGAGCTGCAGCATTACAGCTGTGTGGCATTTCCCTAGGCAGTGGGTTCCTGTGCTACTTCAAGACCATAACATATTTTTGCTTTTACGAATGCAGTTTATTTTGCAAATCAAGGTGATTGCACACATTTCAGCTTGTCAAATTTTCAGCCTTTCAACCATATGTCTGTCGACCTTATGGACTACCAACTTTATGGGATTCAACCATATGTCCAGATCCTGATATATATGAAGGCCAGTTCTAACATAAGAGCTTTACGGTAGTAGTGTAGTAAACCATAATGTTTGCAGATGGCTGTAATAAAATCATTCAGGAGAGGAAAGGTGCAGGGACGTAAAGCCTTCAAAGCTTCTTCTCCTGAATAAACAATTTGATCTGAATAATGTAGTGGTGGGAAGCACATTCCACCAATGAACTGGCTGATCTAGTCCAAAATGTTGCTTTTAATTTTCTTTCCTAATCCCATGTGTATTTTAACTTCCTTTTGTATTTTCCTTTGTGGGATTAGCTTAGAATCTGGCAGAAAAGTATAAGGAAAAATAACAAAGTAAAGGATTTTGTTTTAAAGGCACAGTCCACTTCTGAATTGTAAATTTTTCATCAGTGAAATGCCAAATGGTTATGTGCGGCCTGGAAGATGTATTAATAGAGAGGTATAAGGTTTTTACTGTCACATGGTGAGATTGAAGGATGATGTGACTTGCTTCATTTCCTGAAGCGGGACTCAGCTTTCAAAGTTAAGGAAAGTTTCCTCCTGAGTAAGCTTTTTCTAACTCTAGGAAGTTGGAGTTTGGTTTATGTCCTGCTGCACAATAACTCACATGATAATTCACATTCCCTTTGTCTAACATAACTTGATATCTCTATTATTTGGGAAGCTCTGGTCCCGTTTTCCCCTAACTGAAACATGCTGAGCCGATGTGTCCCCCTCAGAGAGCTCTGCCCTGGCTGACAGTGGGAAAGGGAACACTGTCTGTAAGGGGAACCATGGCCAGCATAGGTGTGATGGAAGGTCTTTTTCAAACCAAAGTATTTTTTAAGCTGACAATCTGCGGTGAGCTTTGCCAAACTTCCTCGAACTAGACAAAAATCAGTTCCTACTCAGGAAAGAAGAGAACCTTCCCCAGGCATTAACTGGGAAGTGAAAAAGTGAACTGCAACCTGCCTGTGCCACTAGCTTGCAAAATCACAGCAAGAGAAACCCCCCTGAGCTGTTTACTTTCAGATAACTCGGCCCGAACCAGCTCTTATGCTGCTAATGTCAGTGGAAGTTTTTCTATTGGATAAAATGGAGACGGGTCAAATAGTGTCTAAGAAATGAGAAAATACACTGTCACTGTTCCTTCCCATGCCAGACTCTGTGCTGACCAAGTTGCAGCTCTTTCTGAGTGCTAGGGGCTGCCTCATTCCAAGAAGGCTTGTCCTGAGAGATGCTGAGTGCCACAGCTGCCATCGCAATCAGTCTGAAATCTTGTGTAGCACCCACTGACATTCACCCCACCGCATCCAGCTGTCCTTCACCAAGGAACAGCCATTAACGAAAACTGAAAAGTAAGCTGAACTGAGCAAAAGAACTTTTGAAAGCCTCATGACGTGCCAAACCCTTCGTGGCGCAAATGTGCTCATGACAGACCGTGAAGAACGCAGCATGAACCTCGGCCCTCCCCTCAGAGCGCGCGCGGCCGCCCTACCTGTGTGCTCGTATTTGTGTCGCAGCAGGGAACTGCTCTTCTGGAATGTCTTGTCACATAAGTCACACGCGTACATGCCACTTTCTGTCTTCTTGATCTTCTTTCGGGACAGACAGGAGTCGGAGTCCGTCATGTCGTCGAGGCCGGACATGTAGTCTGGGGTTCCATCAAGCAATTCTCCCTGCGAGGGAACCACTCGTCAGCCACATCGCTGCCACCACCGCTCCTTCCCACGGGGGAACCGACCACCCAGAGAAATTAAAATCATGTCCCCTTAGGACGGTGGTCCCTCTTAGCCTAGGGACCCGCTGGCAATGAAATTCCGTGTAAATAATGAAGACCCTTCTACTTCTGTGCCTCCAACCATCGTTCTCTCTCTGAACACGCTGCAATAACATGGTTTACACAACCAACAGCGTTTACCACATCAGCACTAAATGTTTTCAGGGAGCAGAAGGTGCAAAGGGGGAGGCTCTTTGTGGCCACCAAAAGGTGTTATAATATTTTACAGAGGTAAGTGTAAGGAACAGCTAGGGGATCGCTCCTTTCAAAACACCAAAACTTGGATGTATTCTGTATCTGTGGGAAGGTTTTAATTGAATTTTATATTTAGGTACAAATGTTATTATTATGCAATCCATTTAAATGTATGTCTCCCGACTAAAGGCCTCAAGCTATATTTTTATATTTAATTTTGTAATTTGAAATAGGGAATATTAATAACACTTTTTATCAATGTTCTATCTATGTTAAAACAGCCTTCAGCATTAAGCAATAATGAATGTGGATCAGTAAATTATTAAATTTCTTGATATTTATTTTGTCTTGATCCAAAGAGAGTGCAAACTTGCATGATAACATACATTTCCATTTGCTATCACACAGTTCAGTTTTCTTAGACTAGGTTTGCACTAATTAATATTAGAGAAGATTAAATAGGCTTAAATACATTTACAAAGAGGGCAGATGTACTGTAAATTGGAATAGTGGAACAGCTGTTATGGAGGTGCAGTGCTATTTATGCTCCTATTGTGCAAAGAGGGATTACAGTCTGTAATGTAAAACCATACCTGATTTTCACATTTGAAACTATAAAACATTTACTAGTCAGTAAAATTACTAATAGACCGTAACAGGACATAGGGGAACGGGCGCAAATGTAAAAAGAAATTATTAATCTATAATCAGTTAATCTCATTTAACTAAACTCTGTACATTATATCTGAATACACCCAGCAAAAAGCTATAAAAGTATCAGACTTCTGTGGAGCTGCTCTTTGCTGTAGCCAGGCCAGTGACAAAATCCTTTGCTACACCTGCACTGACTCTGGGACAACCTGAGGGAAGGATTAAGGGCTGTACCCAGGCACGAAGAAGTGCTGACCCAGATTATGTGTCCAGGGAAAGACTTTGTCTGCGATTAAGGGCCCTGGCTTGCTACCTCTCCAAATAATTTCATTTAATCTCTGCTTTTTTTCAAAGCTGTTCCAGATGACTGGCAGGATTAGAGGACTGGTAGTCTGGGAAGGGCAGCAGGTGGGCTGAAGGAAGGGGCTACAGGTCAACTTTTTTCATCCCTCAGATATTCATGAGAAGAGAGAACACCTTTCCCACACACAGTGGGTGACCAACCCCCCAAAAACATGGAGGAAAAAAGCTTTGAGGGCTTTCAGTGGAATACAGTGGCTATGAGGCCAGATGGACCTCTGCTTAGAGGAATACAGCTTTGCTTCCAAGTGTGGGAATGGCCCCCAGGGGGTCTCCCACTGCTCCTTTTCCCCATAGTGAGATGTAGTTATGCCCTGGAGAGATAAGTTTCCCTACAAAGTTTTCTTTTTTTTTTTTTCCCCTCTAAGATGGGATTTTTCACAGACATTATTATTATTATTTCTATTTAGATACCAATCTAAGAAGAAACAGCTGAACTCTTAACAGAACAAAACCATCAAGCATTATTATGCCTGTTCAAAGTTACTGGTACTGCTTCTGAACCCAAGCAGAGGTACTTTTAAGGTAATTGCAGTTCATTTTCCTACTCCACCACATTTTTGCAAGTTCAGACTTAAATACACTCTGCTAATTTTGTCAGAAATGTTGACTGCAGCTTTGGGGTTTTTCTTCTGTGAGAGGACATGTCACAGAATGCTAAATTCTAGCCTTTCAGAGGAAAAAGAGTTGCAACAATTTACCTGAAATCCTTGTTTCCGCTGGTACTTTCTCCTTTGCTGCATATCGGCAAAAGTAGCTGCTCCAGTTGGGTAGGTATAGGCCATATGTGGTAGGAAGCTCATCTGATCTAGTCCTGGGTATGGTCGCAGCCCAGGAATACTGGTCTGGACTGGTGGCATAAAAGTGGCTGGGGGAAATGCGCTCTGTGGTGGAAGTGTTGTGTATAAAGGTTTGGCACTAAATGGGTTCATACCAAATACTGGGTTAGTGCTTTTATCCAGATTATTTGAATTAGAAAACTCCTTCTTGATAAAAGTCAAGTTCAGCGGCTCATCTGAGTTTTCAGATGATGAAGAAACACTGTTGTGTTCTAAATTTACACTATTAGATTTTGTTTTGTTCTTTGTGGCTATAATACTTTTGGGTTCCTTCATTTGTTTTGGTAAAGACAAGTCCAAAGGCTCAGCCTGAAGCTCCTCAGAAGAGAAACTGTTTGGAGTGTAAGAACTACTGTGGGAGTTTTTAGAAGATGTGGAAGAAAGATTTAAAGGAGAAGGAGTATTGCTCCTAGAGTGGTCCAATTTATCAACTGGCTTAATATTGGTAAAATGAGGAGGTTTTGTTAGCCTGAGAGGAGTATCACAATTAGTAACACTGTTATGGAGTTCAGCTATAGATGGTGAAGTTATAGAGTCCACAGGCTTTATTGGAGATCTGGCTGACAAAGAGTCTTTAGTGGGAGTGTTGTTGGTGGCAGCCAGCGCCACCTTGGCACTGGCCCTTTCCAGTGATGGTGACCTGGAACTTGAATACTGGTAGACTTTTCTTTGTTCAAACCATTCCTTCACAAATTCCTGAGGAAGGCCAACAGCAATGGAAATTTTCAGTAGTTCATCAGAGTTGGGTTCCATATTCATAGCATAATACGCTTTAAGTACAGACATGTGGTCCTTGTATGGGTTGATGGGGCTAGTCATTCCTTTCTCAGAAAGTACTGATGACAGCAAGAGGGTTTGCTTATCAAACACTCCAGGTTTGTTGGGAACCATGTTCTCGTGAGGCTGAAGGACTGCCTTGATTTCTTCGTTCATTTTACACAGGTAACGCTCATGCTGATGCAACGGAATGGGACCAGGAAAGCTTTCTTTACAGAACTGGCATGAAAATGGGGTGGACACGTTGTGGTTCTCTATCATCTTGTCTTCAGTTACCAGGTCTATTAGGGTTCGCAGCTTCTCTTTTTTAATGTTATTGAGCTGCCTCCTCGAGTCTGTGGTTAAGCTCTGGAGGCAAGCTTTGGCTTCATTGACTTTCTCTAATGTGTAGTCAATAATACTTTTAGTGGCACCATTATGACTTACTACTGGAAGACCCACAGGGGGAATATTGGGGGAGGTAACTCCTTGTTCCTCGGCTTGAGAGCATGAATCCTTCATGTGGTAAACCTTCAACTTGGAGATCTCTTCAGCCTTGCAGTCCATTTTCTGCCTGGAAACCGTGTTGTCCACAATCTGTAGGACCTTCTGCACCTCGCTTAAGTTACTGCCTACCGCAGGAAACCCGAGCAGTGGTGCTTCCATCCCTACACCTAAGTGCTGCATTGGACTCTGAGCAGAAGCGTGGACTCCTAAGGGGCTGGTTGCTCCAAGTCCACCATTCATAAAAGGACTAGTTGCACTAAACCCATGTGAGGCCATAAGAACCTTGTATTCATTGAAATCTAGTGGTTCTGTTTTAATTTTCAGTAGGCCTGTTTGTTCAGACATACTAAGTGGTTTGCCATTCTCCAGCTTGTTTCTCAGCTGTGTAATGGCTGAATTAGTAGGAGAGGAAGATACAGAGTTAGGAGAAGAACCCGTCTTGATATTGTTTCTCATTCTGCCATTCACAGAGATCAAACCAATACACTTCTTGCTGCTGATGTGCGAACTGTAGGAGCCAGAATGGGAGAAACGCTTCTTGCAGTTTGGACACTCATATGGTTTTTCACCTAAAATGATAATTAAAGCCAAATGTTAGTCATCATTGTTGCTGCCATAATTGCAAGCGATAGCATTTGATGTCTAACTGATTGACTGTGTATCCACTGATTAATAGTGAGGGAATTCTAGGAATAAGGCCACACACCACCACTGCTTTACCCTCCTCTTTCTATGGGTCTTGAGGTCAGTTTGGACCCACGGTCTCCAGCTGGCAACGACCATCAAGGTATGAGACTGGCTCCAGACTGACCAGGGCAAGTCACAGGTGAGTACCCTGTGGGGAAGGGAGTAAGAAGGGAGTAAAATCAATTCAAGAATGTTCAAATTGGTCCCTCTTCTTTTTTTTTTTTTTTTTTTTTTTTTCTTTTTTTTTTTTTTCTATTTCTCCTGAAAAATGGAATTTTCACTGGATATGAGCACGGCGTGACAAACTGAGTCCCACTGTTAGAACCTCCACGTCTGCACTGGTAGAGCCTGTGCTTGGGCAGAGCCTGGTGACATTTTGTGTGCTGAATGCTGTGTCAAGCAGGGGAGCCAAAACGCCCAAGTCATTCAATCTGAGACGCTTGGCGCTCACTCGTTATCCGAGAATATGAGTTGTATTTCACTCGGGGGGGACTTTTTTGTTTTGGAAAATATAATGGACTCTTCAGGTTCCGACTGCACGGCAATGAATGAGCGCTTCTGAACTCAAACTGCCAAACAATCTATATTATTTGCAGGAAGCTTTACTATTTCCAAATCTTTCAGCGAGACCGTGGCATTAACAGCATGATAAATGAGGATGACTCAGATATCACTTATGAAATACCTTAGTAGCTCCAAGAAGCCAGAAGCAGAACTGTGTAAATTTTAAGCAGTCTTTAAAACTCAGCTAATTAAACAAAATGCAAATGAGCACACCAGCACCTCCGCTACTCACCACTGTGAATTCGCAGGTGTTCCTTCAGATGGTGTTTATATTTGAAGGCCTTGCCACACTCAGTGCATTTGAACTTGCGATTGCCTGCTCCTTGGGTCAGCATTTGGTGCTGGGAGGAAAAGAATTAAAAAAAAAAAAGAGATACCAACATGAATTTTATGCAAGAGAAACCATGAATTTCAAGCTTAAAAAACAAAAATGAAATTAATGTGGCTCTGAATTCATCAAGCGGACCAAAAGGTCTGCATGTACATTTATTTGTCTCATCAGTGTTGCAATAAAAATCAAAATGTTGGCAGTAAACCGAAACAAATGAGAAAGTACTTTCACATGAGCATTCGATATTTGCTTTAGAATTATTTCCTAAGTCTCTCATCAGAAATGTGTTGCTTTAAGGTATCTTACGATGAGAGAAACAGTTTTATAAGAAGATTTGTGGCTCTTAATATTCCTAGCAGATTCTGAACATGTGGGACTCGGCTTGTTTAAAAATTCTGTTTACTGCGTGTGGAGGAAAGAGAGAAACATTGTCGTTAGTAGCATTTCGTGTAAGATTTAGTTCATTATCAAGCAGAGAAGACTGCATCTTCGGCATGAGCTGCTGCTGGAAATGTTTTTTAAAATCACAGAGCAGCAGGAAAGACTTGAGCTACCTTTTGTGCCATGTTTTCCCCCCGGTGCTCTTCTAAGGGGTGAGGGAAAGTTGAAAGTTAAAAGTGGTGTAAAGATTCAATCAGAGGCAGCTGACCTTTTTGCAATAAGCAAGAAAAGCCCCATGACTTTGAATTTGGAGAGGGGAAAAAAAATTAATTAATTAAAAAAATAATTATTATCTCGATGACAACATCCAGCCAACCACGCTGGATGCTCAAGGTAGGAGGTCAGCCTTTTGCAGGCGGCCACGACAAGACAAAAGCCTTTCGCAGGGGCAGGGAGTGGGGAAAAAATAAAAAAAAAAAAAAAAAAAAAAAAAGAGGAAAAGAAAAAGAAAGAAGGAGGGGAAAAAAAAAAAAAAAAAAGGCAGCGCCGAAACGGTATGACAACTGCGAGGGTGTGCTGCCTCTTCCCACATTCCTGGCGAGACAGATGGTGTTACATGGGACACAGGGAGGTTTGTTCAAACAGCAGCAACCTTCAAAGATCAAGCAGAGCCCAGCCCGCCGCGCGCCATTGAGGGACCCGCGCTCATATGTTGCTGAGTTGCATAAACAAACAGCAACAGCTGTTTTGTCTCCCCCCATCGCCCTCCGAGGACTACTATAAACTTTAGTTGTGCCACTGTTAATATGATACAATCATTTTAATTTACTAATTGTAAATGCCATGAGCAAATGAGGGGACTTTTCAACACCAAAGCTACCATTCATAATGCGCCAGTACCGGCGCGCTCTCGCATGTGAAATTTCAGGCGCTTACGTTGGATAAATATCGAGGCGGGTTTTTTTCCCTCCCCTGGTGTTTTTAATGATACGAAGCAAAAGAAAGAACCTCACTGTGGATCAGGTTGGGAAAAATATACATGGGTTTCTCTACTGGAAAAGCCATGGGAAGGAAAGAATAGGAGAAAGCGCTCTGAAATCATTTCTATTGGTTTAAGATCAAGCAAAAGATACAGTTCTCTTAAAAAATGCTAATTGCAAAAATCGTGTGATTAAGAAGATGTGTGTTTGCCTAACTGCATTTACCTTATGCTGGGAAAAACCTACCAAGAGAAATACAGCTGATCATGATTTTCATGTTTTTAAGAAAAATAAATACTGCATAAAGCCTTTATAATTTGACACAATGCACGCAACTATTTATTTAACTTTTAATCACGCCATTTGAGTTTCCATTACATCCCTCCTCAAGATGGGCTTTCAGAAGTAGTTCTCCAGCGAGCTTCCATGCTGGTGTGTAAAGTGTTTTGTGGCATAGGTCTATCCCCAGACTGTTTAGGAGCACTAGGGAAGCTCAGTCACCTGTTTGAGACACGCAGGATTTCCTTAAATGCGGCACTGATATAATATTACACGTATCCCATCGAGGAAAAAACTACTTTGATTTATTGCAGATACGCTGCCTGGCTATACAGATGAAAGCCATGCCCAATTCTAGGGGGCACAATCACAAATGATAGCCTATATGTACTGGAGGAAGAGCTCTTCTCAAAATGTGTAATTATGTTTAACAAACGATTATACAAAATGCGCGTAATTTCATGTGATTGAAAAGGTTCCTCAAAAAGTAATGAAAAAATATTAGTGGATCTTTTAGTACGTCTTGGAGTTCCTATCTGCAACACTGCAAAGTAAAACTAGGTAAAAAATGGAATTAAAATTGCTGAGATGTTTAATAATGTATAATTAAAATGCTACAGTTTCATTCACTTTTTGAGGAACATAAAAATGAAACTAAAGTCAAGTTAAAGTGCAAATAAAATTTCTAAATTAGAAATTAACACACTCATTCGATCGTGAACATAAGACTATTAAATCATATTAGAAGAGACCATCAAAAAATCATTTAGACCTCAATTAAAGCTATTACCATTAAAAGATCTGCATCTTCAAAATGCCATGAAAAATTAATAATGATTGCCAATCAAAGCAATATCGTTTCTCTAAGGGGTTATTACAGAAAGAAATCACTTAAAACCAGCCCCCCACCTGATCTGTCCCTGGCTTGTGTGTCACCATATGCCGCTCGAGCTGGGTGCGGTAGGCAAACGTGTAGTTACAGAGAGGGCACGAGAAGTTCTCCTCGTTCTTCTCGTGGCGGTACTTGATGTGCTCCTTGAGGGACGTCAGGCGCTTGTAGCCCCGGTCGCAGTAGGGGCAGGTCAGCAGTTGGGCGAAGGCATCTGGAGTTCCAGGTGGCAGGTCTGCGTCCCGGGATGGAAGGGGGGGGGGGGGGGGTTAGAAAGAGAGGCAGGCCAAAAGGTCAGCAAATCAATGGCAGCTCATGGGCTGATTGCCCGGGATGGTATGAGAGGAATCGCCGCAATCTGCCGCCCGGGAGGGAGGGACGGCGCTTCCAACCGGCGGGCGGGAGGCACCGGCACCCGCGCACGCCCACGGCAGACTCGCAGGGCCCGCTCCGGACCCCGCCGGGAAATTAATTACGAGCATCACTCCTCCCGCAGACCTGGCTGGCTGGAAAACTAAGAAATACTTTTCCTGATCAACTGGCAATTTGCATTCCAGCCCCAGCTCGTTGCGTTACTTATGCCATTGACCAAATCCTTCCTACTGACGCTTCTCCAATTATTTATCAAGGCATGGGAGAGCGATAGGCCGGCTGGCTCGTCTCTTGTTGCATTAAAACTCTATTAAAACTCCCCAAACTCCCAAGTAGAGCAGCAGCCTTTCTCTGGTTTAAATTCAGCTCTTCAGTTCACCCACCAAATAATACAAATGTGCTGACTAAAAAATCACAATACACTGAAATTACAGCCCCAATCTTTGCTCATGAAATTCCATGCCTCTGCAGCTGTTCTTCAATTTTTAAGGTAAACACCCAGGCATGTAGTGCATTTATAATTGCAACAGCTGCACGAGGTCAGGATACTGGCTAAAAATGAATTACAGCCTCACCATTTTCTTCTTGCCCATTGGCCTCTGGAGTGCCAAGGCGAGACAGTTCCTCGGGGGCTTCAGGGTAAATAATGGCTGTGTCGCTGCGCTGCAGGTACTCTGCTATGCTGACTGCATGCCCATCCCCTTCCTCCAGTTTCCTTTTGGCAAAATATTCCTCAAAGTCCGACGTGCAATTTGCGTTCTTCACTAAAATGAGAGAAGGGGAAAAGAAAGGGGGAGTTGAGTGAATCCTCTCCAAGAGCTTGGGTTGGTCAGCAACATTATGCACAGGTTGAGCAGATGGGCTTGAGCTACAAAGGCTGGGGCTGCAGCTGGATCCTTGCTCTCATCGGTCTTGCTCCAGCTCCTAATAAAATTAATGTGGGCTTTCCACCAGTGTGCATGGAAGTAAGGGCAGGCAGTTAAATTAACAAGAACACGGGCTCTACGGGGCAGCAGGAGAAGTTTATGAGCCTTGGGTAATGCAGGTAATCTTTCATTGCTGGAACCTGAACCTTCAGAGGGCTCCTGGGGACCCATGGCTTTTGGCACGAGCACAGCTCAACCTACAGGACTGAGCTCAGCTGCCCCCAGATCCCGCAGACCCCGAGACAGTCCCTACATGGGAGGTCGTAGTTGCAGGTAGTAAAAGACCAAACTATTTCTCCAAGGCCAGGTCCTGCCTCAGGTTGCTCTTCCATGGCAGGCACAAGAAGAGAATTGTTCACATCTTCCCTTATTTTTATTTTTTTTTTTTCTTCCCGAAAAGTTAACTTACAATGGGAGAATAGGTTGTTTTTAAAAAAGTATTGCTTCAGGATTTCTACAAATAGAACCACATGTTTGAGACCATAACAGGGATACCAAGCCTCAAACCACTTTGACAGTCCATACAAGAGTTTTCCTTGTTTTCCTTAAATGTAAACCTAATTTTTTTATTGTCCATGCAATGTCCATGAAACATAATATATGCTCAACCACAAAACATCCTGTTACTAAAAATGTGCTTTTCTCCTCCATGTAAGAACAGTGCTTAAAGAAAAGACATTAAAAACTCTTTGATGCTATAGACACATAATAATATAATTATACTTTAAAAAAAAAGGAGCTGATGGTTTTCCTTCTCTAAATTGTTTTTTTTGTTTGTTTTTTAATAAGTCTTGGAAGACATAGTTGGTGACAGGGTACTAATAAGACTTGTTTTTAACTGACCATAAATGAAAATAACAGCTTATGATTGATCAAATTTTTAATGTATTTCTGTTCAGCTGAAATAAGAAAACGAGGCAATGCCATAAACTATTCTTTCATTCATGTAAAAGTAAAATATTAAAAGGCATGACTCTGCTCTCAGTGATGCCAGGGCACAATATGGAACAAACTTATGGAAATCAAAGAGGTTATGTTTTGTAACCACTGGAAATGAGACATTAACCAGCTCCTTGGTGTTTAGAAACAGGTAAATGCTTTGCCTCAGTTTCCTACAAACATGCAAGGTGATGCTGGCAGTGAAAACAAGACGTGACCTCTGACTGGGGCACAAGTGGGAACCTGAAGCGCCTGATTTGAAGCGCTGATCTCGGCATCATCGATAAAAGTAGATATCCGTCTCTGCAAACCTCATCCCTTTAGCCGATAAAATCAAATCCTCTGGCTGAGACAAATATGCCCTATTTTTCATCTGAGCTGAGCAGCTTCTCAACTGTTCTGCGGCATTTTAGTGACAGTGACCAAATGGCACAGGGCACGGGACCCCGGTTGTGGAAAGAAACTTCTGTTCCTATCGCAGCGGTTTTGCAGGGAATAGCTACACCTCCACAGAGCTCCTCTTGGTCCTTCTGTAGCTCCTGTTATCATTTGCTATTAGAATGAGAAACAATATCTCCCCTTTTAACACCAAAATAAAGCAGCGTCTAGAGAAGGGGAGTGTGAGTGTGGAGAACAAGGCTGAGTACCTTACCTCCATTTTGTTGCTGGGAACAAAATGGTGGTTACTGAGTACACCTTATACACAGGAGCATCAGAGTAGGTTTAGGACTTTTTGTTTTTATCAGAAAAAAATAACTTTTTACACTGGAAAGCCACCTTTTCATTCCCCTTGCTATGCCTAGATCTTCCAAGTGTTGCAAGATCATCCACCTTAACACTACCCCTTCTCCACTCCTTCTCTTGGCTTACCAATAGATCCAAGGAAAACGAGTTTATTTTTACCAAATTTAGGCCCTGAGCCAGTAAGTGCTACCTGTGAAGCAAGGAAAGGGAGCTTTTCTAAGGAGAGGAGAAATGGGAGCAGGAAGGGAAAAGGGTGGGATGGCTCCATGGGATGGTTTCCACGTGTCCTCCTTCTCCTCCAGGCAAGCTGCAAGGTTTTGGAGTTTGCAACTGCATTTATAGTATGGGGATTCAAATCACAGAGCAAGGCCTGAATTAGTATTAGGAGCTTCCATCCCAAACTCAAACCCAAATGAAGTTCTTCCTTCCTGCCCCCAAGTCTATCTGGAGACTGATCCAACAGGCTGTGGAGGACTGCTGCGATTATTACTGGCCTTGGCTTCCTAATTCTCTGGATTATGTAGCTTCTATGTCTGTGCATGCAATCCAGGAGCTAAAGCAAATGTTTATGTCTACATTGTAAACCCCTAAAAACAAGGGGATTTAGTGGAAAAGCTGACAGATCCTTAACTGAAACAATGCAACCAGTGCTGCAACGCTGCAGATTAACACAAATAGTGAAAGGTGACCATGTGGATCTGGTTTCTCACCAGCAATGTTACTGACAATTCAGACATGGCTGGAGGATCACCCAGTGTTACTAAAAAGACCCATCTGATAACCATTAGGCTTCTCTCTCGATTTCTGGGGGGAAGACTTGCTTCCCCACTCCATATCCTAATTTATTTTCCATGCACAAAGCCACGTTCCCAGACTCCTCGCGGGCTGACACTGCACACACATTGCACATCCTCCCCCTGCGAGGCAAGAATTTCAGCGAGATCTACGGCGTGTGACCTCACCAAATAAGTCTTTTTTTAATTAATTATTGGAGCCTGGAGAGCAGAAATATTTTCAGGTCCAAAAGCTGATGTGGCTGCGTCACATAAAATTAAAACACATTAAGGAAAGCTATCTTTGGAGGCATTTAGGACCTTTCAAGATAAAGTGAGAGAGAGGTTCAAGGAGCTTGGGAGACCAGTTATTTTGTGTGGGAACTCGTCCTGCGAGATGGTGATAGCTGCCCTTAATCGCAAACAAAGCTAATAAAACCACAGCCTTCATTAGCCAGGAAGTGAGAGGCCCCCATTGGTACACACAGATTACAGCCTGAAAACGGCCTGTCCTCCAACCTGCCAAGTTTTACTTCTGTTTTCCTCCCCCTTAAAGTTTTTCTTTCCCTTCTTTAAATTATATTAAAGAGATCTTTACTCAAAACCTGTCAGATCAAAACCAGGAAAATTTTTCTGTTTGGTTACAGGGATTTTGTTAATCTATTTTCTGCAGACATCCCACTTGCAATAACCCTAACAGGTAGAATAAAATAAAACATAAGAATTTTTTCTTTCAGACTTTAAAAACCTCTTCTGTTAAATATCACTTCTTCAAGTCACCAGAACTCTCCAGAAATATTTAAAAATTCATTTAGCAGGACCAAAGAATAACATTTTCACTCTAATGGTCACTTTTGCATTTCTACTATACTACGGCTCATTATAAAAATGCAGCTGATTAATGTATGGATAACAAGATTTCTCTTTAAGTACCACTAGGAAGTGACCACTCTGACAATAGCAGAATAATTTAATGGAGATTTTTTCTTTTAGTTTTCTTTCTCTGCTAATGACTTTCTGGAATGAATTTGATGTTAAAAATGCACCACAGTTATTACATGCACCTACAGAAACTCAGTGGTTGGATGTATCTGAATGACTCTAAAAATGTGTCTCCTATCTCTGTGCTCAGCCCAGGTCACGGAGCACTGCGAGATCTCGTGTCAAGAGGGACAGGCACGTTGTACTAAACAAGAGTAACCTCCTTGGCCCATCTGGAAGAACCCATGTTAATCTGTAGGAAGCCCTAACTGGCTTTCCCAGAGACCAGAAGGTCACTGTGGAATGGCTTTTGCTGAAGATGGAGTCACTGATCCAACTTTTTTCTGTGGATCTCACCTCAGCTATGTTACTGAACATCAGTATTAAATCCCCCTACTACCAGCAGGGAAAAATTGAGGCTAAACACTCAAGACAGGCCCAAAGCCTATAGTGAGGCTGAAGCAGAAAACTTTGAACACTTTCCAGACACTCTAGGAAGTATCTACAATGGCTCATGAACTGACTTCTTCCCTTTCCTCCTCAAATAATGGTTGGGGCACTTCAACAGGCAAGCTGGGGGAGTTTTTACTCTGCATGAAGGATGCTACAGCTCCTCATAGTCACGTGGCATTTCCACTCAACATGAACAGACTGGCAAAGGTTTTTAGTTTATCAGATTATTTAATTAAATGATCTGACATTGCTCTTAAAAGACTATGGAGACAGCAGTGATTAGAGAAACATGTTCTACCCAACCTGCCAAGGCATCAGCCTCTGCTGCAGAAGGCTCTGAACACCTCAGTGATAAAAAATTTGAATTAAATACCAGCAGAGCACCAGACAACTCATGATGGTTACTTGAGCAAGCCACCCATTGCAGCTGGAGTAAAGAGGAGCCTCAGACCTTTGCACAGGACATTTGGGGAAGGAAGGAATTGCCAGGTGCAACACCCAGAGCAGCTTTTGCATTTTAAGCGCAGGCGACCTAAATGCAAAGTACTCTTTGAGCCACGAGTTTGCTGTGCACAAAGCTGGGCAGGGGCAAGCCTTATTTTCTCCTCAGAAAACTGGCTTCAGTAGAGGCAGGACACCCCACGGACCCCAAGCAAGGTTAGCAGAGGGGTCATCATGCTGGGGCTCGGTGACACCCTGGCCCCAGAGAATTGTTGTGAGGCCAACACTGAGCTGGGAGACAAGGCCATCAGATACTGGAGGGGAAGGGGCTAAGAGGACATGAAGTCCTCCCCTTCCAGCAGACCACATTGCAAGTATGAAAGAGTCAAGGCCTGTTATGGTAAGGAAAATATGTGCAAAGGAAGTCACATGGACTGATAGGGGACCTCAAAGGCTCTGGTAATGGTATTTCAGATAAGCATCAAGTCTTATTTCTGAATCAGATGTCTTTTAAAGTCCCATTTCTCCAAATGCTAAGCACGATTTGTCACTTATTACACTCTCTTGGAAATAAAACAAGCTTTTAAAAAATATATATGTGTAGCCAGTTCTGCACAGCAACACCATTTAGTACCTACGTAATGATGAACTGCGCCTGGGTGCCACCCTCCTTTCATGCATAATAAATCTAATGGATGAAGAAGGCAGTGACATGGTTTTATTTTCCTATTATTTTCCCCCTCAAAAATGACAAAGTAAATTTCTTGTGTTGCTTAGTAAGAGCATTGGGGTTTTATGTGGGTGTTGCCAACATTAGGAAAGTGTGAGTAATAAAATGCTTGTGAGACTTAGGTACCACCTTTTACAGTAATATTTGTGGAGGATATTACCTTTGAACTAAACCTCACAATGGAATGCATAGAAATATACTAGAAAACTCTTACTTTTAACCCTGTAAATCTATCTGCAACATCTCAAACTGTGACTGAATGCAGAAGAAACAATGGGTGATGTATGACATTCAGCTGTGCTGAGGATGGAGTGGGGCCTTTTGGAAAGAACATGGTAAACTCCTGAATTCATTTGGATTAGAAAATAGTAACAGAAACCTTTTTGCTCTGGTTTGCTCTGCCACAGAAAATAAAGAAAAGGAGATGGCTCAGAGGTGATGCCTTTTAAATATCTCTGTCCCCTTTCTTATTGATTTATAAGAGGAAGGGAAAGAAAGAGATGCAGAAAGTGGAGGGGGGGGGGGGGAAGATTAGCCAGAAACATTATAATCTCATAAATATGCATTTAAAGTGTGTATGTCTGTGTATCTGTGTAAGGGGTTTATGTGTATCATGCTGAAAAGATATTTTCAGTCCCTGAAGTAGAGAGACTGTGCACCATCCGAATCCGGGGCTGCCAAGGAGAGTGCACCCCATCCTCATTGCCAAACTCTTTGTAACCCTCCCATTAAAACACTACTGTATCTTGGCTCAGCCCCTTTAAACTATCTGGGGCTCACTCTCTCTGGGAAAATGTCACCTCGTGCTGCTGAGAACTATTATCTCACAGGGATGCAGCTAAAAGGAGTTGGGGGCTAAAACCTTGCAGGGCATGGGAGGGGTAGCAAGGGCTCTCATTGCTTAAGTTGGTGGCTGCACTCTTGTGAACAATCTGTGTGGAGAAACTAAAAACCGGGAGAATTACGCATACTTTTCCAAGCTGTCCAACTGAACACAAGTAATAAATTGTTTTGTCACTCTCACTCTTCACGCAGAGCTAGTTTTGCGTGCGACCAAAGGGAAGGGGTGCTGGTATCATGCAATACCTTACCTGTACCATTGTTTCCGGTGGTCTGAATTGTGGCTTCAGGCCCCATAGTGTCATAATCTTCCTTCATTTCTTCTGTGAAATAAAGCATGCACACTTTTTAGCACGGGCAAGGCAGCGAAATCCTCACAAAGCTGGGGAGCACACTGCGGTGCTGGGGGAAGATCCCGCTCAGGCAAGGAGAGAAAAGGGCTGTTGTGGACCTCTATACAATGGCTTTGTTCTGGGAAGTGAATGAGTTCAGCGGTGCTGGAGGGATGAAAACTTATTTACTTTAAACATGACAGCAAGTGGTGGAAAACAGAGCTGTTTGTTCGCAGCCAATGAAGGGCTTTTCCCATTATCAAATCTAATAAGTATCCGGGTGAGAAAAAGGGAATTTTTTTGTTCTTTTTTCTTCTACATGTTTAAAGGAAGTAATCGGTTAACAGACCCTGTGAGGTCTATACCTGGAAGAAAATGCAAATGCAAGAGGAAGATATAAGAACTTCTTCTATCTCCCTTTCTATCTATCTATCGTCACACAGATCTGAGTTGTCATCGTCATTTTAACCTCATTTGAGGCACAGTGTTTATTAATATCAACTGGTGCAGAAATGTGACAAATTTTCAAGTGTGGGCAGTTCTTCTCTGCCCCTGCTATTAGGCTGCATCTTCTGTGCACTGACAAAGTTGGCCTTTATGGCCATAA
>CM076267.1:3510000-3530000 GCA_038380795.1 Pyrocephalus nanus | reverse complement strand
ATCAGAACAATCTAAACATGCAATGAAGTCATGTCTCACTATATAGGGTCAGGAGCAGAACATCCATCACCTTCACAGGCCAACAATACTTCACAACCTTTAGGGTTCTCTCTCACAAATAGTAGTAAATACTTTTAAACTAAATAAATAACTGCTGTCAACTTCACTTACAGAAGCCCTCTGCCATCTTTTGCAGAGCTGCATTAGCCAAGGATGCCCGAGTCCACAGCACAGCCCCTTGATGTAATTCCTCAATCAGGTAAAACAATTTTAAACCGCCGCAAGAATTATTCACGTGTGTAAAGACAAGGCTGTGAGGATCCCTCTCCGCACTAATTACACCTATTTCAGCACTGCTCATGCCAGGGGATTTTTCCTGGCTCTTTCAGACTTTTGTGAAGTTTGGTGACTAACTATGTGTGTTTGCTGTTTCTGTGTGTCAAATCAGACATAGGAGTATTTAAAAAAACCCAGCCTCACCGTGTGAAATTCAATGTAATATCACAACAGGCTTTGCTTTTCCATTTTCAGAAGTTAAGTGTTGTCACACAAACACACCTCAGCAGCCTAGTTCTGCCTTTACAGGAAAACAAAAAGGATTTTTTTTTGGTAGTTATAATAATTGACAATAGTTTCTTTAAATGTGGGTCACTGGGCAAAGCACGCTTAATGCATTTCAAGCTGATTACTATTTTCTCACTCATGATGCATAAAGTTGTACTCAGTGTCGAGAAATGAAAGCCCTCCTACACAATGTATCTGAACTTCAGACTCTGTTCTTTCCACTGGGTCAAGCAAGAGACTTCAAGCTTCACCCAAACCTTCTGTGTGAGATGGAGCTACAGAGACATCATGAAAACAGGTTGTTTCAAATCCACAGGGAAGAACCCAAAGAAAACCTGCCTGCAACTCCATCAACAGGAGGGAAAACACACCAATGGCTAGCTCAAAACAGCCACTCATTTCACATCTGACTCTAAAAGTATAGCAAAAAGCCAAGTGAAGAGCAGCGATAAATGTTGAGATCAGCGCTGGCACCCAAAACGCCACAGGAATTAAGGACAATTCTGTGTTAGTTGCACTAACAAAACCTGCTCGTAATTACAGCCAGGTACTGCCCTGGGTTGTGGTGGTATTTGCCATTTAGTGCTGTGTTTACATGGTAAGGCATGGATCAGACCAGAGAAGTATCTGAATCATTGGCATTGCATTTCATTTTGTGCTGAATCATATTCAAGTTTCATTTTCAGTTCATGGGTTACCAGAGAGTGCACAGCTCAGACTTCAACTGCCTCCAGAACAACTGGGACCTGCACAAGTATGAATCTCAAAAAAAAAAACTATTTGCTTTATCTCTGATGAGTGTTATTTTCAGTGGAAATTGTTATATTCTAGCAAACCTTCTCCATGCCTCCTTAAAATAAATGATACTCCAAATGCTATCATTGGACAGATTAATTTTACGGTCACATTTAAGCAAACAAGATGTTCTTTTTGCTGTCTGTAGGAAGACTTTCCTTGCTTTATGTACTTTTTCTTCTGAACAATGCGATGGCAGAACTACATGTGACATTTTCTTCCCTAAATGGTACCTGCTGAAAAAATTCCACCATTAAAAATGGCCCACGCTAACATTTAAATGTTGATAATAATTAGCCTGACATTTGAAATACAGTGGTTGCAGTGTTGTCTTGAAGATGTTCTGCTCAACATTACCTAACTAGCCCCTTTTCATACTTATGTGCTCTCTGTACATTATTCTGTCAGTTACTGAACAAATAAGACATCAGTTGCTAATGTATTAACATGCAAAAACTACGCTTAAGGGCCAAACACTGCCCCCAATCCACAATGTAACTCCCATTGATGTCAACTACTGTTAAGGTTGTGACAACCAGTAAAAGAAGGGAGCTGAAAAGTAGGGGATCAATTTTCTCCCTGATCTGCACGGAATTTATGCAAATGGCTCCCTGCAGAATGAGGGATGGGAAAGGCAGGGTGTGGGTCATGCCACCGGATGGGAGCTGCTGGCTTCCTCCTGCTCTGGCCCATTGTGCACAGCCCTGGCCATGGCATCAGGGTTAACCTTCAGAGGGATGCCCAGTCGCTTCAGGTGTGCTAGATGGTCAGGTTGTGTCACTTTTTACCGAACACAAAAGTAGATGGTTGATGAAAAGTGGTGATAATTCGCCGAGCAAGCTGAAAATGAAAGTATCCACGTAAGTACAAAAATATGCCCTTCTTGTTGGGTGCTGAAGAATTGCATAACTCCTTATGACCCATCTATGTGCAGACAGCCCTGGCCAGCTGTGGCCAGTGGGATGACCAGAGGAGAAAATATGGGAAAAGCCTTAGGAGAGGCCTGCAGCCTTGGCAGGCCTGGCAACAGGAGAGCAGAAACTGGTTCCTTCCAGATGGTTCTTAGACATTCCCAAGCCATGACCGTGTATTCTGCCTGGGTGTGGACACACGATTTAGGGCAAAAAGACTTGCATGGGGTTTAAGTTCTGCATGTAGATGAGAGAGCACTTTTTTGTGCTTTCTTAGAATCCTGTACTGCTCACAACACGCTGGAGCACATTAAGTATAAATGATACGACCTCAGAATGAAGTAATAGCATTACCCCTGCATTTCCTTGCTTTTGTCAGCTACAGTCTCCAAACAGAGAAGGCCTTACCTTCTTTGTGTGTGTGTGTGATTGCATCTCCTCTGTTCTATTACTAATGAGTGTCTCTCATCCTAAGAGGAATGAGGACGATACAAGCGATGCGACAGGAAGCTCAGGGTACACCCACTCTTTTCCCACCAGAATAAACACTGTTCTCAGGGAAGGTACTTTGATAATAAAAATGCATTTTTTTAGAGATTTCTCAGGCAACTGCAATTGCTATGGGAATGGTGACTCTAACAGGATGTGCCTCCAACATGTAGACTCCACAAATAAGAAGGGTTAGGATTTAAAAGATAAAATTTTGCCAACAGACAGGACCTCAGCTGTACTTAAGATGTGATATTAGAAGGGTGTAAAAAATAGAGGAATCTCAAATGCAGACCTTAAGTGTTGCTTAATCCTGAAGTCCAAAAGCTGATGCTCAGGTCTGTGTCTCACCTGCCAGGTTGCCTTTACATGCACGTGCCCTGGAATATGCCTTGAGTTAAAACATTTAAACCAACTACAGACTGCAACAGGAGATTATGATACTATTTTGAAAGCAGATAACAATCCCCCACTGCAAACTTAAAAAAAGAGAAACTCCTATACCATGTAGGCCAATGACTTCATATTTTCTATTTATATTTTTAGCTGGAGTCCTGAGGCTGCTACCCAAGCTGCACTGTCAGATGAGATATGCCACACGTTGGTGAGGCTCTTGGCTCTCTCTTGGCTTCTCTTCTCAGGAAGTGTTTGTTTCCTTGTTCCTGCTAATGACAATGGGATTCATCAAAGTTTATGTATCTTGACCGAGGGACATTAATTCTGGTGGTTGTGTGGTCAACCAGTCTCTGCTATCCTTATGGCTGCCTCTGCACTGCAGTGAGGGGCCAGCTGTTGGATCCTGATGACCAGGAGAAGATCCATTTTCCTACGAATCTTGAGGGTGTTGATGAAATCACACACACACTAGATTCCCAGACTGGAATTTCTCTGCTGAGTACATACTTTTAAATGGTTACACAGCAGCAAGAGCACAGCTGAACGCTTTCAGAAATATAAATAATTGATTATTTATTTATCCTCCAAGATAGCCTTTTCTCCTGGTAGATTACAGAGCTTGTTCACAGGAGAAGCAAAAGCATAGCCTGGAGGAAAACAATATACCTTCAGCTTTTCCTTGAAGTGAGTATGGAACTGGCATGTCTCTACTGTTCGTGATGTTCAAGAAGATGTTGTTGTTGGTCAACTGTATCCTTGATAGGATTTTGATGAGTTTTAAGTATTTAGGGACACATTTTCTAAGTCTCAATAAATTACATTATATTGTGAGGAATCAAATGTCACAAGAACATTCTCTCCATAATAGTGCAACTTCCCTTTCTCTGTCCAAAACCTGCTTTTCTCTTCCATTATACATAGAGAACTATTCTCAGAGTTATCCTACTGATTAGTTTAAAAATATAAGAAGAGTCTAATCTTTTTGAGGACTGAGAAGACAAATGAAGAAAAGATGGAAGAAGAGCAGTTGTGAGCTCTACTGAGAGACTCTCTTATGTTTATTGCCACTTATATCAATTTGAGTCCTGCTCCTAATGAATAGGCATAAAAAAAAAATCATTTTCACTTTTCAAAATCCATGTGTTTGTTCCCATGTTCTAGATGTTTGGGAACTAGAAAACAGAGTGGATCTGGCTGCAGAGTCTCTAGTTCACATTTATAGGAGAAATCACTAATATTTTCATACCTGCATTTTGAGTAAATCACCTGCCTTTTACTTTCACAGTAATTTTAAACCACCTTATTGACTTCAATAAATAGGCTTCAGATCACTACAGAATTTAGTCCCCTTTTTCTACTGACCAACTGAAAAATCTGGCTGCAGCAAAGACAGAAGAGTGCAAGATTTACAGCGGAGAGACGGAGCCAACCCTGTGTTCTGATTAGCAGTTTGGATGCCATTGTTCTGTCTGGAAAACACATGTCATCCTCAGAATCACCCAAGCTGTCCATTGACATCTGCCAACATATCCTCCATCACCTCGCTCTTTCTTTTTTTCTCACTTTCCCTTCCTTACACCTCTTCCCTCATTTCCCCTTGTTTCCAAAATCCCCACAAGTATTCCAACGCAGTTAGGAGTTACTCCTTGTGAAAACTGATGTGGCTTTCACCCCCCCCCCCCCACACACACAATATCACCTTCAGTCTCAAGCTGACCACCTCAAAATAACAGAAAATAGCCTGTTCCTCTGACTCTTCTCTCGTGTCAGATTTGTGCTGCGTTTCTCTCTGGGGACAGGAATTCATAATAGCCCAGAGGCTTCATATTTTCAAAATTGTCACACTAAGACTTGAGTGCCTCCATGAAAGAAGCAGTAGAAAGAGATGCCTGAAGGTAGGCTGGGAAGAATCCAAAATGATGTCAGGTTTCCTTCTACCTTCCCATCAATAGGGTCTTTGAAGAAGCAGCGTCTTCAGAGAAGAAAAAATAACTTTCTCTTTAGTTAAAAGGGCTACCACGGTTTCAGTTTGGAGACTGACAGTTACATTAGCTTTATTACCTTAAAATCTATACAGCTCATGGTTTTGCTGTGGATGGCTTTGCCTCCACGAGTTTTGATGATGTCCTTGAAAGAGAAATAAAGACGCATAACTTCATTCGGTGTTGACTTTGGAGGTGAATATTTTATCCCCTTCCCTTTTCCTGGCTGTTTGCAAACAGGAGTGATAACTCCTATGCAATACAACTAAGAACTGTAACAGAGGAGAGAAAATCAAAGCTTTTACTGGACTAGAACAGCTCCAAGTCTGATAGTTCACCTTCCTCACTGAGCTGACTGATGATGAGGGACAGAGGAGATGAAAGAGGAGCTGGAGCTGTGTATCATTGTCTATTATCTTTTGTCCAAAAGATACTTTTACTATTTGCATTATTGTTTCTAGCTTTTATGTAGAATGAAAAGATTCTTAACTAAAGAAAAAAATATGTGTTTTTTCTGAGATCTATGGATTTTTCTGTGTGACTTTTTAAGGAACAGAAACTTACATTCCTGAAGAGTCCTGAGAAGAATGTTGGTCTCTTTCTAGTTACACTATAGGATAACTTTTCCAGCAAATAATAATTTCTGTTGAAATACAGACCTGGCAGTTTCTGGAAGATAGTAAATTGTGATTTATCCACCATAATATCTATCAGCCTGTTGAGAACTTGCTCTTTTGCTGTGAAGGGCTTAAAATACAGTTTGTACAGTGCTGTCACACCCAGGTTAGAGCAACAACATAATTATTTTTTAGGAACCCAGCCCTCCCACTGTCTCCTTGGGAGATTTTATACTTGTTAATTCTCCAGAATAATTCTCCTCCAGCAATGTTGGGCTGAAGAATTTGTCAGGTTCCCACCATTATGAGGGAGGTGGCAGCACCTGGGAAGGGAGCTCCCAGCTGGTGGAATTCATGGGTAAAAATGAGATTGTCTTAAGGTCATTCAAGTAGGATGAATTTTGTATAAAAAAATGGAAACAAAGAAAAAAAATCAACTCTTGCTCCCACCAAGTAAATCTATTTATTTTTCGTTCTGGTCAAGAAAGACTGGGATGGTGGCTCAGTGGTTGTGGCTCAGTGGTTTGTATGTTCTTGTCAAATGAGTCAACTTGTCCTTCACCCTCAGGCAAGGGGAAGTCAAATCCACCACTAACATCATGGCAGAAAGAGTTGCTGCATATCTAGTGCCTGTTAAATAGGCAGGTGGGAGGAAAGGTAGAAGTACCCACATATTGTAGGTTGAAGATTTTAGTACTTTAAAAAACAAACAAACAAAAAACCAAACCAAACCAAACTAAAAAACAAACAAACAAACAAAAAACCCACAAATTAAAGTTTTCTAAAATCCCTTAAGACTCTCAAATGAGACTTATTCTTCAAAGCTGTCATTATGTGCTGTATAAATCTGGATTTACAGTCATCCTTTGAATGGTGGACCATTGAGCAGGAGTTACAAACTATCACATAAGATGCTTTTTAATACAAAAGTAGCACCTTGGTTGCCCAAAGGGAATGGGGAGATCCTTTGTGAATGGACACACCAGAGACAAGCATCATTCCAGGCACAGGATAAATCCCCATCACTGCAAAACTCCAGCTGCACCAGGAATTCCTCCAAGTGGGAAGCACTTACTAGAAATGAATGCCACAGTACCTGATGTATTCCTAACAAAACAAGTGACCATCATCCTCCCAGTTCCTCTCACCTCAAGTTTCAGAGGGAGAGCCCTCAGGACCAAGACCAAACCCTAAGAACATGGGGTTCTGTACCATCAAGGAGGGCTTAGAGACTACATACCTGTGGCATTCTCCTGAGCATATCATAATATTTCATTTCAGGGTGCAGCAAACGCAGGAAAAAATTATTTTGATGAGTTCTGTATTTTACTGGAAGCACTGAAATGAATGAAATCATTCTGGGACAACTTCTTTTTTTCAATATCAATTGTTTCTTCTCTGGCACTTTGATACAGTCTCCTTCATTTCAGTGGAACCAGGATCTGGTCCTGCACATCACTCAGACAGACCTTAAATTGCCCAGATTTGTGTATTTCCAGACTGTAATACAGTAACTTTATACCCACCATGCAACTACATATCAAAAAACAAACAGAAAAGCATGGATTTATTCCCCTCTAGTAAAATTCTAACAGTGTTGATTACCTTATTTAACCCATGCAGAAAAAAAAAAATAAATGAAAAAAGGAGAGAAACATTATACTGATTCTTCAGGGGAAAAAAAAAAACCAAAACAACCCTAAATGTGTATCATTCATTGAATCATTCAGACTAGTGCATTCTCTTCTGTAGAAAATTACTCAGGTCCTCTTGCTTTCTACAGTCTACAGTATTACACTTCTAAGGAAATAATACCTTGATAATCTGCACTTCAAAACCCAAGCCAATCACTGCCTTTGATGATTGAACACAAAAAAAAAAAAAAAAAAAAAAAAGAGAGAGAGGGACAGAAAAAGAGGAATCTGCAAGGCTGCAGCAAAGGAATGCTGGAGAAAAGATGCTCAAACTACTGGTGCACCTCTGTGTTTCGATGTAATTTACAATCTATTTGCCAACAGTTCTGCAATGATTAGTAAAATATGTCAAGAAGCTTAACAATACAAGCATCACACTGAAAGAAATTTAGCAAGACCCCCTCTAATTATTATTGTACATGACAATTCAACAAAATATTTAAAATCAGAGAGAAGAAAAGAAATATTAACAGTCTTTTCAGAAAAATGCACTTATTATCATGCCTGAAGGATATTCAGGAGGAATGTGAAAATAACTGTAATTTATTTAAGACCTGGAAGTATGAAATAATAAGCTACTGAACCATCAGAATTGTTTTGGTGTTGTTATCTGACATGAGGGCAGACCTTGTCTCGCTTTAAGTTTTATAGTAATAAGACCTTGGAAGCAAAACCTTGAATAAACAGAACATAAAGAAAAGGGAAATGTGTCCTTGCATAAATAGATATTGTGTCTATCCACCTTCTTACAAAAAGGTTGCTCAACTCTTTAAACCATGAAGTAGGTGGAAAGTCAATAAAAGCTGGACTGCATTCAAAGGTTCAGAAATCACAGCCTGGTCATTTTGTGCCTTAAAATGAGTAATGCCACCATGTAAAGAAGGGAACCTTATAACACGCTCTATTTCTATTAAGAAGCTCTGTATCTGCTGGCATTTTATCCTCCTCCGCCCCAAAGATTAATAGCTACACATCTGACTCATTTTTCATATTGCATTTAACCCACAATTTAAAGCCTAAACAACCCAGCATTTCAGCTCAGGAGGGGCAATCCTTTCCTCCTTCAAAGTTCAGAGAGAAAACAGTTTGGTGTTAACCCTACCTTCCTCTGATGTAGCCACAAAGACACACTTCTCTGGAAAGAAACCTCCAAACTTCCACGCAAAAGCATTGTGCAGCTCTAGCCTCTCCATTTAGAATAAAAATCCAACAAATCAAAAAAAAAAAAAAAAAAAGAAAAAAAAAAAAAGAAAAAAAAAGAAAACCCACGAACAAACAACCACCACCCCACAATTGCCTTGAAAATCTCTGCCTGTTTGTTTGGCAGCCCTAGCTGGGTTGGTTGGAGTTGGTTTTGGTTTTTTTCCTGTTTCCACGTGTCAACAGGAAATCCTGTGTCTAACAGGTAACTGCGCCACTTGAGAGCCCATCAGCGGGAATAATGGGAGACATCAGCCCTGCTCAGGGATAACGCCACTGAGCATCACCTGCCCAGCTCCAAGGAGAGGGGGAGGAGATCACGGCCATTAAGGTGGAAATGAGGGCTTGACAGCCTTCCTCCAGAGGTGTTGCTCACGCTGAAATCTCCCAGGGAGCGGTGTCTGAGGCTGTTTTGGGAAGGAGGGTGCTTTTGGGTACCTCTGGGATGCTGATGCCACCAACTTTGTCAGACCTGGGCACGGCACATGGCGAGGCTTTGGGCTGGGACCCCAGGGGCTCCATCCTTCCCCCAAGCCCAGAGCATCCCCCCCCCCGGGCTGCGATTCGGTCGCCGGTCCAGGCTCGCCAGCTTTGTTTCCAACATTTTGCTGCTGTGCGAGAGCGGGCCCCGTTCCTAATACATTAAAACCATTCTGTTTTCAAAATAGCATCGTTGCACCTCAGGACTGACAAAACCAGACAGCGGTGAAAGGGACGGCGACATGGCAGACACAAAAGCTCATCGCATTACGGCCACTCTAAACAGAGCACAAAAGCAAGGGAGTCAGCGATGTGTAAACCAAACAATGTGAGGGGGAAAAAATATTGAATAATTTCTGTCATGAGGCAACTGACTAAAGCCAGGCTCTAATTGAATTAAACTCCCATTTATTTGCTCAGGCCTAAACAACAGGCTGGGGGGGGGGGGGGGGGGGGGGAAGAGAGAGAGAGAGAAGGGGGAGGAAAAAAAAACTTAAGGTTTGCTCAACTGTTCGGAGGTACCACCTTTCCTCACCCCTGTATAAATCCACCATCTGTGCTCACACGCACACATGTGCCGTCGCGCAGCAAATGCGCCGAGACCCGACCGAGCGCGGGAGCCAAAAAAGCACCAGGCACACAAAAGCTCCCCAGGCTGCCCCAGGTCTGCGGGAGCGAGGCAAAAAAAAAGGGGAAGAAAAGATCCTTTGCTCATTGCCCAGGTGAGATAGCCTGGTGCGTCCTCTCAGCCTCGACACGCGTCAAGTAAAAGAAAGGTTAAAATTAGAAAATTCAATTTATTTGATAATTTCCCAGAATAATTAGAGTTAATATGGGTTAATTAATATGCAAATCTCTCAGCAGATGTTCTGCAGCAGGGCCTGTGTGAGAAAACAGCCTTTGCTTTCTCCTACGTGATTTTGGCTGTCAGTTATTGGGTATAATTACTGTAACTAACCGAATACACACAAAACCTTTGGAATATAAAATTGTTACAGTTCTAGTTCTGCACAAGCTGCTACTTTTCTGCAATAAAAGCGAACAATTTCTTTCAGAAAATAGGAGCCTTTTTGTTCCTTTCTTGATTTAAAAAGAAGAAATGAATCAAGTAAATGGCTTATCTTTTTTCTATGCATAATTAGGTCAGTATTATATGAACATTCCAATGAGCAGTGGTACAAACGTACATATAAAATGATAGCTCAAACCACCTGCAAAATCACATAAAATTGTTTTATTCAGAATCTTTTTCTTCATACCAGAACTTTGAAACGCTCCGTGTCTCTCCTGCCAGCATTGCCAACATTTGCCCAATTCAAAGGGATCCCGTAACTTTTATTATTTTTTAAAAGCACGACAGCAACATTTTCTTCAAAGGCACTGGAGCATTTAGGACTGATAAAACAAACCATCCTTTGAAAGGTTGGCCAGTGCTGTGCTTGACCTTTTTTTTTTTTTTTTTGGGAGGGGGGATTGGGGAGGAAGGAGAATAATTGCAGTGAAGAGTTTTGCAACTTTGAGCAAACACTGAGAGGGTTTTGCTGGGCGGTCCCCAGGTCTGCAAATCACATCCCTGTGTCCCGTCATCCAAACCATCCCTTCCCCTCTCCTGATGAGATATAATGTTTCACATCTATCAAGGTCCTTAGTGCTTTTACATGTCATCAGGTATGTAATAGCTGTTTCTCTGTGTGAGGAACAGTAAGGTGGGAGATGACATCAAGTTCTGGCCTCAGGTAACTCAGGATTACTCACCTGAGCAAAGCTTTCACCCTAAACCTCAGGTCTGGTAACAGAAAACAGCCAAAAATTTAACTCCTGAGTATTACTTGTGGTGCTACTTGTCATTACAGAGACAATTTTCTTGGTGCAATTTGCCTTAAAACTTTTTTTTTTTTTTTAACTGTATTTTGGTTTCTCGATTTTGGTCCTGATTTCTCCAACTCCATCTATAAATTTCTTTGTGATTCTCACAACTGGAAAGACACTTCAGAAATGTAAGCAAACCTTTCCTGCTGCCTTTTTTCCCACTTTTTAGTTGTCGGGGGGGAGGGTCATCTGTTTTCTAAGAATGCTTTAAATAACTTCTGCCTTGGGAGATAGCTGAAAAATGATCATTTTTTTTCTATAAATCAGGAAACAAAAGGTCTCCACCCCTCTCACAAACTTTCCCTTTTTGCCACCTCACCAGTATGGCAATAACATGCCAGCCCATCACAAATTACCAAGAGGTGGAAAATAAATAGGGAAAAGGAAGATTTTCTTCAACCTAAACCATCAGATTTTTTTATCCTACTTTTTCCTCAAGCTGACACCCAAAATGAACGCAATTTTTTATTTTGTTTTTTAATAAAACAAGCAACTTTTGCTCACTGTTCATGTCAGCTCTAGCTTACTAATCAAGTCCTCCTCCCCTCAAACAGAAGCTGGGCACCTTTTCTCTTGCATTGGTTTCATTTTAGTCATCAAGATTATCTTCTTGCTGACAGCTGCATCATCTGTGGCCCACACCCTAAAAAAGCTCCCTAAAATACAGTTTGAAGGCAACTATGAATTTTACCCCTTCCTGGGTAGAAGTTATCTTATGAAGTATTGATAATGCATTATCTGAGGGAGCAGAATATTACTGCACAAAATGATACTGAAGATGTTTAAGGAACCTTCTGGCTCGATAAAAGTTATTATTCAGAAGTTTACACAGTCTGCAAACACTTATCAAAATCCCTGAGCAGAAAGTACAGACCCTACGTTTCAATTAAGATATAGTGGAATGCAAAAGGTTCAGAGGAGATAAGGCCACTCTTGGAAAAAAAAAAAAAATTCAAATTCATCCTTGATGATAGTTTGACCTCGTGAGCTGCGTTTTCAGTACAAATCTGAAATGCTTCCTACCTGACAAGGCAGCTTTGTCAGGGCCAGGCTTGCCAAAAGTATTTTGCTGTGTAGGTCATTTTGCTCTTTGTTTTAGGATGATTCCTCAAAATGACCCAGAATACAGGGCCAAGGTAGTCAAATTTACAAGCTCCTTGGGTGGAGGTGGGAAAACTTCGGGCAGAGACCGTGCAACAAATGGCCGATGCATGGAGATTATTTACATTATATTGCTAGAACACCTCATGTTCTGACCTAATCCACTGGGAATTTTCTCTGTTCCTAATCAGCATAAACTTTCTCCCCATTTTTTGGTAGAGACAACACTGCTTCTGCTTTAGCTCAATACCAAGTCCACAGAAACTTTACATCTGAGCAGCTGATTCTAAGGGGCAGTTTCCCCTGCAGGCAGTTAAAGGCAAACTCTTGGCTAAAAACTGAGGGAACAGATCACCTTTCCTCTTTTGGAATCCATGAAAATCCTCCTGAGTACCTATGGAGGAGACTGACTAGAGCCAATCTGCTCCTCACTGGGTCACTTAGCTCCTGCACAAGTTCTACTCCAGGCAGGAAGCCTCCATGAAGCTTCTCCAGCCACCACATGTTTTGAAGCAGGGAGAGAAATTTGGGGGATTTTTAGTCCCTTCCTTTCTTAGTTCTGCTGTTGGATCAGCAGATCAGTGTTAAAGCACACTTTTTCTCTCCCTCAATATGCAATTTTTTTTTTTCTTGAGTTGCAGAGGATTTTTATCTTCTCATAACTTACTGTGTGTTTGATTAGTTGGGAAATCTGGGTTGGGAAGGAGCACAAAAGATCTGTATAGATTTTCTACCACTAGTTCCCTTTTGATTGGGCCAACCAGGCACGATGGCAGCCCTGTCTTGTAAATCAGAGCTCACAAGTGCTGCACAGTTGCTCAGTGAGTAACTCCTTGCAGGATTGGGCCCAGCCATAGCAATTTTACGACTGCTCGTGTTTTCCCCCAGCCCTCCCGCTGCTAAGAACTATCTGGATCTGCTCCTCCTGGGAAATTTGCAATATCTTCACTTTGCAATTCCCCAGAATGCTTCTGCTACTTTTTTGGAGATATGAATGTAATATTTTTATCAATGCTTTCATTCTTAAATCAAACTTTAGATGTAGTCCCAACGATATGTGCAATGCAGGGACCACAATGAGGTACTTAAAAATACAACTGTTGAGTTGATATGAAAACTCTGAATCGTTCCTACAAGTGTGGAAATAAATCACAGGAAAAAGCTGAATGTTCTTCAATATATAATGTGGGATATTTGGAAATGTTTGGGGTTTTAGCTAAAGAATCAGCAAAGTTTTGTAGCTGAAGGGCCATATGCCCTATTTTAATAAAAAGGAATCCATAAAAAATAAATTACTTTCACTAAGTATATGCAAATTCCAATGTAAGCAATCAGTGCAAAATTAATTTTGCCAGAACTGATTAAAAGCATTAATAAATCTATATGCAGTATTGCTTCAATCTGATACCGTAAATTTATTATACTTCCTGTAAGATTAATTATAATGCTACAATAACATATTACGATGCCAGAACATATTACTGTACATTCTGTTAATAACAGTTAAGCACAACCTGAGTTGTAATTATAGACTGTAACAAAGTAATTTGATAGTGATTGTTTTCTTTAACTGTTAATGTTAGATGGGAAATAAAATGTGTATGTGCTTGTGTTCATTATATTTTTCTCTTTAATACAATACCTAATTAAACCCATGAAACCCCACAGCATTTGTTCTCACAGATTCCCTTCTCCTTTTTTGGTTTTTTTTTTTTTTGTGTGTTTTTTTTTTTTGTTTTTTTTTTTTTGTTTTTTTTTTTTGCTACTCTCCAAAACTGTCAGCCTGCTTGAGATAAGGGAAGGTTAAAAACAACAGTTTAAGTTATTCAAGGTTGTTTTGCATTCTTGTCCTGTGCTAGAGACAACTTTCTTTTTCTCGCTCTGATTTTAAATACACTGTGGCCCTTGCAGCACTCACCGTTTCAGATCTTCAGATTAGCAAACATTTCCAGCCACCCGAGCAAACCTCCCTCCCACCCACCCAGCACCCCTCTCTTCATCCCAGCACCATCACACAGCACCTCGCTTCAAGCAGAAAACAAGAAAAAAATTTAAAAAAACCCACCTCAAAATAACAAACAAAAGAACTGAAAACCCCTTTAAAAACTAGGAGGAAACATATAAAATGCAAACTTCCCCACGGGGAAGCACCCAAATTTTAGGATTTTTTATTTTTTTTTTCCCCAACCCTCAAAAAATCTGGAGTGGTAACAGCCCGTTTAATTGGGCTGAGGGTTAAAGGAGGTCGGGTGTTTCTTTGATAATATATCTATAGCTTGTGCTGCATTTTAGCCTGTTGTTCCTGCATACCCAGAGTGCACGAAGGGAGGAGAATACAACTTTGGGAACACAAAACCCGAGCTATTTTAGCATACTGTACACAAACTCCGAGTGGCAAACAGAGCTTTTGGAGGGCTACCAAAAGAAATTATTCAAGTTAAGCTTTATTTTGGATATATTCCTGATTAAGCCTGAGCACAATGAAAAAAACAGTGTGAAGGCACAATGCTGAATGGCATCTGTGCTTAGAGCTTCAGAGGACTGCTTACTGTCATAAAACTCTGTGTGTCACCAGCTGGGGGCCGGGGATTTAAAGATGTCAGGAGGACCTGGTCTCTCAGATGGGATAAAGATCAGAAGGAAAGCTGTCCAGGTGATGCCCAGGCCCCTGAACAAGCCTATCTGCACTCTCATTCAAATGATAATGAGTGTGTAAATCACATCTGTTCCCCCTCTGTGCCTGTATCCTTGTCACCTGAATAGCATCCCCACCAGGTATCAAATGAGCTCCAGGAAATAGGTTTCTTTTTTATCCAACTTCGCTCTGAAATGAGAAAATGAGCACCCTGGCCAGGAGGCCCTGCAAACCAAAAGGGATTGCAGCCTTTGGGCTCCTCGCCACCAAGGAGGCTTAATTGTGGTTGGCGACGCCAAGAGCCTAAAACAAACGCCGGCACGGAGCTGGATGCTGGACTCCCTTTCGCAACAGCCACATAAAAGTAGGTTGATAATTAGTGGCCATTGACTTTAATGATGTAACGCGCTAATAATGGCATTGAAAATCACCCCTCATTGTCTGTAATACCAACCTCGCTCCTACCTAACTGAAACATCTCTCTGCACCCGGACCAAGGAATGCCTGGATTTACAGCCATTAATCGCTTTACAATTAAAATATTTGTCAATGTTTCATTTTCTGAAACTGCAATGAAGACCCTTGCTTAGACTTTCAAAATGTAAAGAAAATTTGGATCTAAGAGTTTATTTCACCTCTCGGTTCATCCTGCTTTCGCTTCCATAATTTTCTTTTTTTTTTTTTTTTCCTCTTTCTTTCCTTTTTTTTTTTTTTTTTTGATCAGAGGCATGAAAGAGTGAGTAAGTGCGAATGCTTAGGTACCTGGGGTATGGAAAGGTGGTAATTAGCACAGCAGGATAATTGATGTGTAGATTGCAGCATGAACAAATGCTTTGACTTGTTTGTTCTTCTCACTCTTCCACATTCAATCTCTTCTCTCTCACATTTATTTATTTATTTTTTAATCCAGCCTAGCTAATGAACACCTTCCTTTGCTTAGTTAAGTTGATAAGAGATATATATCCATTTAAATAGAGGGGTTTATCTCCTCCATTGTATGAAATCAGGGAAGGACTTTTCCTTACACTTTCTCTTCTGCTTTGCATTGCAATAAAAACTTTGAGGAAGGCAAGTAAGAACGCTTTAAAGGTGGAAATAGAGGACTGTAGGATTTAATTGTCTGCATTATCTGAAGCACTAAGCTATGGACATCAACCATACTTTCTCTGCTATTATTTAAGAAGTAGTTAGAAAAAAAAAATTGGAGTGAACCCAAGTTTTTCATGCAGCCATAGAATTATGAAGAATTATGTCCCATAAAGGACAACGGAATTGCCTGTGTGCATGGAGTTATGACACGTGCAAGGCTTCAAAGGACCAAGGCCTTTTGCTATATGGCATTTGGCTAAGCCATTGCAAGGCCTTGGTGTGCATCTGCAGCAGGTATTTTCTTATGGTGGGGAGATAAAAGGGTAAAACACTCAGTTGCTTCTGTTTAAATTACGACACAGGGAAAAATAATAGAAGTCAGAAAGGATTTTTTTGTTGTTGTTGTTGTTGCCTTCATGTAAAACAAACACATCTTTGTTTCATAAAATGATGATGTACAGACCATCCGTCCCTAACGATCCTTCGGGGTGCGTGGAGGGAAGAAATGTAAAAAACGAGCATGGAAATGGGGTTTAATATGCGCGGGTGAGCGTTTTCCTCCCCGAGTGGCACGCCGGCTACGCAGGCTCGCTGTTATATTTTTAACTTAATGCGCGGCGCATTAGCCATCACGTCCTCGGAGTGGACACATGTCATCCTGAATCGGAGATGAGCTCCACATGGCAGGGATCCCTGCGCCCGTGTGGGGACTCGCTGCTCAACCCGGATCTCTCGCCTGCGAAATCTGTTCCGAGCCCAATCCTGCAATGCTCCCCCTGGTAAAAACTGCCATTAGCTACAGGAGCTGATATTGGTAATTTACATTTTGCCAGCCATAAGACTGAAGTTGCTAACCGCTGCTTGTTCTGGGGACAGATTTAGACCTAATGATAAAATTATACTTTTTCGCAGTAACTGTTGCCCTTGGACATGCTTAGAAGTTTTATGGCAGTTCTGCATCTGCTTATCTAATTGCCAAACCAGCTTTTTGAAGCTCCTTAGCTGTGCTACCTGCAGAAAGTGTGCAAATCCCTTCCTTGCTCCTGATGCAGGAGCAATCAGCTTTACTTTTCCAGCCTAAACACACACACATGTGATTACTGATCCCAGTGTCTTGCTGTGGCTTCTCCTGCTGCCAGTTGGGTCCTTGCTCCACTGGAGATAATCCTGTTTAGCTACCCTACAAGCCTGTCCACTAACACAACAGGCTGATCGCAGCTCTGGAGCATCTCAGAGTTCAGCAAAGAGAAGTTGGGGATGCCCCTGGATCCCTGGAAGTGTTCAAGGCCAGGTTGGATGGAGCTTAGAGCAACCTGGTCTGGTGGAAGGTGTTCCTGCCCACGGCAGGAGAATTGGAGGGAGAAGAGCTTTAAGGTCCCTTCCCACCCAACCTATTCTGTGATTCTGCGATCTCTTGATTATATGGATAATAAAACTCATGGAAGAAGCATCTTTGGATGTCCCAAGAAGCACAGACACTTTGAGAGCAGCCACAGGAGGGAAAAGGCAGCAAAGCAAACCATGAGATCGAAAATCTGCTAGTCAGTGTTCCTCTTTTTCCCCCAGCACAGTCCCCAGTAGATGAGTGTGAGAGCCATGGAGTATTGGGAGATTTGTGGCTGCTGGAGCACCAGAGCCACCAGGAATACATGGGATGTTTGAGAAGGCTCCTGTCCCGCTCCGGGGATGACTTGTCCCACACAGGGGATGCTTCCTTGTCTACTAGTTCATCCCTCTTTTCCCATGACCTTTAGGAAGCATTTTAAACATTTAGCATTGTTAGCAAAGATAAACTCCACCAGCAAAGGAATAACATAGGAACGTGGATAAAACTCATTTCAGCCAGGGAGTTTCACACCACTCCACTTTCCTTTGGTGGTTTGGGAGACAGGGAAGCAGAGAAGGCCCACCCTACCTAGGAAAGCCCTGCAGAAAGCTGACTAAAGGCAATATTTATGACAAGGTGGGTCACCTTGCTGACCTGCAGCAATTTTTCTTTCTGCCTGGGAGAAGGTAAGGCATTGCCACCCATGGAGGGAGGTCTTCAGCTGCACCTCTAGGGATTTCTGACCACACAGAGCAGGAGGCAGGCTGGAGAAGGACTGTTAGAGTTCCAGCAAGTTTCTCGCTAGCTTTCCAAGCCTGGAGAGCAAACCGAAGTGTATTATTAGCTCTTTTCTATTTGCCTCAAAAGCTGATGAAGAAGAAGTTGGAAACTGTACTATTCAACTGCCAAATAACTCGAAAAATTCCAATAGCGCCTGACACACGAGCCAAGGAACCCACTGAAAATGTACATTTGCATCCAAACCATAATGCATTGAGCTATGATCTCATCCTGAGGTGAGCTTTTTTTTTTTTTTTTAATTTAGTTTTGGTTCTTTGATTAAAAAAAGAAGGCAGCAAATATTAAACCTCACATTAGGGGGTAAAACAAGGAAAGTCACGGTGTGTCCCCTCCCCGTAGCGTTTCTGCTGTAGGGGAGGGATGGTTTTCTCCAGCTCTGCCAAGGGGACTGTGAGGTGACAACTCCACTCTGCCCTCCCATGTGGGCTGACACGTCTCAGAGCCAAGACCTGGCCCCTCCACGTCCTCATGGAAAGGAGAGGACACACTGAGGAGCCGTGGCCTTCCCTGGGCCCCTTCCCTGGTGGTGAGCCCTGCCCAGCTGGCGGGGCTATCCCAGCACCTCATGGGAAATGCCACTTCCCAAAGCAGGAGCCAATCACTTCCACAACATCCAAGCTAAATAAATGGTTTCCAGGCTCCTGATCAAACCCCCTCATTCATGTTTCAGTTCAGAAATTATGAGCAGGACAGCCCAGTTTTATCTTAGAAGCATCTGTTTTTTTGGGAAGCACAAATTCCCTGCTTTAAAAAAACACAAACACACAGCAACTATAACATAAAAATGCTTGTGAGACTGGCAATTCTTATTAAAAGCTGGGGTTTTTTTCACTGGGTAATTTTCCAGATTTCTCACAGCCCTGGAACACAGGAGAGAATTTGGGAAACAAGGGAAACATAGGTGGGAAAAATATATGAAAAGAAAACATGTAAAAGAAAACACATTTAAATTTGTTTCCACGTATGAGATCATATTTCTGGCACTTTGTAGAAGTCCTATGGAAGCTGTTATTTCCAATATAGGAATACTACAGTGACTAAATTGGTGTTAAATTTAAATCTATTCAGGAAGTAATAGTCAATCTGCATTCCATGTAAAGACTCTCACAGGCAAAATTATTTATACAAGGTAAAGTTGGCAAAAGGAAGTCCAATGAAAGAAAAGAAATTACATGTATTAACCCAACCCTTCCCAACTAAATACTTCAATAGTCCTTCCTCAGGAAAATAGAGTTTTAGCCTGTGTGAGAGTAACACATTTTGTTAAAGTGGAAGTGATGTTTCAGGAACTGCTATTTTAGATGCATTATGAAACAATATAAGTCCATGTGATACTTTAAAGTAAGTGTCACTATTTGCAGACAGATTTTTACTAATAGTTTAATTCCACATGAAGTGTAAAATGCATCCTGCAAATGTGCAGCCACGTAATTGGATGGATGTTTTCACAGATGTATATTTAATTTTACAACTTTTGAACCTTCTTTGCATTTATTAATTCCTTTCTGCAACATTTAGGTCCAAATTTCGCCACACATGCACAGCTCCAAGGAGGGCTGATTTTAATTATATACACACAGATTTTATGCCAGGGTAACTATTGACTTAAATCAACCTTCTTAGCCCATGATTTACATCAATATAACTTTGACTGGAATCAGGCTCAGTTGAAGTTGTGTAGAAACAACTTTGCCAGAATTTCCCTCTGGGTTCCTTTTACTACTGGTTGTGCAGAATAAATACTTATTTTGGGCCAGCATGTGACAAAACTTAAAATATTTTAAAAACTTGGGGAAAAGGAATACCTGCTTCTCAGAGGACTCTCTATTAAGCTCATGCATGCTTTCCTGGCTTGAGTTTGCTCGGATTTTCTGGAGAAGTTCATTTTGTCATGTGCATACTGTCTCAAGGGCAAAAAAAAAAAAAAAAAAAAAAGCTTAAAAAAAAATGGATCCCCTAAATTTAAGCAGTGATGAAGCTGAAGATGTGACAGGCAACTTGTCCCCTGTTGGACACAGTGAGCCAAGGGCAGGCCTACACACACAGATGG
>CM076267.1:3417500-3505000 GCA_038380795.1 Pyrocephalus nanus | reverse complement strand
TCCACATCCCCACAGTAATGTAGGTAAAATTTACAGGCTGATTATCTGCTACTTCATAGGGAGAAAATTAGAGTTGATTTTATAACCTTACAACAGATATTTGGTCTTTGATACTTTGAGTAAGGACGCGTGGTTTGGATGCTCCAATTAAAATGCAAAAAAAAAAAAAAAAAAAGAAAAAAAAGAGGGTGAAAAAAATTGATGAACTTCATGGAGAAGGAAGCTTTCAAAATGCAATTTATATTCTTTTGAAATGTTCCCTGAGAGTAAATTAAATGTATACCCTTCTATGTAAACACTATTTGTGCAGCAGTCATCTTATAAGTTTAATAAAAAATGATGTATCACCCCTGTTTGTAAGATTTATAATTCACATGGCAGTAGTGAATCTGGGAGCCTGGCCACAATGCATTTTCTATACTTAACTCTGTTATCTACAGTATGGGGACACTTAGAACATTGGCAAAAAGGGGCACTAATAGTTCAGTATCTTTGCTTGACTACTTTTATTTTTCTCTTTTAAGGAGACGTCATTAAAATTGAAAGCTTGTATCTCAAAAGGCCAGAGTTACCCATGGGGTTAATGTTCTTAGCGAGACATGTTTAGGCAAATCTATCCACTGTACTTTTATTAGCAGGTAATGAAAAGGTGTAACCTAAAGTGTGAAAGGACTCTGTGTTTTTTGAAAACAGTACTTCAGCAAATAGCTTTATCTGGCAGAGCCTCTTTGTATTGTAATTACATATAATACAAATCTTCACAATAATTCAGAGAGAGAAAATGCTAATGTGCAGGTTGTGGCAGAAACTAAACCAAAGCAATGAGATTTGCAGCTACAGCTGATTCCCTATCTCACACTGTGATTTTTAACAATTTATTTCCCCACTCCTGTCTCCCACTCTCTCGCTGAACCACAGCTACAAAAGTTATTTCTCTTCTTTTTTTCTGGTGTGCTCCTTTCCCCCTTAAAGCACAAAAGAGATGAACCCCCTCCAAACTGTTGATTAAAGTAGATGGGAGTTGGTAGGAGAAACTAGGAAGAGTTTCTAGCAGTTAAGCAGGATTTATATTAGGAACCAGCTCCTAACATCCTTTCCAGCTCCAGTTTTGAAAACATGCAAAATTTATCTGACTTACCACAACAGCTTGAAGGGCCAGCTTGAATAAATATGTATTTCTGTGATCTCTATTGGTTTTGCACATATGGTATCATCTACCTGATTGATTGTAAGGGCTCCATTGACTAAAAACTGAAGGGATTTTGGTGTATACATTCATCCTGAAAATACATATTCATGGCAGGGCTTGCCACAATCCCCTAAACGTGGAGCCACTGCCACACTCGGTGTCCCTCGCGTAATGAATCACCGGCTGATGGACCCGGTTGGAGCCCTGACACTTCACCCTCCCACCGTGGCTGCTGTCACCCTCCAGCCCCCAGCAGCGTCCCTGACTCCAAGGAAAGGGCAAGGGGTTGGCTGGCTGCCCTCCCCACCATCAGCCACCTCCTCCAAACCACAGCCCTTTCGTTCAGATAATCTCTTTTTTCTTTTTTTTTTTTTTTTTCTTTTATTATTTTTAATTTCGATTTTGACAAGGCCAAATTAATTGTTTGCAAAATGAAGAAACGGATCCTGCAGCAATCTTATCCCTCTGATAACTCCTCACAATTTGCAGTGGAGTTCCCTCTAGCCTCGGCCATGGAGCAGGGGCTGTATTTCTTCTTCTAAGAGTATTTTTTACTCCTTCCTTTCCCACCGCCACACACAACCTGGGAGACAGACTATATGAAAAAAAAAAACCACTGTAAAATAAATAACTGCCTTCACGGGGAAATATGTTGGGTTTTTTCCCCTCTCTTTTACATCCTTATATCTGACCCTAATCTAGATCCCACAGTCAGTGACAGAAATATTGACATCAGCTGGGGAAAGATCAGATTTCTTTACACAGGGGACGAGTCCTGTAAACTCTGCCGTGTTGACAGAACCAGGTCCCGTGCTGGTGGGTCCTTCTGCTGGCCTGGAGAAGGTTTAAACACTGTTCCTGCTTCCCTGTAGCTAAGGGAGCTTTCTCATTAACTTTAATACCAGCATCACTCCACCTTAAAAACAGATAGGGATGGATTCTGCTACAGGAGGAGCACGACCTGACTTTTCTGGTAGCATTAATGCCCACAACAAGACCTCTCTGTATTGCAGAGTTCCAAGAATACCACCACCTGGCCCAAAATTAAATAAAAACCTCCTGGAAGTTAGTCTAAAAAATCCCAAAAATTACTGTTCTGTATTTTTACAGTCGGCTTAAAACTTCTGATAAACAGAGGCCACGGTGAAAATGTTGACACAAACCTCTGCTTGGCATCAGGAGCAGAACAACTGCCTGTTACCTGCACTGGTGAGAGAATTCATAGGTTCGTGATGAAGTAGGGGCACTTAGGATTTCTACGGCATTTTCCTTTCTATTCTGAACCTTGCTCAAAACCCAGCCCTCCAATTTTTGGTCACAGCTTTATCTCAGAAAGGACTGAATAGGTACTTAAAATATTTTTCAAGAGAAAGAAAGAGGGAGAGAGAGAGAAACCCCTGCCCATTCTTCTGAAATTTAAGTAGGCAGCCCTTGAAAGATCACTGAGAAAAGTCTGTATTTTCTCAGGTTTAACTAAATAATTTATGCATACTTTCACTTTGGCATGATGAAGCAATTTTAGCCTTTAAAGCCCACAACTACTCAGGAGGGAAAAGGTCTGGTTCCTGCAACTTAAATAATTTAAACATCCAGGTGGAAATGCTTTCAGCGCTGCTCCTTTCTGAGACAAAGGAGGAAGACCCCAAAATTCTGGGACACTGAGGGGAAAAGGAGTGATGAAAGAGCCAACCTCAGATACATTCAGCGTTGAGGGGAAATCCAGCATTGTTTGCTGGAAGAAGATGACATGCTCGGAGTACATAAATCCGCTAGGTAAAAACGCTTAGAAAAAAAAAAAAAAATTATTGGCCTAGAGCTACAACAAACATGCTTTGCAAAAGAGCACAGCAAAAATATCCCTCTGCCCTCTAACCCAAGTCAGAAATGGTTTGTGTACGCTTAAGGGTTAGGCAGATGTTAGGGGTCACTGAAGAAGCTGTGTGAAAAACTGCACCACCAGCACCGGCTTCTGAATTTACAGAAATGAGTGCGTCGCCTAACTCAGAGCCGAGCAGCTCCGTGCCGACGAGAAATGAAAAAGTACCCGGGCTAGTTCACCCTTTCCCACATTAGATGGTAGATGTGAAACTTTTGTGATACATGCAAAAATTGGTCAGCTTTTAAGACAGGTAAGAACAGCCCTCTGAGTCAGTGTCTGTCACCCCCACGCTGGGTTTTGCCACGACCGGTGAGTTGGTGGTGACATGATGTCCTGAGGAAGGGTGGGATGCCCGATGGGAGATGATGGTTAAGGGAAGAAATGCTTTTAAAAAAAAATTAAAAAAAAAAATCAGAAATACAGGGCCAACAGCATAGGTATTACTAGAACTAGATAACTGTTAGTGATTTCACATAGTATTAAGCTCTGTTAATCAAGATGTCTCCCAGTAAATAGCATTACTGAAATGAACATTTGGCTCTGTCCCAAGGACAGACATGCCTCGGACTGCTCTCCCCTTTGGTATGTATCGAGCAGAAAGTATTAGAGGGAGAGTTAGCAGTGACCCATATATCTAAACCACCAGCATTTTCTGTTAGGGAAAAATTATCTGATTGTCCTCTGTAACCGGCTTTAAAGCCTCCATTGTTCGGCGCGAGCCTTCAAAACATGGCACGGACGATGTCCCGGGGCTGGAGAGACGCCTTCTGCATGCCCGTGGTGTTCTCCACGGGCTTTGCAGAGGCAGGGACTCCTAAATGCCTGGGAGCCTTCCATCTCTCGCGTTCCTCAAGAGGATGGTGGTAACACACCAAATTAATAACCGCGCGCGTCCCTCCCACGGCCGAGCCGGTCCCGGTGCCAGCGCTCACATCTGCAGCGCAGCCACAGCACTGGCAGCAGGGCCGAATGGGGGGTGCCCTGGGGAGGAGAAGGAGGAGGAGGAAGAAGAAGAAGAAGAAGAAGAAGAGGGGAGGTCAAACCCATCATGTGGGGTTTCTTTCCCCGCCGCTCTTCACCTGTGATTTCCTACTCCTCTGCAAGTCACCTGAGGAGAGAAGCAAGAAATAGCCCCTCCATCAAGCACAGGGTGTTGTATTTTCCGTGGCCTATTTCCCTTTTTTATTTTTTCCTACCAGGTGTCTCACTCAATATCTCCTGATCAATGCAAAAAAGGGCAAAATTCACGCCTTGCAGCACTAAAAATGCTCCAGTTGGTGTTGAAACTGATGCTCTTTCAGCATAGATTTTTGTTGCTGTGCACGTGAGAAACTACTGGCTGCTAGTGTGTGTGTGTATGTGGAGTAACACCACCTCCAGAGCCTGCTTCCCACCAGACTTTGAGCTTAAAATGGCCCCGAGTTTCTCCTATCTGCATGTGCCTCATGGTCAGCTGAAATGTTCTTATTAGGCTGGTCCCCAAACCTTATCCTTGCAGCCAAAAGGAAATGCGGAACTGAGCATAAGAGGCTGTTGAAACCACACATCATGTTTGGGTTTGCTGTGTCATAATGATTTTATTCTGGTTGGGATAAGGCTTTCTGCAGCTGTTTTCCTATGGAGCTGATGGCAAAGGGCAAGGACACGGCTGATACTGAGCAAAAGGGAACAGCAGCAAGAGGGGGGATGTCCCAACAGGGAAAACAGCTCTGTTAAAAGTGCATTATTTTTGTTGGTTTAAGTGTGTAAACTTCAGAGGGATTGACTGTGGTTTAGAGGTAAAAGAAGGGATGTGGAATGAGGCTTCAGACCTCAAGCCTTGAAGTATTTTCCCCTTCTTTTGACCTTCTCTATTTTCCTTTTTTTTTTTTTTTAATGTGATATTAATAGCTGCACCCCAGACACAGCTTCCCCTGCAGCAAAGTGTGGGTGTCCCAGGTGCTCCAGCACCTCTCCACTACCAGAGGAAATAAACTCTTCTTTCCCCAATTCCCTCACTGGCAAGAATCTTACCTGGCCAGGCAGGATGGCCTCATCCTCTAATTAATATGCCAAACTGGACATCAGTTATCCCTGAGGATGTGCTGCTTCCTGCACCAGGTATCTGCCCCAAAACCCTCATCTTGTTGCTTGGGGATATGAATATCCTTTGGGTGCTGCTGAGTGGGTTCAGGTTTCAGCCAGTGCCTACCTCGAGGTGAAAATAGAATATGAATTTTTAACATAAAAGATCCAACCTTAAATTTAAAGTTATTCGCTGTTTTAATGGAATAGCAAAGTACAGCCTGTGTCAGGATTGTATTTCATGGGAGAAAGTTAAACTTTCAAGGTTAATATTCTTTCCGAACAAAGTATATATCAGATTTTTTAGAGGCCTTTCTGCTGACTTATGTCTCACACCCGTGAGTTTTGATGGGGACTAGAGACCTTGTGTTTGCAAACCTGTGCAATTTTTAGGCACTAGAATAACCATTATATCAACACCAGGAACAAAGCAAGCTCAGGGACTGTGTGAAACTCCTCTCACAACAATCCAAAAAATAAAGAGGCAGCCCATTTGGCACAGAGCTCCCCGAGGAAACTGCATGAACTCGAGGTGAAAGGCCTTTTCTTCTATTCCCAGGCTGCTAAACCATCTAGCTCTTCTCATTCATTACCCCGAGTTAAGCTTTGCAAGCTTACAGTAAACCTGGGAGAGCTCAGGTTTTGTACAGAGGAATTTCACATTAAGGATTCGCTTCCCCCGCCTCCAGCCTGTTCCCCTGAATCTTCAAACAGAACACCTGATATAAACCTAAAATCCTAATCTAGCCTGAACTGCATTAATAGGAGCTTTGATTTTTCTGTTTAAAAAAGAAGAGAATTAGCTCCATAATCCTACTAGTTATACTTCTAACAATATTATTTTAGGACAATTAATTCATATTTAAAAATAATGAAATTACTAGCACAAGACACTAAACTTCTTTTAGTATATTAAATTGGGCAGATTGCTTCTCTCCTTCTAATTATGAATGTAGCAGTTACAAAAGAAACTGTCATTTTGATAGAGTAAAAGACAATCTGTCTGCCAAAAGTGTCCAACCATAATTCTAAAAAAAAAGTCATCTGCATCAAGAACATGCTACTTTGTTTGATGTACTGTCTTATTGGAAACCTAATTTGCTTTCAACCTCTGAGACAACACATAACATAAGTTTGTGTGACTAATTTTCTTGGAAATATGAGTAATTAGAATAAGGGACCATTTTCCATCACAGGAACGGGGAGTTTTTCAAAATCCGAAAGAAACGCTTCAAGTTGCTCTCTCTTCCCTTTCAGCCGAGTATTCCAAAGGGGAGAGGGATGGCTTTTGTACAGCGGAACGTAAACTCAGATGTAAATTGTGAACTACTGCAAAGTACGGAGAGGTTTATTACCTGAGGTGAGCACTCCCAGAGCTCCTGGAGTATGAAAGCATTAGCCGTATGTTCTAACTGAGCCATAAAAATCAATAAACAGGAACCCCCCACCTGTGCTATGGCCCCAGTGTTAAGTTTTATACACGTAGTAATAGTGCATATCAATTTTCACCACCCTTCCTACGCTAGCTATTACAAGGCGTGCAACCACCGGAGGGACTGCGAGAGCAGTGCCATTCATCCCACGGAGTTGTCCAGATGCCAGCTCCATTGCATCATTGTCAATTTTATTCCATCTACAACTGGACAAGGCTGCAGCCCCGGCTCCTATCCACCCACTCAGCCCCGCAACAATTGCAAACTCTGTTCGGCTGGTTAAAGAGTTTACAAGCCAGCTGAAAGAAAACAGAACAGTTGCATATTAATGCACCCAACCCCTGAAAGATCACATAATGGAGCGGGAGGAACGTGTAACTGCAACCAATATGGGATCCTGTCCAGCTGCCGCAGCCTGTGGATCAGTGACCGGGTTTTTAAATAAATTAATGATAAGCATCCATATGCAGCTGCGCCAGGTTCTGACTGCAACTGGTTGTGTTGCTGGAGGCTCCTTGGTCGCCCGGAGGTATGGGAAGCGTGGATCATCAAAAGGCCAGTGGACGCTAAAAATCAAACAGCCCTGCAGATGTGGTAGCTCTGCCAGGTTGCAAAAATAGCTACTAAATCACACTTATCTTATAATTAAAAAGAATGCCCCTGATAAGGCAGGGAGGAGCGTGAGGATAAACCTTTGCCACGTATTTTCCGCTATTCATTAATCTATGGAAATAAGGGTGGCAGGTTTATTTAAGTATCAAGGAGACTAGGAAAGTTGGTTGCTTTCCATTTTCAAATCAGGACTGGGGGGAAGAAAAAAAAAAAAAGCTACCCAAAAAAACTTTGAGGAATATTTCATTCTACAAGCATCCTTTAAAAGTGTCAGGCTTTCTAATTACAGCCCAAAGATGACCACTGCAGCCTTCAGCAAGTAATGAAAAGCATTTGAGGATGAAGGCTTTGATTCTGAAATAAGCATGACCCAAGTGTAGTCTCCCTTTACAAAAAAAAAAAAAAAAAGCTGTGGTAGCTTCAGTTTTAATAGGCAAGAAGGAAAGAATAAAATAGAAAAAAAAAACCCAGCACTTGATGATGACCCTTTCTCCCCTCCCCAGCAAAAAGACAAGGAGTTTTATCTGCCTGAGGTTGCCTCTGATAGTGCTTATGGTCCGGAAGTACCACTCACGGGTACTTAAAGCAGCATCACTCAGAAGCATAAAAATAGAATAAAGTTGTGCAGCAAATGAGGAATTATGATAAAACTCAAGTGTTGTGACACGAAACAAGCAAAACGAATGCTCCCAACATTCCCTGGAACTGATGAAGATCTATCTGAAATTAGTAGTGCCATCAAGGTATTGCTTAGGGTGAAGTGGTGCCTTTAAAAGCTCTCTGCAGTAAGAGTCACGACAGCTTTGTGGTGAAGTTAACCATTTTGGGCAATGGGAAGACAGTAAGACCACTGTAGCTGATGATTCACGTGGTGCAGGCAGCAGAAGACGAGAAACAGAGAGACAGAGAGAAAAGGAAAAATGGTTACCCACAAGATCTGATGGTTCACATGGTTCAGGTTGTAGAAGAGAAGAGAGAGAGAGAGGGCTCATGTGGAGTCTCATGTATTTATGTGGTTCAGTTTTCCCTCCCAGGCAGGATATCTGGTCAGTGCCTTCCAGGCCAGAGTTGGGTGTGCTGTGGCCAGTCACAGGCTCCAAGGGCATGGCATGGGTGGGCTACCAGGCAGGTCTGCCTTGACTGACAGCCTGGCTACCCGGCCTTCAGTGATGCCATGTGCTCTGCACGGGCTCAGCTGTGTTGGCCCTGCCATGTGCAGGCCTTACCATGTGCCTGCAGGTCTAGACCCAGCCCTTCCCTGCACACACACACACACAGAGTCAGTTGGTTCCCACCCATATCAAAAATTCAGTGAGACTGAGATCCAGTATCTCACATCCCACCCCTGGGTTGGGACAACCACTGGAATGATATTTAATTGGATTTTCTTCTTGTAGCAGCAGAACCTAGCTGACAGAAGAAGGAAAAGCGCAGAAGAAAGAGGAAGGAGGAAGTTGTGAACAGCTGGCATACAATAGATAATTTAAGGGAAAGTGACCCTCATGTATAATTTTTAACTGAAGAACTGTCAAGCCCCATTAGTTCCAATAGGGCCTGGTGGCACCGAGGTAGGTTTATAGGGGTATTGTATGAGTAGAGTTTCCAACACAGCAGCAAGAAAAAATACCAACATTTAGAGGGAACTTTTGGGTATTCAGAATTGGGGTGTGTGGGGGGGGAGGTGTTGTTTATTTGTTTTTGTTGTTGGGGTTTTCTTGGGTTTTTTTGTGGGTTTGGTTTTTTGGTTTGTTTTGTTTGTTTGCTTTTTTTAATGTTAACTGCTTTCCTTTTCAGAAGAGAACCAGCAAATGGTAAAAACATATTTTGGAGACAGTTTAGCCATGTTCTGAGCCACATATGCTGATAATACTGAGGAATTCTGAAAGACACCCATTAAATGTGGAAACCGTGCTGTTAAATCTACGTCACCACCTTGGCTAGTGAGTAAAAAGCCAAGTAAAAGAGCAAGGGAAGAAAGCAGAACTCCTTAAATAAGTGCAAATAATGAAGGGTAGAACCCATGTAGAACATAAAAAGTGAGCAAGTTGGGTAAAATAAAGCTCCAGCACCATTTCTGCAGACATATTTTAGAGGCCAGTCCAACATTATAAACAATTGCTATAAAACCTGAAAGGTCCAGGTGTCGCTAAGTCATGTTTACTTTATGGCTTTCACTTTGCTATTTGGCAGGACTTCTAAGACCGTACTGAGTGATATTGCCCTTAACTTAAAGCACTATAACTTTCTTGCCCAAACTTAAAAGAGATACTGTGAAATTATTTAGCAACTTCTTGGGCCGTAAACCCAGAGTCCTCTCCCGTGTGTCAGTCAGTCCCCCATTAAACGCTGCCTTTGGATGGTGGGTGTGTGGTGGGTCCTGGGTGCATCCCTGGGAATTGGGGCCAAGAGGGGGAAGACTAAGGATATGCCTTTTGTCCTCCAAAGGGCTCAAACTGCTGGCAAACTCCTGGACAATGGAGAGGACAGTGGAAATGGGAGCAAAACTAGTAAATATGGGCAAAGTCTAGGGCTTGTCTTGTCTCCCTGTGGATTTCTCTTTCCCTGGGTAAAGCGATGTGGCAGGAAGGTGATGGGTTTGGAGCAACATGTTTCCCTGCACTGTTGGGGCCTCACTATGCTTTCCATCTGGGCCAAGAGTGGATGGGTGACACAAAACCAGAGGACTTTCATATAGCTGAGGTCAATATTTGGTTTAAAGTAAATGAGATTAGCTGATTCTGGCCTTAATGAGTTGACTTAAGGCCTATATATCTAAAAAAAAATATAAACTGTCATTTAAAGAAATGATAAGAGAGCAATCCTTTTAAACTCAAGTCAAATAATATGACAATAAAGTCAGGAGTTATAGGTACTGTAGATTGTCCTTTACTAGACACTCTATTACGTGTAGTCATTAGACCAGCTATAAAAAGAAGGTTTAAATACTAATGTATTTTTTAATTTGTTTTATACCCTAAACAAGCAATCAATGTACATTAATAAACATAATTGTTTTTTTGGCATTTGTCCATTCATTTGGTCTACCTTGTCAGCTCCGGCAAACACATCAGCAAAATTCAGTAACCACAATACACAAGAAGGAAACACCAGTGAGGCCATCTCAAATATGCATAACGTATTGAATTACTCTGCTGCTCTGCTACTGACAGGCTGAAACCTCCAAAGTTGGCCATAACTGTCCTCCTGTCCGTCTTAAACAATGACTTTGACAGGTTTTTGTCCACAAATACAGCTTTTGAGTGCTAGTGCAAAGAACCTTTAACGAGGTGGTAAATATGTTTACCTTTGATAAGGTGAGCTGCCTGATAAGATAAGGTGGATGGCCACTTTTCAAAAGCAAACATGTACAGAGCGGGGAGCTTTCACCCAGGAGCTGTGCTGGATTTGATCAGCGTAGGGAAACGTCTACACGCTCTGGAATAGCTTCCTGAAATCAATTTGTTCCTTTTCAGTTTTAATTATAAAATACCACTCGCTAGAGAGAGATTTATTCACTCAAGAGGGTGCAGTGTTGGAGATGGATGTGCAAAAGGTGCTCATCTCTGTAGTCTCAGCAATTAGGGTACAGCTCTCAGATTAACTAGGACACTGTGGGTATCTACCTCCTGGTGTGTCACCTCCAAGCAATCCCCATCCCAGGGACATCCTGCAAACGGGAAAGATCAGGAAATATCTCAGAGAAGGAGACTCTCATCGGTCTGGTGTGACTACCCTGAGTGCTAGTGACCACAGAAACACACACCAAGAAAAAGCTCCACTGGGGGCAAAAAAATCTGTCTTGCGACCCTCTAATGCCTCCTGACATCTCTACTAGGCCCTCTCTGTAGGTGACCCTACCAAAACCATTCTGGTTGGCCCGCCAGAATTGTAGGCGAGAAGATGGGAGGTAACGTGGGCAGCGTCTGCGCCACAGAAATTTCTTGAAATGTCATTTGTCAGAGGGAAGGAAAGCGAGATTGCTGCAAGAAGAGCTGAAGCTGAAAAAGTCCAAAATGGGAGCTCCACTAAGGGCTTTAACGCACTAGAAAATTTATGAAAACATGAATAAAAGGTAACTTATTCAGTGTCAGCCTTACATATTTATAGTTTAAAAATTAGTCAAAGTTTATGTCCCGAGGTTGCACCTACAGGAAGCCAGATGTGTGCCTTCTGCATGTGACCTAAGACAGGCCTGAAGCAACAACTAGATAATTTCTCGCTCATACTCCACACCGTCGATCGCGGCGGCTTTCTGAGGTGAGAGAATCTGACAGCACTAACTCTCCAGGGCAGAACTTTCCAGTCAAGTGGATCAACGGACTGAAAATCTCTTATGAATAGTCATTAGGCCTTCATTACAAACCCCTCACAACCCAGTTCTCTTTTCGCAACCAAATGCCTTTTGTCATCTTCACAAGGTGCATCATTTAATTACCAATTGATTTCTTTATATATGACAACATGTCAGATAGCAAAATACAGTGTATCTCCCTTAGGGGGAGAAGTCTGTTAACTATCAGCGTGCCAGATTACTGAATTTAGCTGGAAGACAGCTATTCCCTCCACTGCGCCTTTATTTTAACTCGCTTTCCAGTTTTCCAGAGGAGCAAGGCGGAGAAGAGGCAAAGGCAAGGAGCAGTGCAAAGAAGGATTATTTCCCCCCCCCCCCCCGCCACATCCCCCCCATTCTGTCAAAAAATTAAAGCTGACTTCCAACGTTTCTCACTCTGTTTTTAGGCCCGGGCACCCCATGCACGCACACATGTACGTTGGCATCGTCGGCTGTGTGCACACACAGAGCCGGCCTCAAACACGTCAAACAATTGTTCTCGTTATCCCAGGAATTTACCCAGCTTCTGACTTTGCTAGCACCCTGAATCTTCCCCTTCACAACTGCAGCCTGATAATCAAGCCAGTACTGTATTAATAAGCTGAATAATAAGGGAATTTCAGAAATGTACAGGACTATTATACCGTAACAATAAAACCTCAAACTGAGTAAACCAGAGCAGCGCTGAAGGTAGGCGTCGGGAAAGAATGAAACCAGTGTTGCAGTAATGCACTCCATTGTATGGCAGTGTAAATGCCTGCTTCTTTCATACACAGAAGCTACATTACATGAGTCCGAAATGTTCTCAGAGCATCACTGTGCCTGGTTGTGATAGAACCTGGCACCAGCAAGCACTGAAAGCTGACATTATACTGTAGGATGTGCTGCAGGTGTGCAGGCCTGCGAACGTGCTCTAATTACATATTTTCCTGCAGAGCAACAATTAAGGTCGCCAAAATAATTGCCAGTTTCTTAATCCCTCTCTAACAAGACTGACATAAGGAATGGTTTATTTTTCTCTGGTTATTTTGAAAGTGTTCTCAAGATTTTGGTGGGGTTTTTTTTTTCTAGCGCGCCACATAAAACTAATTCTTACTTTCGAGTGTGTGATTATAGCCATTGTTGCTGCTGGGATGGTTTTTTCAAACCTTTTCTGAATTCTAGAGTACAACTAAAATAATGAAGAAATGCTGATTGTATAACCTGGCGTGCTGTTTCACCATTTTCCCTGCATGAAGGTGCCTATTTTCCCTTCCTGCATGCATTAGCTCTGTGTTTTGGGGCTCTTTTTCAAGACTACAAGCTTGAAGCCAATGCTCAGAGCCCTCCACAGTGGCATTAGGACTGCACTATTCCAGTCAGGCAGCCAGAGAACTACAGAGTCCTGTCTGTGTCCAGGGTTCAATAAAGAATCACCTTTATTTTCATTACAACTGGCCTTATCTACTGTGGGAGACATTACAGAGGCTTCTTTCTCAGCGGCGTCAAGCACTTGACTTCAAACAATTGAAACAATTGTAGTACATGAGACAGAAAGGAGATGTCTAGTGCATCCATTTGCAAAGCTGAGGCATTTAGCAGCAACCATTATATATTGTGGTTATATATAGCTCTCTTGCAGACCTTGGGAATAGGGGCCAATGTGAGTCAAACTCGGAGATGGCATCAACAGCCACAAAGTCAATTGACTTTCATCATGAAACTGCAAATGATAGGAGCCACGAGCTCTCCATCTCTCCTATCCAATTCTTACAGAAAAGAAAATCTCTCTAAGAAACCTGTGGTCTCAGCCTCCCCATGGAGACCTTCTCTTCTTATGCCTTGGAGTTTCAGGCTCACCTCAAGCCTTGACTCAAATTTTGAGTGAAGAGGTAGCTTGGGACACCTCAGCTTTGAGGTGACTTCTGCAGAAGCTGGATCAGACCCATTCAGTGTCTCTGAATAAATACTCTGAAAGGTATTTTATACAGAAATACAAGGGCATTTGTATTCAGTCATGTTAAGACAAACCTCCACTTCTCAGTTAAGCCAAAGGTTAATAGTCTGCTCCTGATTATATATTTAAATAGTAGAACTTCTTTCCAACATTCTGATAGAGCCTGCTGTCTCCGCTCTACCTGCAGATCCTACTGATGTCAGAATGAGTATTGCTTATGCCAGGATTAAATTTGTCTGAGCAATCCCAAAGATCAAACAAAAAATGCCACACAGCCCCATGTCCAGCAGCATGCCAGACAGATTGGCTTGACATGCAAAATCACATTCAAACATCTAAGAATATTAGCATTAATAAACCAGGCAAGACACCCTTTGATAATTGCTGGCAATCTGAAAACTTTGCTCTGAGGATATTAAAAGTAAACTGTTATCATCTGATTGCCAGTTTTAATCCCACTGATATAAACTGGCACAACCTGTCAGCATTAGGTATATAATAAGAGGGTATGAATATAAACTTCTGCTGGGGAGTGTAGGTAGATGTCCACCTTTGCAAAGGGCATTACATGTACACAGACTTCAGAAGTGATACTAATATCACAGACTCCTACTAAGTTACTAGTTTTACTGCTAACTCCACTACTCACTTTCTAAATTTGTCCCTCTTTCCTACACTTCTCTTGAAGTCTTCCTTCAACAGAGATGAGCTAATCAGTTGCTTAGACACCCGTCCTCATAAAGCTGTTCACATCTTTTTATGCTTCACCTGCAAAAGCCACAACAGTTGCACTGTGATACAGGAAAATGTATTTTCCCTCATTGTACTTATTACTTTGCAATGGTCATTGATTTACTCTGCAAGTGAGTAAACAAAGGAAATTTAAACTTTAATGGATATTAAATTATTTGCAAAATTAATCATTTCCACTTCTCAAAAGGGGCAAATGTATTTTGTTCCCTTGAAACCTGCCTAGAAATGCTACGTGGCAATGATAAAACTCAAAGCTGAGGGTCATCTACAACCAGCTTAAAATTTTCAAACCTGGTGGTTTCATTAAGACTTTGCACAGAAACATATGGTGTGGTTCTCCGAGGAGAGAACACCACATAACTTAACCCATGTCACTTTTAGGCACTGAATCTTCAGTCTCCAGCACATTCACCACGCTGGGTGGTGTTGGTGTAGGCACCTGACTGGGAATCCAGGTTGGAAAATAGAGGGCTCAGCGGGCCGATGGCCTACAGGGACTGCAGGCACTGGGAAAGGTCATTGCAGAAGGCAGATCAGAGCCAAACCATGACCCTAAGAGAGGGCCAAGTCTCTCTGGTTTTATTCACGTGAGAACTGCAGTGATTTCAGTGAGGAAGACATGGCCCTGTTTACATGAAAATGCTTTGAAGGGAAATATTTTAAGTTTTGATCAAAACCTCATTTACATTCCTACAAAGAAACTGCGAAGAGTTATAAATGAGCTGCAGAGTATATTATAAAACACATTTTAAAAGTAACACGTGCTCAGAGATGGATAACATTAAAATAAAAGTAGGTGCAATATCCAAGACGAACATTTCTGCTGAGCATAGATCACGCGAGAAAGCATTCCACAGGCATAACTTTGCAGATAATCAAAGCCAAGTATTAATACATTTTTATCAGTCCACCTTCTAAACAATATTTCAGTAGATTTCCTTTCACACAGTGATATTTGTAATAAATGTTCTGCCTTTGTTTTAAAGTCAGTCCGTAGAAAGATGACATCAGCTTAGCAAACAATAAAGTGCCTGTAATATTGTCTCCAGAGGGCTGTTACATTTACTTTGTAGCAGTAAAATTCAATTTTCAAAAAACACTACATGAATGATGTTAGGTTATTAACCCTATCACCACCGTAAAACATCATCATTGTGTGCAGAATGTAGGTCACTATCTAGGAGCTAGAAGTTGCTTTTTGTTAAATAATCCATTTAAGCTGCTTTTCTTTCCTATAGCTTGGGTTGTGTCCCTTCCCTTTGAAAAAAACAAACCAAAAAACAGTCTCATTTTTAATCTCAAGGCTCTGAGCGAGCGTCCTTATTACACATCTCATTTTAAGGTGTTCTTCCTTTGTTACTTTCAGATTTGGCCGCACACTTTTGAAGAGCGACTCTCTGTGAATTCTTGTTATTCAGAGCTGCTCTCAAAGAGAGAGAGAGAGAGAGAGAGGAAAAAAAAAAGTGTATCAGATCAGCCTACGCCTGTGGTGACTCTCACAAGTTTCAGTTCAAGGAAAGAGAAGAAAATCAGCAGCTACAAAATCTGACTCATTTTGAAATTTCAGCGCGATTGAGCAGCGACCGTCCTGATTTGGGGACCGACTCCTCAGCCCCTGCTCATGCTCAGAGCTCCTGGCTGAACCTGGTTTTCCCAAGCAAGCTCCACAGAGCCAGGGGAAAGAAAGATCAGCAAGCAGCAAACTGTCCACAAGCCAGCCCTGTCACATGGCTCCCTATAAAGAGGATTTGCATACCTGACACAGCTATGGAAATATTCCCCGTCCGGGAAGGGGCGAGAAAGAAGTACTAATAGCAGCCCACTGTCAGGATGCAAGGGGTTAACTAGTTAAACTTCTACAACCCCCCACAGTAACTTTCCAAAAGCTGACAATAAGTAAAAGAAGTGCTGGTTATCCATTTTTTAAAGGGATGGGATTGGTTTTAGAAGAAAGGGAAAGAGGATCAAACACCTCAGAGCAACAAAAGGTTGTGTCAGAGGGCCCTCAATCACAAACCTCCTTCAACAAGAGATATTCCAACCTTCCAGAGCAGTTACCCGGGCAGCACGGCTAAAAAGTTCCCTGACATGAAAAGAACAAAAACAGAAGGGACAGAGGTAGTTATTGTTATGCACACTCCTCTTTTTTTTTTTTTTTTCTGGGGCTTTTTTTCTCCCCCACAAAACTTTTTGCATAAGCTGTTCGGGGGAGAAGTAACAGCGCTGCTTATTGAAAAGAAATCCCCCCTCTCTGCATCTCCTACCTCCTAGGTTGGGAGGTATGGCCCAGCAGATTCTCAGCCAGGAACACCTGATGAATGGGGAAGGTCAGCTCCACGAATGCTTCAAAAGAGGCATCAGAAATTAATAAACGTAATTATAAGAGTGTAAATGTCTCCTGTTTTTCACTGCCCCCTGAACACACAGCTGAATTTTTTTTTTTCCTTCTTCCAGACAAGCAAAGTTGTGTGCACACAAAGAATGTAAATTATTTGCATTTGCGGTGTCAGGTCTTGGAGGTATCTTAACAGCATGTAAGAATTTTCCACTTAAATGTAAATTATTAACAAGTCAGAGTTTTCATTTGTTTTATCTCCTGATGTGCAATCTAAATAAATAAATGGCACACTTTACAGTGTTCACCACCCACTTCCCTGCTCCTTCAGAAACATATTTTATATACGCTACCTCTGCTTGAAAAGGATGGTGGATTATTCGCTCTTTCATCATTTATCTTTGTCTCAGTGCTTCTGAGGGGTTGAGGTGGTTGTTTTTTTGCTAAAACAAATTTACCTCTAGTACTTCATCAAGTTTTCCTGTGTAATACCGCTAAGTAAACAACGCAGTGGTTTATTCATAAAATATTCATATTTCAAAATGTTCCTTCCCATCCACCCCTCCTGGGTTTACCTATGTTTACAAATATGTAAGCCTTGTTAATATGCCTTGTCTGGGGAATGGTGAGTAGTGACCCTCCTTGAGGCACAGCTCTGGCTGAAGAAGTGTATTATTTCAGCTGGGAGAACAGCAAAGCTCCGGGATGAGACTGATTGATTAAGACCAGATGGATGGCCACACATAGGTGTGACAAAAATAGAAACACATTGCAAACATTCCTGGCATTGTCCTCCTGTGGTCCGGGAGGTGGATGGACCCGGTGGTACCTTATCTACCTCCTGATGGGTTCCAGAATTGAAGAATGTTAATGAAAGCTAACTCTGCTTCTCCTGCCTTACAGTGACACTTATTACAATGAATCAAGCTTAAAATTGTGACTTGTAAATAAACTCTGGCTTCACTCACCCCCCCCAACCCTGCACCCAGATCGAAAAATGACAGCTGGCATGCCACTGGAAAGCATTCACACGCATTTCCCTGAAGTTAATTCGAAGTAAAGAGCTCAGAAAGAAAGAAAAAGAAGAAAAGAGAAAGAAAACAAACAGAGCGTACCCACATCCTCTCCTTAAAATTAAACTTTCAGAAACCACATAAAGGAGTAAGTGCAAAATGAATGACCTCTGGTTTGGAGAAGAATGTTTCATTGAAACCCTCTCAGCTTTTATGTTTATTGGCCATAAACTGACCAACTCTCTCTGCAAGGCTGTGGTTGTTCTTCACAGCAACACCAAGCCAAGGGCTGGAATCCTGCTCACCTTACTGGAGTGAGGGGTGCCAAGGAAAAGGGGGAGGTGGTGAGCAGGATTTGGCCCACTGTGACCAGGCACTCCTCAGAGATGCTGCCTCTACCTGGCCATACACACCCTTTACCTTTCACCATGGCACACGATGTATTTTTTACATTAGGAAAAATGCCATTAACTAAACCTTCCCTTTCACATGGAGAGAGTCAGGAGCTGTGGGAAGGGGGTGGGAAGGAGGGCAAGACCAGGCTCTCAGGGCCACCTCATTTCAGTCCCTCCACCTATTGCACACCACAAACCAGCTGCTTGGAAAGCTTGAGGGATCAGCCCCGACACCAAGACAGGCTTCAAAATCCCAGGAAGATCTCAAGCCTACTCCTGACACCACCCTTTTCCCACGGCACAGCACGGCGCCTCATGACAGCCGTGGGGGAAGATGGGAGAAACCAGACCCTCGAGTTTCCTCTCTCTCTCCCCCCCTAAAACTCCTGTTCAGCCCCAGCGTGAGCTTTTCGCTGCCGCTCCCCTCACATGGGCCTGAAACGATTACCTACTTGTTATAAATCTTCTCAGGTTTCACAGGCACACATTTGCCGGTAGGTTCCCGACCAGCATTTCGGGACGTTGCGCTCACAGAGACACATTCTCACACATGCAAAAGCCCTATGATGGATCAGGGGCTCCTCCATTCACCCCTCCACTTTAAGCAAAACCGTTCCTAATATACCTTTTCATACGTGAAGCATAATGAATGTACCTTTTCTTATGCATGTACAATACTGTACTTTCACCCACTGGCAAAGAAGTTCGCTAAATTACTAAGAGCGTTTAAAGAGGTGGCATTCATTGTAATATACAAAGGAATTTAAAGCACATTTACAAATGAATCGGCAGGCACGCCAACAGGAAAAACAAGTTGAAATGTAAAATTCAAAAAAGAAAAAAAAAATTTAAATTGAGGATTGCTTGAAATTATTATTATGATATGAAAATGTTTGTCCATTTTACGGGCTGAAAACTACTTAATTTCTCTTCATCTGCAATTCAGGTGACGGTGGTTTTAAAGAAATATTCTTTTCCTTGGTTTCCTTCTCCCCTCCCCAACTGAGTAATAAAACATAGACTGATTTAAATAAGAATCATTATGCTCAGAAGGCCTCCTCTGGCTGGAAGACTTTTGTTCCACATGTCCCATAATCTCACTCCCACATGGCTGCCATAAGGTTGATGGTGAAATCAAACTCTACTATAGAATTTGCTTTTAGACACAGTAAAAATATGTATATCAGTTTGTGGAAAGGAGTCCCATAATTTAGGTAATGGGAGAAATATACTTGGGATAGAAACCTCTTGACTTTACTGCTCCCTTCCATGTGTTTTTCCCTCGTCCAGGTTGCCATTAGCATATGAAAAATGCTTTTAATTTTATCCGTTTCTGGCCATATCTCTCACACACACAAGCGAGATAGCAGTTAGGTTTCAACTTATCTCTGCTTTACCACCTCAGCAGCAGGTTTAAAATAGACCACGCTCTTTTAGTTATTTGCAGCCAAGGTGTGTGTAACTCCCTTCCTGAGCAAAACCTGATAAAGGAGGAGCAAGACAGACCATCAGGGGCAGTTTGCTCCCAACTCAACCCCAGCTGTCCTTCTTGCAGCATCTCACAGCGTTAGTTTCACTTGAGAAGTCAGAGGAGTTCTCACCCATAAGTCGGGTCACAGCGTAGCAAGGCTGGAAGTTATGGCCCTATTTTTAAGCCCTTTCTATTTGCTGTTTATCTGTTTCCTTAAAACTCCCACTCCCACCCCTGCCCTATGGACGGAGCGCACGCGGCACGGCAGCTCCCACGTGCCCTTTGCCAAGACAAGGCGACTTTGTTTTACACCCAGCGACATCTTCCAGCCAAGCCCCATCCCCAAATTCTTCACGGGCGCACGTGACACCAGGCAATCCGTGGCAGAGCCCAGGGAAAGCTCTCAGCAATATGCAATCCATTTTCACACATGCTATGGATCTCGTGGCGTCAGTCCTACGGTCATTGCACACACAAAATATTTAAAGCCCGTTTCTGCTACTTTTTAAGTAAATTAAAAACTCCCATTGCCTCTCAGGCAATTAGGCTGAGGCCCTAGGACCGGCTTAAAGTGGTGAGGAGCTGAGAGTTTGCGTTTAGTGGTATTTGGCCTGGAAATATTTGTGGCTTGGTAAAATTTTGCACACACGCTCTCCAGCTTGGCTTTTTGGGACATGTTGGGGAAATGGCTATTTTTGCATGAACATTAAAAAAAAAAAAAGAAACCAAACAAAAAAAAACCAAGAAACCCATGAAATTATGTTCCGTTTTAATGAAAGGGTGGTTATGCTTGACAAAACATATGTCTTTTATTAACAGTATTAATAGAAATAGGCCTGCTTTCAAACTTGCAATGAAACGTGACAAAACCCAGGGCTGGGTTCTCAGCTGAGCTTCAGGCACCTTTGCAACCCACTGCACACTTGCCCCAACAAAACCCACCTCCTGGGAAAAAAACCACACTCCTGAGCATCCCACTAAATACCTCCAAGGCTGGGAGCTACACCAGGAGCTCATTTTTCAGGATGCTTTCTTTATCTGGGAAATTCAGGAGATCCTCCTTGCATCACGCAGCAGCCAAAATGGGAGTGTATGATCAGCCTGTATGTTATTTTATTAATTCTTTTTTCCTTGGATCAACCCAAAGGAGCCATGGGAATGGCTTTTGCCAGTGGTGCCCACTCATCTGCAGTGGTTAATAATAGCCAGGCAAGCTCCAACCTTCTGGCTTCAGTAGGACCCATGAATGTAAAAGGCTGCAGGACAAAGCCCTAGAAGAGTCGAAATCAGTTCAGAGAACTTCTAGCCTGCTTTGCTAGAAGTTATAACATGAGGGAGAAAGGGCACCTTGCAATAATCAGAGGGATTAAGCTGATGAACAAAGCACCTGAAACAACTTTTTCTCCCCACCTCACTGAAAGAGGAAGAGGGCTCTCCTAAGTAAATAAACCACCACAGTCCTTTCTCATTTTGACCATTTCTCACCATTTTACTCAACTGCCAGGCAGACAGAAGCCTTAACCCTGACAACACTCATGTGAAAACTCCCGGTCTGATTTTTTTTTAAACTGGCCTGACTTCTTTATTAAAGGCTCTCTGGCTGTAAGTGAGTGGGTGTCAGAGGTGCAGTATTTCACAGATCTGTGGGTCACTGCCTCATTTTGCTCTGCATCGAGATATTAAAAGTTCCTCTTCATACAGAAAGCATGAAGAAAAATGAACAACTCAAACTAAACCTATAGTCTCTGAGTATATTTATTTCATGATGATGGCTATGAAGTAGCCCCTTCTATGTTTTCTACTGTCTTCAGTAAAGACACACTTTAATCACCACCCGCCGTGTCAAACCTGCCTATTGGCCTATTGATATTTCTTTTGCACTGAGCAAGAAGCCAATATCCTATCTTAAATATAACTTTTAAAAATGACATTACCTAAGAAAAAGCTAGCAGTATTCCTGATAAAATATACTGTGGTGGGGCTGAAAAGTGCATGCAAAGCAAGCTGCATTATTAGAATGTTTAAATATTAATTATACCGCTGTGTAGTAAAGATGATCAACTGTGAGTGTCAACTAATTTTCTAAAAGCTGCAATGCTGGATTTTGTCTAAACTTCTATTGTTAAGCTAAAACTAAAAGCCCAGCAAGTTTAGTCTACTGGAGTGTGTTTATTTTTATTGGTTTCTGCATAATTTTTTTTTAACGTAAACCAACTTTAACCCCTTTACTGTAATCTCTGCCAGTGGAACTCCAATAGCACATCATAAAATTCCTATAATTCTTCAAAGCAATGTAGCTGGAAAAGAAAAAAAAAAAACAACTATGGGCACTTTGCAACAAACGCCAACTACGAGATTCAGCCAATTAAATTTAACTCTTGAGAGCTCATTTTGCTGGCAATATATGTGTAGATGGAGGTTTAGGTCGCCCTCCCATAGCCAATTTTGTCAGGGGAAGCTCCCAGCCATGATGCTGGGCACTGGGCTGGCTCTATTGTGTGAAAAATCCCACTCAGGTGGTACCTAGTGCTGGTAGGGGAGGGAGGCTGAGCGGACAGATGGGGAGGCAGATGTACAATGCTGCATAAAAGTAGAAAGACTCATATTATCTTCTGCAAATGCCTTAAGTGGCTGAGCGCAGGCGGCAGGCGGAGGGGGACCAGGGTGGGGAATGAAGGGTTAAGCGAAAAATGACTGTCATCTCTTTCCCTGCGAGCAGCTATTGCTCCCTCAGACTTTTGAGAGGAGCCACAAGACTCGAGCGAGAGAATCACTTTGAGATTCTTCTGCGAAGACAAAGAAAATAGTGTGCACCGAGGCTGGTAGGCTTCCTTCCGTCACTCATGGATGCTCTGCCAGGATTTCCCACCTGAGACAGATTGCGACGCATGTTCGAATCACTCATGCAGGAGAAGCAATACACAAGTTCAGTGTAAAGCCACTTTAAAAGCTCATCGGGTGCATACTTTACTTGTACAAAATACCTTATTCATGATGGAGCAGTGAGGGCCTAGGTAATTACTTGAATCAAGGTGGCCTCAGAAGTGTTTAAATCTACAAGGACACTTAGAGCATGAATAATGCAAAATAATTTGCATCTAAATTTTTTAAGTGTTCTTTATTCAAAAACTAAAATGCAGTTCCGATTAAAGTTTGATGAGTGAAAGCTGAGCACTTCATACCCACTGTGAAACGTCTCCTATTTGTGGAAATTATTTCAGACAGTGGTAAAGGGACAAAAGAGATCAAAAAAAAAAAAAAAAAAAGTTGGTGATTAATCTGCATTACTTTTAAGCCGTCCTTATTTCTTGATGTTTGGTGAGTAGGAAGTTAATTTTCGAACTTGCTGGTCTGATACCATCTACATTTCACCCCTTTAAAGCAACCCCATCTGAAAGCACAGCTCTAATTATTAACCAAACAAAATAACTATTCTTTTGCCTTCGATGATAGCACGAAGCCGCTCGTGGCTCTGAAATTTGTCCAGTATCTCTTAGTGCAATTAATCTCATCTCTGTCCCCCGTCAACCTCTTTGGAAAAGCCTTACATGCAAAAATACCCTGGCTGCCTCTCACTCTCTGTGCTTATAGGGCACGGGCTTGCATTTCTTCACTTGGAGAGTGTTGCATCCCTTTCTTTTGAATTTGCCATTGACAGCATAAACTGCCGAGTATATCATCGGTTCAGCACTTTATTATATCGTCTCCATTCCTATTTTAGAACGTGTTGAGCAACCCCCATAAAAATTGTTAAAGAGGAAGGAGTGAACAAGACAAATGTTGTGTAATGTGCTCGCTGAAAATTATGCTTTCCTCTGCCTTGAGCTGGAGGCAGAGGAGAAAAAGGGAGAGGGAAAGCATGTCAGAAACAGCCGTTTTCTCATGCAAACGTCAATGATCCTGTTGTTAAATGTGCTTAATTCACGATTATGTTTCCAACACTCGAACCTGCCTGTCTCACTGCCGGGAAGGCACCGAGAGGAGAGACGTTCAAAGTTGGAGAGTTCGCAGATCCCCGGAGATTTCCATGGGAGAATCTCCACGGAGCTGCTCCCTGTTTGTTCCCGCCCTCCAAACCCAACGTCTCGCTGTGGTACGAGAGCCAGAACTTCCAGAAAGCAGCCCCAGCAGCCAGAGGGATGCCTTTTTCCAGCTGCTAAAACCTCAGGTCGGGAAATCTGCTGGGATCCAACAGGTCAGGCAGGCGAAAGCTTCGACAGGCAGCAAAGTTTTAAGCACTGCCTCACTGCGAGCAGCTAAACTTTAAAGGCCCCTTTGCAAAGGAAAATCATTTTCCTGCTGCAGCCCTTATAAAGAATAAAGACTTCCAATTTATTACCGGCTCGAAAGCTGGCTGCCACTTTATTGGACTTTCAGATGAGTGTGCTCGCCACGCTTTCTTAGGGAGAGGATCTGCTACGTTTTTCTTGGATTTGGAACAATGCGAACATTTTTTTAACTCATTGAACAAAGATTTCCCCAGCAACAGACCCCCTGCTCAGCAGGTCACCTATCTTTGCGACAGTTTTTCTTTTCCCACGCTAACCCTAGGGCTCATTTGCATAAGGTCTCTGTTGTGACAATTAGTTTCAGGTGAGCTGATTTCTATGAGGTTTGCCCAAGACGATACACAAGCTCTGGGCCTCCCTGATCCTGGCCCTAATTGCGACTGACTGGCACCAGACACAATCACCCTCTTGATTCAGCAAATTGTCCTGCAAGTAGCTTGTTGTGACCCCGCAATGCACAAATCATATCATGTCAGCCCGGCATAGTAAACAGTGAATAAAGCAAATTCAAAAAAAAAAAAAAAAAAAAGAGGAAAAAAAAAAAGGTTTCATAATAGCTCCTCCATCTTCTAGCCCCAGTGGACAAGATGAATACAAATTAAAGCTATATCATATCTGCGTGCTGGTGGAAGAGGTGTCTCTGCCCTGACTAACAACTTCGGTTTACTGGAGAGGTTTTTTGGGGGTTATCTTTAATTTGCTTTGGGGGAGGGAAAAAAAAAAATCAGAGGTTTCTTCCTTCTGTCACCTGGGGAGAAATTCCCCAGGTAGAGTAGCGGGGTCACTGTAAATATTTCCTAGCTCGTTGTTGTGGAAATAAGCAATATGCTCTTTCATCATCTCAGAAGCTACAGGGTACATCAATATGCACATTAGATGGGCTCCCAGTAGTCCCTGCTCAGCTTAAAAAGCTGCAGAGGTTGGACAGACCCCACACTCAAGGTAAATATAGATGCAAAAGAGCATCTGACTTCTGCAAAGCTGGGACAGAACTTTTCCCAAAGAGCCCAAGGAGGACCTGGGGGTGCAGGGAGACCTCACCCCACTCCCCCATGCCCAGCAGTCCCACATCCCACTGCAGCCCCGCTTTGGGCTCAGTCCTGCCCGTTTTAGACCAGCGATAACCCCGTGGAGATCAGCCTGGAGTTGGATCTGGTATTGACCTGTCAGTCAGGAGAAATGCACAGCCTCTGAGATGGGCAGAAAAAGGAAGCAAACAATAAATCCAAGGGGACAAATGCGGAGTTAAGGAGGCTGGAGGAACACCTTTAACTGCCACGCTAACAACAACGCTGGGCCAGGATGAAGAACTGTCCTTATCTGGGAAGAACTCCCTTTTCCTCAGTTTGACTCACAGATTTCATGCTATTTTTTGGTACAACGCTCAGTTCTTTCCTAACAGAGCAGCTCCGGCTGTGACCTCCGCCCCATGAGTGTGAGTCAGGAGAGATTCGCTCCCCACCTTATATATTGCCTTTTTCTTTTTTTTTTAAGTGAGGGCTAATTTGCAAAATATTATTCACCATAGAGACAAAAACTGCTCTCCTACTGTAACTGGGATATGAAGGGTAAACTCAAATCCAGACAGGTATATCAAGTCCCTGACTTCAGAGAGAGCCCACGAGGGCAGGATTAGACCCCTTGAATATATTTCGTGATGATCATTATGTGAATTAGATTAGGCTATTAGTTTTGGACTATTTTTAATCTCCTGGGGAAATCTGTATTTACATTTGGTTTGTTTTTTTTTTTTTTTCTTCCTCTGATGCAAATTGCTTCCCCAAATAAATAGTTATGTTAAAAATCCTAGTAAAAAAACTGTTTCAAAATCCCTCACTGACCATGGCCCGTAGCCAGTGTGAGAGGTCATCCTGCCAGTCCCAACAGTTTGCAGCTGCAGTTGAGGTAAAAATGTAGGCAAAAGAGCATCTGACACAGTGAATTTCTGTTAATCTGCAATCTTATCAACTGGTACAGGCAAAAAAATATTAATTGTTTATGTGCATAGAGGGATAAAGGTAAGAATGAATGAAAAAACACCTCTCCTTTGAGGACACCAAGTTTCACCCTGGGAAAAAACTTAGTTTTAGGGTGGGACACCCAATTCTTCTTTACTGGTACAATTGCACTGATTTAAAAGTCATTAAATCTTCTCATATTTGTGTGATTCCAGGATCTGGTTATGATTTGGGGTTCTGTCCCAAGCAAGCCTGTATGTTGCCTAATTTAATGTCAGTGAAGTGAGGGGTAGACCCCAATTATCTGTGGGCAGGGCAGGCAGGACAGTAGGGATGCCATCCCACCCCAGGCTCCCCCAACTTCACACTCTGCACATTTTCAGGACATTTAGGTTGCATTTTGACACAGAAAGGGGACAGGCAGCACTATCAAAGTAGGACACAAGAGGGTCAGCCCTGGGTTACTTCTTCAACTCCATGCACTGTCCTGGGTGCAGTGGTGGGAAGCCACTTGTGTCCCTCTTGATCCCTCCTGCCCAGCAAGGCATAGGTGAGGAAGGACACTCAAAGTCCTGCCTTCCATGAACATCTCCATGGAACAACTGCAAGGCTCCCAACACTGGTGCTGCCATATAAACCCTCCCAGGCTTTGACTTGAATGAACTCATTGTGTCCAGCCTGAACCATTGCTACCAAGTTTAGCCCTGTTGGTGGCAGGTCCAAGGTGGTCACAGTCATCACTCACACTCAGGTCAGGGCTGGGCTGTGGATGCATAACAAGAGACCTCACGAACCTCAGCTGCCCCATTTTTAATAAAAGTTCCATTTTTATTTTGCCCTGTGTCCATGCTAATGCTTTTATCCCTCTCCCATGACACAAACCATGCTTTTACACCGAAGGCAACACAACGAGCTGATTTTGAACTTTAACCTTCAGCAACTCTGTCTCTAATGCAAGGCAAAACTTTTAGATTTTTAAGTAAATAAACAGTTGATTCTGACAAAAAATGACTATTCCCTGAGGGGACATTTTTGTGAAACTGCGCCAGGTACAAAAAAAAAATGTATATTTTTTGGCTTGGTCATGAAACTGTCAAAACACAATTCTAACATGTTTTGCTGCATATGTAATTTTTTTCCCACAGCTCTTTCCGAGCAATGCTTAATTCTGAATTCTTTCTGCACCCAGCACTTGCAGGGAAACTGATAGATGCACAAGAAATTCAAGCTAAGTTTCTAGGTAAGGGAAATAGAACAGCCAGGAGAAAGAAAGAGGAGAAAAAACAAGACAAAACTGGGGAAAATTTGTTAAACTTTCCAATAAATTATGTTTTTAGGGTAAAATTTACCCTCAAGATACAGCTTTGGTGGGATTTAAGCAGGGAGAAGGCTTTTGCTGGTCCTGGGTACATGGGCTAAGTTTCATCCTCTGTGTTGAGGTGCCTTTGTTTCATTTTATTTTTAACAGCTCTCTTTCTCACATTCATATATATTTGTGTGTATGTAAATATCAAAGTATCTTGATCATAGTTGTGATTACAAACTTCACTTTTACTAAAAACAGCTATGGCATTGATCTTTAAAATAATAATATATTTTCCTGAGTGCCTTCGCTGTTTCATCCCAGCAACTGAAACAGAGACAATCCCTTGTATGTTGAAATGTGTAATTATCATGTAGCCAAAAGGGAGGGTGTAATTTTCACATCTGATTACAAGGGAAGAGTGTAAGTGAAGCTGCTTCGGCAAACTTACACTTGTTTACAGAGAGCAATACCTTTGATATTAAAAACTCCAAACATGTAAAACGCTGGAAAAAATCAAGATTGTCACACACCAAGTCTAAACAACAACAACAACAACAACAACAACAGCAAAAAACCTACAAGTGAAAAGTCAGTTCTTCTGCACTTGGGCTGGAGTCCTCACTTGAGATGTTAGTTAAGAGACTTACAAATTGTTTTTGCACAGTGTGCTCTACTTCTCCTGTTGAAGTTTAAGAAGCTAAAGCTCCAGCTTTAATTTAGAGGAAAAAAAAAAAATTCTACTGTTTATAGCTCTATTTGGAGAGTTCAAACTAGAGAAATGCTTTTCATATTTGACTTCGTCTTCACAGAATTTACTTTTCCTAATTGTGTCTGCGTTTGCTTTCAAGCCGCTTTTATTTTTTTTTTTTGACACATGAACTCCCTCCAGTTTATTTCTCTCTTTCTTTCTCTTTTTCTTTGCTGATTTACCTTCCATGAAATGAGCTTCTGCTCATGTGATATTATTTTTTGGCCACGTAGAAAAGATGGTATCAGGGAGAGGAAGAACTGTTACAGCAAATATCTCTTACCAAGGAGATTAAAGATAAGCAGAGAGATCACACTTCAGGTAAGGGGAAAAACTACTGAAAAACTGAGAAAGAGATTAGAAACTGTTAAAAATTAGATAAAAGTATAGTTGTTGAAGAGTTACTGTAATATATTTAGAAATCGTTAAAAACTGTCAGTGCAAGCACTGGATGTCAAAGTATGAGAATCTCAGGCTTTTGCTAACCAAGAAAAAGGAAGGGGATGAGAAAGAAAAAAAAAAATATTTTTGGTATGTGGAAAAGTCAGCTTTTTGTTGGAGTATGAAAAAAAGAACATATGATTAACATCTATCAACATACGATTAACCTCTATCAACAAGACTATGAGAAGACCCCATTTTCTAAAGTATACCTTTTTTGTTGCCCTAAAGTTAAGTTCCTGATCCCCTATTGTTATTCAGAACATCATATCCATTGGAAAAAATACCTACCACGGCAACTAAGGCATTTGAAAAATAAAATGTAACCCAGTAATAGCAGTAATTTCACTTGAGGATGCAAGTAGTTACTTTAAAAGTGGTTTTGCCTTGTGTGGAAAGACACAAATGCAAGGGCTACTGAAAGCAATTTAATACAGGTGGGGGTTAACATTAATCTTTTACGACAATAATATTGTGGTGTTACAGGAGGGCAAAACCGAGTATCTTCTTGCACACAGAACCACTTCCCTAAGAGTCTGTGCCTGTCTTAAAAATACACATATGGAATTGATGTATAGCCCCAAATTCATAATGAATATGATTATTAAATAGTCTCCACTCGTGCAAATAATCAGACCTGCCCCCCTTCTGCTTCCCTTAGGTGTGATCCAGGCTTGCTCTGGCAGTGGTATAGGAATGCTGTTCCTCCTGGAATGGGCTGAGTTTGGTGAGCCCAGGGTGTGCAGAGCTGGTTCTGCACAGCACAGAGCCAAAATCTGCCTTTATCTGAGAGCAATGCCCTGAAAGCCAGCGGGGCTGCGCAGGGGTGGATGGTGTGCCTGAGGTAGACTCGGTTTCTGGGCAGCATTAGTGTACTTAAAGCAACAAATTAATGTCTGTGGAACACTAATCAATGTTTGGTGCACTCCACATTTTTCACTGAGTTGTTAGAGTACATTTGCTTATATTTTGCACTATTTTAATTTAGCCATATTGATCAAACTGAACACTCAATAAGACCCTAGGCACCTTAGCCTTATTAAAATTAGTCAACTTGAAGTAAGTGAGCTGAGGAAGTAATGGAAACTATTCAGAGATTTAAATACAGCGCAGCCCACTTAAATAAATACCTGTTAATGAAATAAATCTGTATATGCACATATTTCCTTAGAAACAAATTATTAAGGGGGCCCTTTAGAAGAATAAGGCTCAAACATATCCCTTAGTTTACAAGAGAAATACTTCTGTGTACGTTTGTGTTTGCTGGGTTAAACTTGGGGAATCCATGCTGACCTTTTCCATCAAAGCAGTTATCATTCTTTAGAGTTTTACAGTGTCAAAATTTATAAAAATGTCCCTAATTAACCTGTAAGTAAACACTGTTGTGGAGTTTTGGTAGCTCTCCCATCCAAGTTTATCCCAGTAAAAGTAGAAATCAGCTGGGCCATCACCCAGACAAGTACAGAAGAAAAATAAAAGGCGTTTAACATGCAGTGGAAAAAAATAAAAGTCATACAGCCTAGTCTTTACAAATAATATGTCTTTGTCTTCAGAAAGTTGTATCTTTTTTTAAGCAGGCTTGAGAGGCATGATTAGAGCACCAAGTCCCAGGCTTGACTTGAGTAAGGATTCGCAGTACAGTGCCTTTTGGAACATCTCTGTAGCTCAAAATATTGGTTTTGAAAACATCACTGTTTTTCAACAAAAATAGGAGATTAGACAACGTCTTTAGCTGATTAATCCTCTCTCCTCTCCGAGGGGGTGACCTATGATACTGTATTATTTTCGTCAGGGAAAAAAAATTGCACCATGCAGCAAAGTCTTCTCACAATACCTACAACTGAATTAATCTAAAAAGTGGGTAGAGGATCTGTGGAGGCTTCCTGGCCTCTCTGCATCAGGGGCTGCCTTTAGAGGCCTTTGTATACTCATTTTTTTCCCCTAGTCCAATAAAAGATATTAGCTCTTTTCCCTAAGCAAAATCCCTCTCATGAATCAGGCCCTACACTTGCAACTAGTGTGATATTGCTGGCCAGGTTTCACCCCAGTAAAATTCTAATCTATACTTTGTCTTGTAGAATTAAGAAGAAAATGCATATCAGCAGAATCTCCTCTCTACTTTATTTCATTTATAAATTACGAGAATGATGCTATTATATATTATTAATTTCTGCTGTTCTCCAACTCGGCTGCAGCAGTGAGCTGCGGATGTTGGAACGGTGTAATTATGTTCTAGTAGGGCAGCCATCCGTTTCCTTTCAAAAATTTACAGGATTCTTAATCATGCTGCTCATTTGGGTGCGCAGTAGCGAGGATGGCGAAACACAAACAGGGCACGTTCGTTTACACAGGAACACCTGCTTAGCATGATAGCAGATGTCAGTCAGTAAGCAGAACACAAAAGAAAAATATCAACAACAGCAAACTAGAAGCGTTTTTAACTCGGTACGGGGATATCTTGTCTGGGGGAAGCCAAGGGAAGGGGATGCGCCTTTGTGGGTCGAAGTAGAGGTGCGGTGATGGTTTGGAAAGTCTCAGCTGATGCTCCCCAGGGACCAGGTCAACAAATCCAGACAAACTCCTCACCGGACGATGGGATATTTAACAATTTCTCCTTCGGAAGGGTCATTTTTGCAAGCACCTTTCAAGGATCTTCGTAAACATACAGAATGTGTGATAACTACAGCAAAGTAGTCGAGAGGGGTAAAATACATAGAACTATCGCTCCGTGAATGAGGATCTGCCAGCATTCCCAGTGCAACCACTTATTCCCCAGGCTTTAACCTTAAATGTTTCATCCCAGGCTGCCCCTTGGCTCTCCAGTCTCAAATTGAGAGCGTTTCTGCTTTTTACATATTTTATGAAGTAAAAAGATGTCAGCAGAGGAGGAGGGAAAGTTCAGGGGCTCCGGGCTCTCCCGCCCAGCACTCCGGCTTGGGAGCAGCCGCACCTCTCCGGCGAAGAGTTGGGAGCGCGGCACGCGAGCCGGGCTCTCGCAGGCGGGTGTTAACAACCTCCCCTCAGCGCCATGCGCAGTAACTGCTCTTCCGCGGGATTGTTAGCATTCAGAGCAAGTCAACTTGCGTGGGTCCGCGCATTAAGGGCTCCCTAAGTATGCATTGACTTGATACCCAGTAATGGCTTCTAAGGAGCCGTTATGCAGTGCCGTGTCAATGATCCATGCATTGAGGACTCCCCGAGTACGCATTGACACGATAGACCGGAACGGCTCTGAAGAAGCCGTTATGGTCTATCATGCCAATGATCTGCGGATATTGGCAGTGCCTCCCGCACTTCTACAGAGGCTGCAGAAGTCTCCGAAGAAGCTGTTATGATCTCGGAGGAAGAGCCATCAGTCAGGTCGATGGAGGGGGTTTTGCTATGCTGGTTTTTTCCACCTTGTCGTTGGGGAGCCTTGTTTTGCTTCCAGAGTTTGATCCAGAGGACGGACAAAATATAAAGGCTGCCCGAGGATTGCGCAGAGGTAACTGGGATTGTAATGTGACCTCTGGTTTTATTAGTTCTAGGTTCTTAGTTCCAGCTGACTCCAGCTGAGAGGCCTTGACCAAGTCCCTTCAGCTCTTCTTACTACCCTTTACTCTCGTCTAGCAAGCATGGAAAGGGATGACCTTTTGAGTGGAGATTGCAGTGGAGCTTAAAAAATGTTAATTTAGTTATAACTAAGGCTTGTCTCAGCATCTCATCACTAGTGGAAGATGCTGAGATGAACAAGCTGTGTACACAGAATCACAGAATGGTTTGGGTTGAAATGGACTTAAAGACCATCCAGTTCCATCCCCTCTGCCATGAACAGGGACACCTTCCACTACATCAGGTTTCTCCAAGCCCTGTCCAACATCATACCTTTCACACCCAAGCATGCAGCCAAAGCTATACTAAAAGGAAGCCTTATCTCTAAAGTTTTGTAAGCTTCTATCTATTGAGTTTATGTAGTTTCTCTCTACTCCATTTTTGTGTATTCACATGAGTTTTGAGCAGGTCATCTGTACCGTCTACAATGCCAAAAATTTCTGTGAAAATACTTTCAACCTCTTTTTCCATGTCTTCCTTCATACTTAAATATTTTTTTAAAATGCTTTGAAAGTACATGGTTGCATAATATAGTCGTAATTCACGGTAAGTCTGTGACCACAAAACACTGCTTAACTAGCTGGTATTGTTTGTGTCTGCTTTTCCATGCTCTTGCAGGGAAAACTTGACCCTTTATTCTTTTGTATTCCCTTCATGCTTCTGTTGAGGAGAGATGGATCTATAGCAGAATATTAGTATATATAAAGTACTCTACCTATTTTATACACTGGTTAGAAGTAGATGATCTTTAAGGTCCCTTCCAACCCAAACCTGAGTTCTATGATTCTATGATGATAATAAGCCCATTTATGATGGGGCCCCACATAACCTAATTTACATTTAGATGGTTAAATGTTAGTAAACCCCTGGAGAAACACTGCAACCATACGTTATGGAAAGTAGAGATCCTCAAGCAAGAAAAAGTAGAATTACTGAGCAGGTTGGTGTACCATACAGAGACCTTGTCTGTAGCCAGGCTGGCCTGAGACGTGTGAGCTCAAAAACAAAGGAACTGTGCAAAAGGAAAGAAACTGTGCACAAGGAGACGGAGGAACATTATAGAAGATCAGAGAGGATCATGATAAAGGAGGAGGCAGAGAAGTCTCAGGGAGCAGTGGCCATCAATCCTCAAAAACTCAAACATTTTTAAGTGTACTTTCAGATGTATTGAACCTCTAGAGCTATACAGAGTCAGGTACCCCAAATCAGTGATTGCTTTGGCAATGTTCATAATCAATTTGGAGCTGCAGAGTAGGCTGTAGCCATTGGGTCCACAGCAACATTGTCAGCAAGCAGAGGAGAGAAGACAACATGGTATCTACTGAGAGCTTTTACTGACATGCATGGATTTTACTGGCACAGTCCGGCAATCAAATGCCTTTCAGGTAGAGGAGCGTGCAACATATTCTGGAAAGCCACAATTGCTCCTTGGCCAACCTACTCTCCAAAAGAAAGACTATTAATTCCTTGAGAATGAATCTTTGGGCTTTAGAGCCTCTTTGGGGTGGCCTTGAGAGTTTGCAGGCAGCAACCAGCGCTGCAACCCAAATTCCATTCAACATCTCCCTCCGCCCTGCATGTTGCAAATTCGTGCGAAAAGTTATGTTTCCAAATCTGGACAGCTGAAGACTGCTGTCTCTTGGAAAAAAAAAACAAAACAAAACAACTAAGTTTTGCACTAGATTTAATAATCTCAGGGTTTAAACTCCAAGCGAGAGGGAAAGAGAAGGTCTCGGTTTACAACGATTCAGACCATGTTTAACATGTGGTCTTTCATGGACACTTTCAGGTGTCTCATGTTATGATGCTGCCTCTGCAACATGTGCTGAGCCCTCGATGTTAAAACCTCAAATATATTTCTTTTTTTACCTTTGGGATGGGAACAGGCATTCTCCTCCTTCCATGTGTATATTTATTAGTAAGATTTTTGCATGGTATATAATTGAAGCCTGGCAGTTTTTACCAACTGCGGCTTAAGAGGAAAACTTAACACAATGTAATGTTTTGTGTCTTTTTTTTTTTTTTTTTTTGTCCGTGCAAAGAACCGGTCACTGAAAAGGTGCAAAGAGCTGCTAAAAGTACATTTTCTGAGATTTAAAGCCTTTTAAGAAAGGTACACAATGCAAGAATACGCAGCTGCAATTTTAAAAAGGCTACTGTTCCTTTAATGCCCAGCTGGTCCTGAGATGTAATAAAATTGACATATTGATTCCTTTGAATTTACAAATGCCTGTTTCATAAACTCCATCTCCAAAGCCTAGGCATCTTTAGAGCACTGTCATTTTTTTCTCCAAATGGATCAATTATGTGCCCACGTAATCCTGTTACCTGTGAAATCCATGCATACTTCTCCCATTTGCTGCAGTTCCCAGGCGGACAAACTTGCATTATGTACGCATAAACAAACAGAGCATTTTCCTGATATTAGGGATTGTTTTCAAAGTGAAAAGCAATCTCCTGGGTCCTTTACTCAAAAAAAAAAACCAACAAAAAACCAAAACCAAAAACATACATAGTGCGGTGTTCCTCCAAGTAACCTCACTGCACTATATGTATAATTATTACACAACACAGCAAATCATTAAAAAAACATTGAGTCCCGCTATCTCAAATGCTTCAACTGCAAAAAGGCGCCAAGACTTAGCAGCCAGCCCTCATTTTCCTGGTGAATCAAACTTTCTTATTTCTTTCCCAGCTTGTTTATTTGATAATTATCACTGTATGTGGAAGGAAATCATGTTCATCAGAAATGCTTCTGTGTGACTTAAATATCAGAAAAACACCTAAAGCTGCAAACTTTCCTGTGGAAGTTTGGGGATTTTTTATTTTATTTCTAGGATAATTCATTTTTTCATCGTGCTGAGCACCTTTCCCTCATTTACTCACACACACAGAGAGTCAAGGAGGCATTAACCTGCAAACCTACCACTTATGCATATAAATGCATCACACATACAACTATTCCCCATATCCTGTGGCATATTATTTGTATGAATATATACCATGCACATAAACACATTTATACACACACACCACGCACAATCCTCAAATATAAGCAGAGAAAAAGGGAATAAATGTGTTTTTCTCCGTATATGAATTGTTTATAAAGTACCGTGTATATACATAGATATGAATTCTCGTTTCATTCTTTCAGGCTGTGCTGTATCTGATTTTCTACACTTCACTGGGCAACCAGCAGTTCAGTTACACCACACTTGCCCTGTACAATTTGTCTCTAAAAGGTTCCCAAAATTATGAAACATCTTGTCTGCTGCATGACCTACTCACCGCAGTGCCTCAGCCTGAGGTGCATCCACACATATAGAGAGGATGGCACTGAAAAAAATTAATATATATATATATATGTTTGATGCTTGGAGCCCATACAAGTGGCCCAATACACCCCTGCCATTGTGCAGGAGTGGGTTTTAAAGATAAATGGCTGCATGTTAACCAGATTTGACATGCTGCACAAAAGCAGCCACCTTTGGTCCCATGACACAGTCAAACAGAAAAAACAACAAGCAATCCTGGCAAAAGATGTCCGACGTGAATAAAAGCCCAACAATTTGTCACATAGTCGTTACAAAATGTTCCAGGCTTTGGGGCTTGCCATGGGACAGCAGCGATAAGATGAGCATAGAAAAAGGAAGGCTGAGGGTGCTGGGGTAGAGGAAGAGTTAAAACTCAAGGAAAGCTCCAGTAGTTCCAAAGGGGAAACAAAGAGGAAATTTTCATTTGTCTCTTTCCGAAGACACAGACACACACACACCCCCAAAAAAAAAAAAGAACAAAACAACCAAAAACCAAAAACAAAAAAAGCCAAGCAGTAATTAATTAAATCAAGAAGCTCAGTTGTTTTGAGAGGTGATTGAAATCTGACATGCAAAGCAGAAATATTTACGCTTACTTTCTATTTTAGGAATCCGCGAAGCTACTTTCCCTTCACTGCACTTCCCCACCACTACAATGGCCATGGCTCAGTTTATCCACTAATAAGCACTGCCTGTTCGGGGCCAAATCCTGCTCGTGTTTCTCATGGCATTTGGTCTTTCCTCGTGGGAACAGGCCCAGAAAAATCCAAAGATGTAGCTGGTGTTGAGGACTAGTCTGTGGCAGCACAGCAGTACCTGAGCTCCTGCTTTCCTTTGAGTTCACACAAGACAGAAAAGAAAAAGCCCAGAGTTAGGTTTGGTTTGATGGGACTGATTCTACAGTTTTCCACTAAAACCAGCTACAGGCATCAAACCTGACTTTGCTGATCTGTGTCCCCCAGAGTCACCCGGCCACCCCCATGGACTGCAGTCGGGTTAGGATTTGCACCTATGCCAGTTCACTGGTATTTTGATGTATTTTTAGAGCCTCTATACCAAAATAAGGAGCTCAAATGCACCAGTGCAGCTGCTTGCTAAGCTCCACATAACGGAGCTCACATTGTAAAATACCTTTCAGTCAATAATCATCATTGCTTCAGTGATTACCATTCCCTTCTTTATATTCAGTGGAAGAAAACTGTGGAGGGGGGGGCAGTTAAAAGCAATATCATCTTCTAAATTAGAATAACCAGTTGTATAATAAACTCTGAGAATCTGGTTATTAGGAACATACATTTGTAATTTTCTCAGACAAATTCCTTGGCATCCGCTCGCCCTCTGACGAAACAACGAATGATCCTTGATCTTCCTCAGTCCCAGGGAATGGCAGGGTGCTTTTGAGATATCAAGCTCTGCAAAAGCCCTGTGAATGAGTTTGGTGGTATTTCCCCACCTCATGGACGTAGAAAATGAGCACAGTGAGGTTAATTGACTTGCCAGAGAGTGCATGTGGCACTTGGTGCTGCACTCACCTTCCCCAGCTCAGCCAGCAATATCCCACCACAGGACCCACCCGTGTCCTCTGCCTGGATGGGTTGCAGCCTCCTCACAACATCCCAGTGGTCCAACACCGACCAGCATGGCATGGCCTTGCCCTTGTCCCTTCATGGGCCTAATCCCTTCGTAGGGGTTTTTGTATGAGTAAATTAAACAGCATCGAAATCGCCTCTGAAGTGCACAGGGCTTATCAAAAGGGAAAAAAAAAAGAAAAAAAAAAAAGAAAAAAAACAACCAGCCAAGTGTCAGCCAGAAGAAAAGTTCATTATTATATGTCAAGGAAAAATTAATAGAAAGGGCTTCAATAGTTAAATTACATGGGTAGATCAGGCTTTCTGCAGGAAGACCAGCTTGCTTTAATTAAAGCATATTCTGTTCAAAAGCCACCGTGCACGTGTTTTACGGGAATCTGATACCAACACCTGTATGTTCCTGCTCCAAAACTCCAACTGCTTCCACATATTCCAGCCCAGAGATCGACGTTATCATAAGTCTGAGTTATTTTTAAATGTATGGGGGGATAACTAAGCCGGGGCTCTCTGTGGAGTCGAGCAGGGGGACAAGGACTGTTCAAGTCATGGAAATGTCAGTTCCAGCAATGTGTGCCTTGGATTACTTTTTTTTTTTTTTTTGACTGTCAAGAAGATTTTAAATCTTTAATATCTGTTTGTTGTCAGGTTTGCCTCCAGCTTTTTGTATCTGCAGGTCGTATTTTTTTTGTTGTTGTTGGGAATTAGCATTTCTCATTTGCTAGCTGAAAGTTTAGAGGAAGCACCAAAACACCGATAAACAAAGTTCATCTCGGGGAAAATCTCTGTATGCATAACCTAGTTAACAATTCTTTCATGGTTGCGGGTTGAAATTTGAAATGCATGTTGAAAAAGAGAGTTTCTACCGAAAGCAACGGTACTACTGAGGCTTTTCGAGTGTGCTGTACTAATTTTAAACGAGAAATCATTATGATTTCCATGCCATATTAGCATCTCTTTTATTTCGCGGTATCTCTGCTGCACTATTTCAACTCACTGCAGGTTGCTGTTACTTTTTTTTTTTTGATACACCACATCATTTAAACACACACTGTAGCTGAAGACATTCGGGATTACCGGGGACTTCAGTCGACATTTTTGGCCTTTGTAAAGGATCTTAGCCAAACATTTTGTTTAGTTCAACTCTAGATGATGCCACGACACACGGAATATCACTCCCCAAAAGGTGCAGAACTGATGCATTGTGCCATCTCTGGCAGCATTCATTCAGCGTTTGCTGCGACTGGGGAGGAAGAAAGATACGGAATGCACGGATTGATTTTCAAATTACCTCAATATTTTGAAAACATTTTCACCTGCATGCTGAGAATGCTAAGAATAGGCAGGAAGGCAATTGTGCATTTGCACAGCCTCCACTGCATTCATTTATAAATTACCTCATCACTGACTGAAATTAACACTGATTCTTACAGGCAATTTCTCAATTTCCAATGCTAATTACATTTTTTTTACTTTTAAATTCTGTACCACCTGTTTTGGGCAAGACATCTTAGGCAGCGCGACCGCATTTAATCACAATTTTAATTAACCGCCCTGTAGATGTGAAAAAGAAGCAATTATAATGTAGATGAATGATGATTTTTCTGCATTAAATTGTTTTGTTTCCCTGGTATGTTGATTGTAACACAGCACACAAATACAGTAACTGTACAATTTTTTTCTATTGTAATTTAGTAATTGTTTTTGGAAAACCAGTTTGGGAATGAGTGACTTCATCTGTTTACAAATTGATTGATACTGTTAACTCACTGATTGCTGCAGCATACATTTTGTATTGCACAGCCTAGCATAAAATATAATTAGGCATGCACAGACTTTGCAGCACCATTTTGGAATCTGAAAATCAACTGTAACCGAAGTGTGTTTTCCTTGAGCATCCTCATATCAGCCGGGGCTGATGATACGATAATCAACAAACAATGGGCTTTTCCCATCCCGACGCCGGTAGAAACCCTTGGATTTAATCTGATAGTCTCACGGCGTAAGGGTTGGAGGGGTTTTTATTTTTTTCAGAATGTGCTTTGCCAGGCCTGGGAGCTGAGGGCTGGCAAGTCTGCGGCTTGCCCAACTCCCTCAGATCGCTATCGGGAAGGAGCAGGCGAGTGATGGAAAGAAACAATGATGGCAAAAAGAGCCGCGGTTCATAAAACCCGGGGATCATTCCTGACATGCGTGTGCTGTGGCACCGACTATCTCCAGCTACACGTTATGGGGGAAAAAGATCTCGATCTGACTCATGGCTGGCAGATACAGATCGTCCAAGTTATATATATATATATATATATCCCCATGGAGAAGCACGAGACCGAACCCATCGGAGGCAAAGCCTGCTTGCTTTCCCAGGGAGGGAGGTCGCACAGGAGCGGGAAGGGAGCAGATGTGCAGCACTAGCAGCACCTGGGCTTTGGGAGACAGTGCCACCACCACCAGGCTCTACCAGCGGCCTGGGACAGTCCTGCTGGGGGGTTTCCCACCTTGGGGCTGTGAATCTCCCAGTACAGGTGAGATGAGGTGAAGGGATGCAGGAAAGGTGCAACCTGGCAGTTAACCCAGTGGAGGGCACTCCCAGAAGAGAGGTGGCAGCTCTCCCCCTCCCAGTCTCCTGTGCGATCCACAGAACAAGAAGCCTCCAACAACTAGGACTTGCCAGGAGGTGAGACACCACAACAGACTCTGTGAGACCCTATTGCCACCAGACCTGTGCTATCACCCACAGTGGACCGAAAACAGGACACAGAACCAAAGGGGCAAGGCAGACCTGGGGCTGGCTCCCACACTACGACCCTTCACAGGGGCACAGGGGTCAGTGTGGTTTGAAGGCAACTTGGGGGGCTCCTGGTCTCATCTGCTGGCCTGCTTGCTTTATAAATATTTGTTGAGAGGGCAGGACATAAAGTCTACTGTTCAGTAGGTGATTTTTGTAAGAATCCAGCTATCCATACATAAAAGGGTCTATTATCTCACTGTGGAAGAGATTTACATGCGTAACTCCCATTAACTCTTATGGGACTTAGGCACGTAAATCTCTTGTGCATCTAGAGAAGAATAGACCACATAAGGTCTTGTGATCTATACTGCTAGTAGGTTTAAGTCCCTTTCATTTATAAAGCTATACAAAAATTAACCATTAAAGCTTATTCTGTGCAAGCTGTCCCCCTACATATATCACCCAGCTCTCTGTTTGAAGTACTCGATGTAAACGCGGACTGAGAAAAGGTACCGGAGCGAGCGAGCCCATTCATTTCAGTTAGTAAAACTGTCATCCCTGAAAGGAAGCAGACTGAGGGCAGGTAGAAAAATTGTACAGGTTTTGCCCAGCAGATTCAATTTCAGATTTAGGCTCTAGACTGCACTGTTTGGAGAAGGAATACTTTCATTTTGCTGAGCGCTCCCTCCTCCCACTCCTTCCCGCTCTGCCATCCCTCCTCACAGTCCTCGAGTAAAGCACCGTGCCCTGGACCAAAGAACCCTGAGTGGCTGGAGCGATACAATCTTTACACAATCCAACTAAGATGCTGCGTCTACTAAGGGAAAAAATAAATAAAACCTTTTATTCCACAAACTTGTTTAAGCTGAAATGTTCATTGGTAAGCCTGTAAAAGTGGGAACATCTGTGCTCCTGCTGGGATTTGATGTCTCACCACAAACCTTTCCACAAGCACTTTGTCTCTGATGGGAGACAAAGAGGAAAATACCTGATCCCCGGCCTCAGTTGGGCAGCTCCTTCTATCTTCATGCCCTGACCTACTGAGCATTCCTCCCAGCAACGAGCTGCCTCCCAGGGCTACCTCCGCCATGGAAGCTGGCTAACTAATCTCTGAGCAAACACTTGCAGCAAACCTGAAGAGAGTTTAAAAAGGCGACAAAAAAGGGAAGAAAAAAACCTGCAACTTTCTGCAGATAAAGCCTAAGGCATCTCTAGAAGAAGAGAACCAAACCTAAATATAGCTCCACATGCTCACGTTTTTCTCTTGATGAACTGATGAGATATAAAGTTGTGGCCACCTAATGAACATATATATGTATTTTAATCTTAATCCAGTTTCCTGCTCCCTTCCACTAACTTGCCATAACCCAGCTGTCTTTCTTCCTGCCAGTAGTCCTCTGACTATGCTTACAGGTATTTGCAAGACGCTGCTTTTATCCCAGCAACACTGCTGGGATGATATGGCACTGGAAAAGTCCATCCCAGGCCCTGCCTGCACACGGGGTAACCTCTCCTTAGAAGCTTATAAGAAAATCCACTGTTGAAATAAATAACAACTCTCAACAAATGATCAAAGAAGAAATAAATCTTTTACCCTTCTAAGACTTTTTAAAACTGAAATCCCATTTTTTAACTGGATAACAGTTAAGAGGCTACCGGCCACCTATTTTTCTGGGAGCTACGTTTTAAATGTTTGCCTCATGGATGTTGGGCAGACAAACAAATCTGTCGTTCTGGGGAGCAAAAGCTTTTAAAATAAAGTTTGTGTGTAGTATATGAAAACATATTGTTTGGAATTTAAGTTCTAATATCTAGGAATAAACAGAGCATTAAATCAAGCAAAACTGTGACAAGGCCAATATGCACATGGATGATGCCAGCGAGGCATCTCCAGCCCTTTGTTCACAGCTTAACAAAACTGTGCCGTCACACCACTTTAGCTCAACAGTGCCTGTCGAATGGGCATCAGCAGATCAGCCAATGCCTGTCACACACACAGCTGAAAAACTGTTTGAAAGCAAGGCTTACTTTAGCACAAGTCTGGTAGGAAAAGTGAGAGGGATTTTTAATCATCTGGTAAAGACTACAGATATATATTCAGGGAGAAATATATATATATGTGTAGATATATATATATATAGTCAGCTTTCCTCCTCGGGAAAGTGACAGAGTTTTGCTCTTTTTCACCTTTAAGGAGGGAATGGGTCTTGGTGGTGTTGCCTGTTCCTTGGTATGCTGCTCCCTTCCATGCTACATAAGATTAAGAATTATTTTCAAAAAAGTAAATTTCTTTCAGGGTGGGGGGATGTCACAGGGAACAATCCCAATTTGTCCAATAACCTACTAAAAATTAATTTTCGCACCGTCCCACTTGGAGACACCCCCCGTCCTCGTGACAGGGGATAAGTGAAATAACATACTCAAGGAAATGTTTGTTTTGATTCTAATGCAATTATCTTTGCAGATGAACGTCTCTCTGGGTTGGGTGTTGGGGTTTTTTTTAGCTGATCAAAATATGTTTTCATTGGTATTAACAACCTTCTCCGTCACTTCTCTTAACAGTCGTAGTGCATAAACACGGCCCCGCTCCGCAAAGAACCGCAGCAAAATAAGCTTGTTAGCGACAGCAACTTCAGCTCAGCACTTCTCTGTCTTTCACAACACTTTTTTTCCCCCCAATCTATGGGGCTTTTTTTGATATACACCCCCCCCCCCTCCCCAACTGGCCTCCTCGTGGGACCAGGGAGAGCTTCCAGCGCTTGGCCCCTCTGCGGTGGCTCAGGGTGGACTGGGGGGGACCGGGGGTGACCGGGGGGGAGCGGGGGGCGGCAGCCCCGGGTGCTGAGCCCTCTCCCCCTGCCTGCCCGCCGCTGCTGTCAGCTCGCTGCCTGCACTTTAGCTGTCTCTTTCCCAGTCCCTACCCTGTCAGTTTCTGGGCTGCCAATTTCAACTTGAAGCTTGACTGGGCTGATTTGATGCAAATACCTCCAGGGAAAACCCTGAAACTGATGAACAGTTATGTCAAGTCGATTTTGCACCATCGGGAAAAGGTAACCTCTGCGAGAAAAAAAAACAACAAGGTTAAAGAGACAAGGGCTTTTCACGTGTAATACCACTGCTGCACATCTCGTTCACTGTTTACCATCCCTCAGAAATTGTAACTGTCAGAATTAGTCCTAATTGCAGATGCGAAAGCTGCCATTATAATAAAAACAGAGGCAGTGCAGGCATTAAATGTAGCAGCCTAATTTGTGAGACTACTGAAAAGGTAGAGTAAATGAATATTTCATTACTTTAATTACCAGGGACTACTCTTTTCTTGCTGTCTTATGATAAGTGTTGCTGTAACTAGCAACAGCAAACATCCACTAAAACATAAAGTGCAATAATAGTACTGCTGTCAGGATCGCTGCTTTAAAATACGAGCGGGAGGGGGGAAGGGGGAAATATAATGGTTTATCTATTTCTTAGAGATCCGCAGGAGTAGGAGATGGAAACTCGTTTAACGTCAAAAAACAAAGAGGCGAGTAAACAGGTTTTAGTCAAAGAAAATAATGACCCGGAGGAGGGGAGGGGGGTGTGGGGGGGAGCTGAGGACACACTTGAAACCCCGAGCCGGGAGGAGCGCAGGCAGCCCCGAGCCGCTTCCTCTCCGCTCCCTCCCTCCTGGGAACGAAGTTCGGGGCTGCGCCGCGGCGGGAGCGCGGCCGGGGCCGAGGGGGGCGAGCGGGGACCGACATCCCGGGAGCGGCGTCCCGGGAGGGGTTCGCACCTCTGCCCCCGGAGCGGCTCGCTCGGCAGCGCCGGGACGCGGCGGGGCTGTGTGCCCCGTCCCCCGCCCCACAGAGGCGGTTCACACCTCTGCCCCGGGGACGGGGAAGGGGGGGCTGAGGCGGCTCCGCGCTCCCCCCGCCCCAGCGCATCGCGGCGGCGGTCGCGCCTCCAGCCCCGCTCCGCACGGCGCTGCCCGGGGGGGGCCGAGGGGGGAGTGATGCTCCCCGGGGGCGGCGGCTCCCGGTCCATGCCCTGCCGAGCCACCCCCCCACCTGCAGGGCGGGCTCGGGGGGGTCCCCGCGGGCACGGAGGAGGGGGGGATCCCCGGGGGACCTGACCCGCAGCATCCTGGCTTGGGGCAGGGGGGGCTCTGAGCCAGGGACGCCCTGCCCGGGGGGAGCCGCCCCGCTCCGCCCCGGGGCCGCCCCGGCCCCGCTGCCCCGCACGGCTCCCGCACGTCGGGGCCGCTGCCGCGGCTGCAGCCCCGCCACTCGCAACACCCGCTCCCGACAGACCCGGGGAAATTTGTCAACAATTCGCAACCACGCTGGTAATTGCATTCCTGGAATCCGCAGCGATAGATGTAAAGATAGGGAGCTGCCTCGACTTTCCGCTTGGAATAATCTGTTTGCAGCGACCTATTCCTCTTCCCCAGCCCTTCCTAACCATATTCCCCCGTTACGCCTCCTGCGCCTTCTGCCACTGGGCTCTCCAGAAACATACGTGACGAGTCGCTGTGCTTTACTCCTGTCCGAGGAGGCACCAGCTCCCTTCTCGCCTTTGTGTCCCCATCCCTCCGACCCAACTTTCCTGTCAAAGACCCGAAAAATATGCAAGGCTCGCACTGCCGCTGAGAAGCAGGACAAAGTTTAACTTCTCTGTTGGCAGTCGGAGAATAACTCCCAGGCAGGATTCGAGCAAAAGATCTGATTTGCTGAATTCTGCTCTTTGATTTGTATTTGTATGTTATTGCTACCGCTAAGGTTGTTGCCAACCTCAATTAGATCACAAATGAGATCAGTTTAATTCAACTCCCAAACTGTGACCTGACCATGGTCTGAAAGTATTCAAAAACGCATTTTAAGCCTTCCTTTGATTTCAAAAGGAATACTGCATGCTTGGTCATTCATACAAATAACATAAAACGTAATTATGGGATGATTTGGCAGATGACATTCCTGCCAAACGACGCTCCATGCCAGAGACTGTAATGCTATGGCTGCTGTCCTGGTGCTTGAGAGCACAGCACCCTTGTGTAAGGTGGGAGTAATGGGGTGTGTGCGATGTGGAGGTGTTTAAATGCATTTGGGGAGGCAAATGCAATAGCAACGACTGCACCACCATTAAAACCCCCGGTTAGAAACTGCTGTATCACTTGGAAAGGAAGCGGATCCGCACTATCAAATCTCCAGGAGGCTGTGACAAAGGGAGCTTGCAGCTTGACACACGGGTAACAACATAGCAAACACCTTTAATTCTGTCATGTCTCATACCCTTTGCTTTCTCACACATTTGTGGCTGCTCTAGCATTGACACCTACACTTAAAAAAAAAAAAAAAAAAAAAAAAAAAGGAAAAAAACCCCCAACCCTTGACAACAAAAATCCCCAAATGAGGCAATCTTATTCCAGCTAAAAAAAGAAACACCTGGAAAGTTATTCTTATGCCCAGCAAAAATGACTAACCTACTAGCTCCTGCTTCTAATGGCTCAGAAAAGAGAAGGAAGAAGCCAAAAAAGTTCACTTGTTAGGATGAGAAGCTCCCAGAAAGCTGGTGGCTTTCCTTTGGAGCCTGGGAGCTCACGGGAAGCCACTCGTACAGGTTTGCCGGCGTAACTTCTCAGCTATTCTGCTGCTCGAGTGCGAATCCTAAATTGACCTTCCTCCCTTAGCAGTGCTTGGGAATGTTCCTAGAGAGGGTTTGGGATATGTTACATCCTGGGGGGTAGGTACAGAGTGTGCCTGTGTGTGTGGGCACACACACATAGGTAGCCCTTCACTGCTGGAGGAGGCTCTCCTGGCCATGCCTCCCAGCTCTTCCAAGCCCTGTCTCTGATGGATTGACCCCGAAAGCTTCAGCTGCCACCAAGTAAAAGATGTGTCAGGCTGAGTGACTGCTGTGGCTTCAGCAGTGCCACCTCCTCTCTTGTCCCCCTAAATGCCCCAATCTCCCCCCTCCAGGCCCAGTACCTGAAGGGACTCCCGCCGGGCAGGGCCTTGGAGTGCACAAGGAGTTAAGGCTTTTTCCAGCATTACTGGGTAGGTTAATATCACAGCTGCTTGGTAAAGCATTATCCAGCACCTCACTTAACAAAAGCCTGCTTTTGCAAACAGACTCCTACTTTTCCCCAAGTGTCCAAAGGTGTTTACTGAAGTAAATCTGCCTAAATCCTCCATTGCTTGGGTCATGGGGGTGGTTAGGAGGGTGGAAGGTGTAGAGATAATCTCTTTTTGTAAATTCTGTAAATCTTCTGGGAAAAAATCAGGAATCTGTGTCACATGCTTCTGTTCAACTGGTAACATCTCGGTTAGTGTGCTCCTTATGAGTGAAATCTGCCATAGCAGCTACAGGAAAATAAGACATCCCTCCCGCTCCTCATTGTTCAAACTGTTCTTCCCTCTCGAAGTTGCTTTAGCACGTTTAATCTATTTGCTGATGGGGGGAAAAAAAACCTGTTAGGATCTTAAAAGTGGTTTCTGGGAAAAAAAAAAAAAAAAATGACAGTTTGGTCGGCAGGAGATAGTGTAGTTGAAAACTTGTCACTTGAGATTTCTGCACTACCCCGGTTATTCCAACACCAGCAACTGCATATTACTTTTTACATGTTGCAAATAGAGGCAAACAACACAGGAAATTTTGACAGCTCTGCCTGAAAGGGCTTAAATACTTCTCAGTAAGCAGGATCCAGTTATAAATAAACCTTGTCTTGGTGAGAAAAAAGTGGCTACGACCAAAGACCTTACTATTTTTCTAGAAAACTGTCTGATTAAAAGCACAGAAGAGCTTCTGCGGAACAAACAAACAGGCAGATATGGGGGGGGACACACTCAGACACGGGGCGGGGGGGACAGCCAGAAAATGCACATGAACCTGACTACGAAACCCCACGAGGGAGCCCAGCTACAGAAACTTCCACAAATCTCGCCTTCCTCCTCCTCCTCCTCCTCCTCCTCCGTGTGCATTTTCTGGTGCCGGCGAGGATTCGCTGAGTCGCTGCTTTTCCCCGCCGGGTCGGGGCAGCCCGGGCCGGCCGCCAGCCCGGGGACACCCCCAGCCACCAACACCGCCACTGCCACCACCGCGGCCACCGCCGCGGCCCCCGGCCCGGCCAGCCGCAAAAACACCCAGCCCAACACTTCGCCAAAATAGAAAAAAAAAAAAAATAGGGGAGAAAAAAAAAAAAAAAAAAAAAAAAAGACATTTCAACTGGGGAGCTGGAGATTTTTGCCCCGCCAAAGCTGCTTCGCCCCCTGCCACCCCCGCTCCCCAAGGTCATGGTGAGTAAACAATAATAGTAATTAAAACAAAATAATAGGCAGCAGTCAAGAGCTGAGAGTACACACACCTGACCCTAACTATAACAGACTTCTCAGAGTAGAATTTGATCCCTCTCTGACACTTTCTACCTCAAGTGTTAGAGCGAGTGGCCATGAATAGTACAGGCATGCCATCTTGTAACACTATCTGCCTGTCAGAAGAGCCAAGGCTGGGTAGAGCAGGATCTATATAAGGCTTGTAACTAGGGGAAGCCCAACAAACAGCTACAAACACCTAAGTTATTTTACTCAGCCTCCACCCTTCTGCTTTTTCCCCCCTTCTTCTCACTCTCTTTTTTTTTTCTTTTCATCTTGGCTTTCTGTTGCAGAATGCAAATGTAGCCTGCCGGCGGTGAATGGGCTGAATTGTGATTAAGAAGAAGAAGAGCTCCTTTCTTTGTTCTCCCCTCAGGGGATGTTTACTGGGAGAGACACAGCGGATCAGATATGAAAGGCATTCAGGTCAGCATTGATGTGAGCGAAAGTGAAATCATACCTAAGGCATTCAAAAGACCGCCGTGTCAGGGGTTCAGCTAACGGTGCATCTACTGTGTCTTCTCTGTTAGGCACAAAAAAAAAAAAAAAAAAAAAAAAAAAAAAAAAAAAAGGAAAAAAAATCTCTCCACAAACAGGCATTTTTAAAAATTACACCAAAAATTATATAGAGAAGGAAAAAAAAAAAAGTTTTCCCTCCCTTTACCTCCCGAGCAGAAACTACAGGAGTTGGTGCTCTTTTCACTTATGATCACGGATGGAACAGGTCAACTTGTATTAATTGTAACTGCTGGGATCAGCATCCTTTTCAGGGGGAAATGATCTAGTCTGAAACGTGAACCGTTATTTTTAAGCACACCTATACACCCCACATCTCTCCATACAACACAGGCACGCATAGGTGCAGACGCATGTACAGCATGTGCAACTATGTAAGTTCCAATAACCTGAGTGGCTTATTTATTCTGATGCAAACCACGAGCAATCGTTTCTTGCCTCCCTCAGAAGCCACTCCGATGATAAAGGACGATGTGGGCATATCAGAACAGCACAGCACACCTTAGAAAGTAATCTTTCATTGACTTGGAAACTCCTCGAAACACTTTGCTGAGAGCTCGCAGCGCAAGAGGACTGTAACCGGAGGCGTAAGGAGTTGGTGCACAGCTCTGTAAGTTAAACTGCTGCAAGAGAAAGTCTAGGCATTGTCGTTTTATTCAGCAAAAAAACGCTTGATGAAGAAATATTTAGGTCTTACTATTTTTTTTTAAGTCTATACTTCTCCCAGCCAAGCTATTCTCTCAACAGACTTTCCCAGTGGTTAGCTGACGCTGTTGGTATAAACAGAGATATGTAAATATGTAGGGAAAATATCGCAAATTACAGTTAAGCATACAAAGAGTTAGGAGGTGGCTGCATTTACGGGGGCTGAAATGAAAATGAAAACAGCAAATCATTTTTTAAAAGCCTAAAAAAATTAAGGAACAGGACTGGATGTCGTATGCACTCACCAGCCCCACTATTCTAAATTTGTTTCCACCTTCAGAACCTTAGTTAAAATATATTGTTTGTCTAATGGTCACATCTGCTTTAATGGTGACGTTTAATTCTGAAATATTTTCAACTAGTGTTTCTGCATCACAGATTTCTCTCTTTTTTCTCCATACTCTAAAAAGACAACTAAAGAGCAATCAAAAAGGTGTCTGACTTGGCCATTCAGACAATTGCACCCTTGTGGGAATGCTGGAATGAATGGTACAGTGGACACCCCAGCACTATTGACGTTATAAACATGTAAATGAAACACATTAGGGCAGACAATCAATTGTCTGTGAGCACTGCAAACCTGCACTCCCTTTCTATGTGACAGGCACAAAATAGTGTCTACCTTGGGAAGCCATGGTCTTGGAGAAAAAAAGGACAAAGAGTTCTCTTTCACAGAGGAGAAAATGCACCTTAAAAGCACTGGGATAATGCAGATGCCAAAAACTGTTGTGAGGCGAAGAATTTCCTATTTCTTGGAATGAATGTGGGGCTGCTGTAAAAGAATCAACACCCTTCTTTCCACTCTAAAGGGTGACACACATTTTTCTTGGGGAGTATTACCAGCCTGTCCTGAGAGCCTGCATCTCAGTCTACCATGTATTTCCCCTACCTTGGGCAGTTGGCTACGTATAATTATCGATGATTAACTTGCAATGGTTTCCTTACTGTTTTTTTTTCCCCCTTTTCAAATATGCCTTTTCCAGGCATCAAATGCATTTTCTTACAGCAATTAGAAATTCCCCCAAAACTTTCCTTGCGAAGCACGTGCAATAAGCAAAACCAGTAGGTACGGAATGGTCACAAATGGCAACCAGTAATTCAGACACTAATCTCCAGATTCGCTGCGTTTCTCGAAACTCAGAAGAAAATAAATAGATATGACCTGACACAGAAAACAACCTCCCCTGCTCCATGTCACAGCTCAGCCTGGACATGAATCTGCACCGAGAAAATGTAGCTGGATAATCATTACGCCCTGGCCACTCGCATTTATGGCATTAATTTTTAATACCTATCTCCAGGTGCTTTTTTTTCTGGAGGTAGCAGTACATTTGTCTCGCTACCCAGTGAGCCAGCTCCCCGAGTAATCTCCTCGCAACGGATTCCCGGCCCTGCGGAGCTGCCCGGGCACAGGAGCGCTCCGGGTGCCCGCCCTGCCCGCTGCCACCTGGGCTGCACAGGGAGCAGCTGCCTCCTCACACCCCAGCCTCAGTCTAGCTGCCTCCAAACTTCTCCAGGCAGGGAAGACAAGCCTCACTTCCCACTCACTAAAGGCAGCAGGCAGGCTTGCATATTTTTTCCTTTTTTTTTTTTTTTTTTTTTTCCCCCTTACTTCCCCCCCTCTTTTTCAAGTGGGAAGTGAAGGAGGTTTTTCCCCCTTCCTCAGCATCCCTGAAAGGAGGGTGGGTGGGTATCTTTTTGGGAAAGGCTCTGAGCAAGTCTAATCGTCTCTGCTTGTTTGGTCTGTGTTCTCCCTTGGATCAGACGCCCTGAAAGCATTGAACTTTCTCCCTTTTCTTTACAACTGGAAGCGAGGTGGCAAAGGAATCAAAGAGAGCTGTTTACTGAAACTTTGGGGGTAAATTAGATCCAACTTTCCCCCCTCCCCTCCTTCTGAGGTACTTGAATTTTATTTTGGATTTTTGAGGAGGGGAGAGGAAAGGAGGAGGGAAAAAAAAAACCCTCAGCCAACAAACGCCAAACCACAACAACACAGAGAGAGGCAGCTCATCAGGCATGGCATGGCAGGGCAGCCGGCCGGACAGCGCTGCTGCCGGGCCCCGCTCCGCTCCGCACCGCTCCGCACCGGCTCTGCGGCCGCCGGCGCAGCCCCCGCCTCCCCGGGGCGCCCGTGCGGAAAGGGGGCTCGCTGCCCTCTCCTCCTCCTCCTCTTCCTCCTCCTCCTCCTCCTCCTCTGCCGCCACTTCTCTCCCGAGTGAAAGTGCCGCGAAGTGAGTCAGGCGCTGGGAATCATCTGACTGAACTTCCCGGAGCTCCGCCGCATTCCTGGGCTGCCGCTCCCGCACCTCCCGCCTTCCCCCCCGGGCCGGCCCCCCCCCCCCCCCCCCGTCGCTTTCGGGGTCCTCTCCTTCCCATCCTCCCTCCTGCCCCTCCTCCCCGGGGGGCTCACCCCTCATTGATTTCCACATCGCCTCTCTCAACCCACACTCCCCCCCCGCACACCTCTCCTCCACTCCAGCAGCTCTCATCAACCCCGTTATCTTGGAAAATCCCGATCCTTCTTCCTTTCTACCCTATTTAGCTCCTCTGTAATTTTATCCAGCCCCGGTATCTCGGTATCCCGAGCCTTGCCCATCCACACACACACGCAGAGACACGCACACAGGCGTGGAGCCCACTGAGGCATTAGTTGGATTATTCTGTTTTGTCCCCGTCTGTAATGTGTCTGGGATTCACTCACACTCCTCTCGCTTCCTCCACGACCATCCATTTTTATATTTTTTTTTTCGTGGCTTTTAAATTTTATTTTGGTTCTACTGCGTTTCTAAGGAATTTCTGTCCGAGTTCGATAAGCATCACCGTTTCTGGTGTTATCAGCAAAGACACAAGCTCAGAAGTAACATCTTTTCCACGAATCCAGGAAAGAAGAAAAATCCACTCAGTTCAGATAAATCCTGGGCAATTCCCAACGGGAAAGGCATTGGATACGTGCTTGTCGAGAAAGAGAAAATGAAAAAAAAAAAAAAAAAAAAAAAAAAAAGAAGCCCTAACCAAACCCACCCTCGCTCCTCTACCTGCTCCTCAGAACCAGGGCATTTCTCACTCAGAAATGAATGAAAGAAACAAATTAGGGAGCACAAAGAGGGAAGAGAGGACAGAAAGTCGAGAATTATTTCCCCCCCGCTTCCTCCCAGTGTCTTGGCCAGAGCAAGACACTGAAGGGAGAACTTGGACCTTCACGTAACCAGCGCACACACTTGAAGTTTGCAGGATCTTTAAGTGGTTACCTTAAAAATCGCAATTAAACTTTCGTCTCCCAGGTGTGGTGGCTTCCCAAGTTAGTGCAGCTCCCTGAAAGCACACTTTTTCAGGAGAGTAACCAGAATCTGTGCCACCCCAGTCCATACGTGCTCCCAAAGACTTGGCTGCACTACAAGGCTGCGGTCCTGGTGTCCTGGGCAAACAGAGGCATCCAGCTCTTTATTTTTTTGGGAGGGGTGGTGGTGGGTTTTTTTTTTTAGGACTCAAATCATGTTGAGAAAATATTAAACACGTAGAGGCATCCCTCATCACAGAGCATGTGATGGGTTTAGCACGCTAAACTAATAATCTTGCCTGGAAAAGCAAGGAGGCTGAGGAAGAAGAATAAAACCCCCTCAAACACTCAGAATATTCTTTACTGCAAAAGAGCACTTCTGGATGCGTTGCTTTAAATCTCATTCTCTTTTTCTCTCAAAAATGACTGTTTAACATAAGAAAAAAGGCTACTTGACACAAAGCTTTTGTTATCCAGTTGATCAGCAACGTGCTTTAGATACTTGTAAGAGGAAAAAAGCCCCACAACAGACATTGATTTTAGAAAATCAATAACCAACATTTAATAAAAAGAACAGAGGAAACACAAGAGAGGAGAGGGAAACATTACGTGTAATTTTAATGTCTACTAAATTACCCAGAGATGAGGGGAAGGGGAGGTCTCCTCTGTGAGGACCACCTTAAATAATGACAGACACAAGAGTAAAGGGTGGTGGTGGAGGGGGAGAGACTTTAAAAAAAGATAACAAGGAACGGATCCTTGGGAAGCTGCTTGGAATATATTATTTTAGGGTTTTGGTGTTTTTTTCTTTTTTTTTTTTTCTTTTTGTAATACTAAGCCAAGCAAATAGATCAAAGACAACACAAAGGGAAAAGCCAGTGTAACATAACGAACAGTTTCTGACTAAAATTCCTCTATCACTCCCCCATATGGCTCGACGCCTCCACCACAACAAGAAAAAGACACACACGCGCACACACACACACACACACACACACTCTCACACTCACAACCTAGAGAGGCAAGGGGAAGGGGGGCAGGATCATTTGTTTCTAATCAACATTCTCTTGTCTTTGTGTTTTTTGTTGTTGTTGTTGTTCTGTGTGTGTCCCCCTCCTCCTTCAGCCCCCCTCCACCTTCACCTCTCCACTTAAATGAAGTAGCTGAGCTATAAGCGCATGGGTTCAGGTTCACACAAATATCTTCCTTCCTCTGGCTCCTCGAGAGGAAAGTTGTTGGAAGTGGGGCCGGGATGGCCATGCGAGGGGCTGCCGGCGGGGAGGGGGAGGCTGGCGGCGGGGGAGCGGCTATCAGCCGGGGGAGAAAGGAAGAAACTAAGGGAGGGACGGGGAGAGACGGAGAAAGAGAGACCCATCACACCAGTGAAAGCTGCCAAATGTGAAATCAGCCCAGAACACCGCGTCCCACTGCGCCCCGGCCCTGCGCGGCCGGCGGGGACCGGGGAAGAGGGCAGCGGCGGACAATCGGGCACCGAGCTCATTAGTATTATTAATTATCAGGGAGGAGGAAGTTTCATTTTCGAGTCCCTAACAATTAAAAAAAAAAAAAAAAAAAAAGAAAAGAGAAAGAAAAAGAGAGAGAGAGAAAGAGAGAGAGAGAGTCGCTAACTCGGTGCCAGCCCGCCTCGGGGTTCTCACGCTGCCGGGTTTTTTCCCAGGGCCGCCCGCCCCGCTCGCTCCGCGCCTCTCCGCGCCTCCCACCGCCCCGCTCCGCTCCCTCTGCTCCGCTCCGCGCCCCGGCCCGGCCCGGGCTGTGACAGCGCCGGGCGAGGCAGAGCTGGGGCCGCCCCCGCCTGCGCTCCGGGGCACCGGGAGCTCGGGGGGCTCCGGGGCAGCGCCCGCTCCGCTCCGCGCCCGCGCAACAAACTTTGGGGCGCGGCGGCGTTGGCGGGTCCGGCGGCAGCGCCGCTCCCCCCCTCCACCAACCCGCACCCCTCCGCTCCCCCCTTCCAGCGCTCCGCGGCCGCGCAGCCCCCGGGACGAGGCGCAGGGAGCCGGGGGGCGGCCAGCCCGGAGCTGCCGGCGCCGTCCCCCCCGCTCCGTCCCGCTCCCCGTCCTGCCGCCGGCTTTCCTCCCACCCCCCCGCCCCATTCCCCGGGCCGCGGCGGAGCCGGCCGGAAAAGTTTTCCCGGGGGGGCGTCTTACCGTTTTTCCTCCGGGGGTTGGCTTGTTTTCGCCTCTTACACCTGGGGCCATCCGCCATGATCTGCTGCTTCATTGATAAGAGTGGATCAGATGGCAGTTCGCATGGGCTCGACTCCCTGATTCAGCAGCAGCAGCAGCAGCAGCAGCAGCAGCACGCAGGCTCTATGTAACGACCAAACACAGCGACAATGTGGGCATCGGGATGTCCCATTTAAACGCAGGGCGCCAACGGGGACCCCAGTTTACACCCGAAAAAGAACCCATCCACGCACACGGCGAGCCTGGCCGTGCCGGGGGAGGTGGGACGCGGTCGGAGCGGGCTCCCCCTCTCTCCCCAGCCGGGCAGATTTCTTCTTTATTTATTTATATATTTATTTATTTATTTATTTTTGCTCCCTCTCTCTCTCTCTCTCTCTCTGTGTGTGTGTGTGTCTGCGTGTGTGTGTGAGCGCGTGTGCGTGTGTCTCCCTCCCTGTGTGTGTGTGTGTGTGTTGCACCAGCAAAGCAGATCAGAGAGAGAGAGAGAGACAAGAATTACATCTCAAATGAGTCATAACTCATGACCGTATGAGGGAATGCACAGCTTTTACAGTAGGCTGTTTGACTCAATGCTAGGCGGACCATTTCCTCCTAAAAGTACTTTAATTTGACACTAGAACTTCTTTTCATGCGAAATCCTACCCTTCTCCTGCCTTTTATTTTTTTCCCCTCAAAGTGCACTCCAGCAAAGTGATAAGAGGAGAGGGAAACATGGCTCTCCCCTGTCCTTTTGGGGTAAAGCTCAGCACGGAGACCTCCCCCTCCCCCTAACAACGAGGAGTGTAATTATAAACCTCTGTCACCTTTTTAGTCAGTTTGACAATATTCAGGGTTTCCCCTGTCCCTTAGTTAAACAAAGCTTCAGAGTGTCATTTTTTTTTCCTTCCCAGAAAAGAAACAGAAATCAAAACTACCGCTGTCAGAGTTTTCAGCCTTGCAGTTGGGTTTTGGGTTTTTGTTGATTTTTTTTTTTTTTTTTTAAGGAAAAGAAACATAACTTGTAAACTTTTAGACCTACTGTGTTTGCCTGTGTGCCCGGGCTGGGCAGAAGGCTCTATCTGTCAAAGGGAGAGAGAGGCAGCAACGTTTGGTTTGCTGCAAGAACGCTCCTGAAACTCAGTCTATCTCGAAGAAGATGCTGTAGCTTTAAAGATGCTTTGACTTGAGGATTAGTTTAAACAGGGGGCTATAAAAGATGTAACAGATGCAAACTGTAAAACAAGGGCAATTAACCCTTGCTCTCCTGAGCAGGATCCCCCCTCGCCTTCCCATCTATTGTCTTCTCCTGCACTGGGAGTTCTATATAAAACCTAAAAAATTATTACCTGACTCAACAATTTTAACATATTTTTTTTTTTAAGCAGAGTGAGATATTTTTTCCCCCCTTCCTCTTTCCCCTCCCTTGTGTCTTTTTACTTTGCTGGAGCTTCACACCAGGACTGAGCAGTGAAGTGTGTTGCTGTTTGGTCTTTTTATTCTGCCTGAACTCTCCCCTCAGACGTTTGCTGTTATAAAACCTGCTTGGCTAAAAATAAGAAATAATAAATCTCCAAGCAGGTAAGAGGATGGGAAGATTGAGAGAGTGTGTGTGGGGTCAGCGTGTTTACTCACACTCTCCTGCTTGGGATTCCGCCTGGACAGAGGGAATTGGTGGCTCTGTGGATGTGCATATGTGTGGCTGAGGAAGGAAGAGGCTGAGAAATGTGCTAGAAACTTTAGTATTTGCCAGTTATACCCGAGACTGGAGTGGGCAATGGTGGCATCACCGCGGCACATCTACCAGGAGATGTAGCGGTGAGGGAGGACAGGCACCGAGGCGAGCCCGGACCCTCAGCCTGCCTCGGCAATAGGCGTTTTAATGCAAAACGACCAATGCTGAATTGTTTTAAATGCATTTCACTCCCTTCCTCGCCCTCCTACCTCCCGCAAAAAGTTGACAATAATTTTAAACCTGCAAATTTCGAGAATACTTTTCTTTCTAGAGGATCGTATATATAATAATGTATATTTAAAAATATACATTTTTTTTTTTCTTTTTGGTAAACGACTTTTAAGTTCCAGTCAGTACTTTCACTTCTTGCTTTAGGCTCCCAGAAGCTAAGGTGTTGCTTCACCCAGCTTCACAAAATAAAATAAAGAAATGAAACCAACTAAACAGACAAAACAGCAAAACTTTCTGTTTGGGGAAACTCATCCTTCGCCGAGGAGCCCTGCCCGGGGCTGGGGCTCCAGCGGTGCCCGGCCGGGCTGGCTCTGCCTGCTCAGAGCATGCAAAGCATTAACAGGTACCTGCAAACTTTCAGAGCTCAGATGTAAAACCTGAAATAAAAAGAGCAGGAGGTGGGTGGGGGGGATGTTTGAGTTTGTTTTTTCTTTGGTTTTTTTTGGTGTTTTTTTTTTTTTTTTTTTTTTTCAGGAGGACGAAGTCCTTTCCTAACACTAAAACTTTTGGTGCTGCGTTGTAAAAGGCACCTCCCGTACCTGGCTGACAGGTAAGGGAAGCAGGGGTGGTGGTGGCACAGCCCCGAGCTCCCCGAAACTGCTCACCCCTTCCCGGAGCGGTGCTGGAGTGACTTCATGTTTCGGTTAAAAAAAAAAAATTAAAAATTAAAAAAAAAAAAAAGGAGATTTTTCGCCCCAAGTATAAACAAGCCAGAAAATTAAAATATTCTCGAAATTAAATAAGCCTGCTGGTGCGTGAGGTGGTCTGAGAAAAAAAGAGAAGAGGAGAGAAAAAAAAAAAAAAGGGAGAAAATGGAATTAAATTCCGAACCTACCTGCGAAGTCTTGTTTGTAGTTTTGGCCAGAAATGGTGAGAAGAAAAAGCATGAAGAAGCCGCGAAGTGGAGGAGAAAAGGTGAAGGGAGATGCAGCTCCTGGAGAAATTGTAAAAAGCCTTGCAAAGAGTTGTCGGAAGGACCGTTATTCCTGCTGGGCAGGTTAGGACTGATCTCTTTCTGCCACTCCAGGAAACACAAACCTGGGGACGGACTGACGTGTTACGCCTCTTCTAATGACATTTTTTTCTTTTTCTTTTCTGTACGAGCGAGAGGAGAGACCCTGCAACACACGCCACCTATCTTTGTGGGGAGGGATAATTGGAGAGCACCAAACGTGAGCATCATGTGGAAACGTGATCGCCAAGTTTCTCTCTGGGAAAGGATCTGGGATAGATTATACCTTGAAGTCTCCGCGAACGCTTTAGCGGCAGAAATGCAATTCCACCTCCTCCCGCCCGCCCCCCGCCCCGCGCCCGCCCCCCGCCCCGCCGCTGCGCTCCGCGCCGCTCCGCGCCCCGCGGAAACTCACCGCGCCCCGCCACCGCATCCCAGCCCCTCCGGGGGCTGCAGCCCCCCTGCCCCGCGGATACGACCCTGCCCTTCCCCCCCGCCCCGGCTGCATCCTCTGCCGCCCCTGGGGCGCATCCCCGCTCCCCCCCACGGCGCGGCGCATCCCTGCCCGTGTGTCCCCCCCACAAGTCCCCGCATCCCTTTCCCTCCCCCAGGCGGAATCCCCCGCCCCCTCCCCAGCAGGATCCCGCCGGATCCCCTGCCCCCAGGCTGGATTCCTGCCGGTTCTCCCATCCTCGGGCTGGATCCCTGGCGGTTCTCCCCCCGGCGGGGTCCCCCCCGCTCGCCCTCCCCCGGAGCCGGCAGAGGGGCCGCATCCTGCCCCGCACCGTCCCGCTCCGCAGCCCCGCGCGGAGCCCTCTCATCTTGCGGCGGGGAAAACTTACCCTAACATAAAGCCTAGAAACTAAACTCTGTTCGGGCACCGCAAATAAGCTCGCTGGCTTGTTTTGGTGCTGTTTTATTTTTATCCTTAACGCGTTTCTTTTGGGTTTTTTTTTTTTTTTTTCCTTCCTCCTCCCTTTCATTTCAGCACTCATCCAGGTTATTTGAATAGTCAGCTAAATCTGAGGGAAAAAAAAAAAAAAAAAAGAACCACCAACCAAACGTGCTGAGATCTTACAGTCTATCTGTTTTGTTCACAGATATGGATCAGGGGTGAGATGGGCTCTTTTCCTGGCTCTGCTCTTCCTTGGAAGTAGCTGAATGAGCAGAGAGACAGCGTGGACAAGTAACGCGTGGGACTGAACTTCAGGGAGGTTACAAGTTTTTCACCTTTTTCAAGTATTAAAATTAAAATAAAATTACATATATTAAAAAAAAAAAAGGGAAAAAAAAAAAAAAAAAGAAGCCCAGACTCCACCTTTGCACTGAAGGGATTGGTTATGCAAATATGGAAGGGGTTTCCTGGCAAATACAGCTTTCTACTGTATGGTTAATTAAATCATCACTCAAAAGCCTTCCAATGTGACGCTTCTGTCGTAATCCAATCAGGTTACGTAGGTCCTAAACAAGAAAGATATTTTCCACATCTGGAAGTCAGCAATTTAGCAAGTACTGCACATTATTAACCAATTCAGAGCCCACTTCCCAGGGGGATAGTTTTTTCTCTTTTTTTGAAGTTTAAGTGTTCTTAACCAACGCTCTGCCGGTTTGTTAATCAAAAAGCTGGTTTTCACCGCACGTAATCGAGAAGTAATATCGAAGTAAGTAAGTAAAGGCAGCCCGAGCTGGGGATGCTGAGCGAAGGCGTTCAGCTGCAAAGGGGGCTGATCCGGCTGAGCCTCCAGCCGCTCATGCCCAGCTCCCAGCACAACCCACAGCCGTTCCTTCCTCTGGAAGAGCTAGAAATAATATCAGTGCAAAGAGAAACTTCGCGTCTTGCCTACCCGTACGGTCCTTTCTCGAGGTAAACGTGGGGCTGCCCAAAGGGCTGCGTTAAAGAGCTGCGAAACAATTTCGCTGCTCTGACGAGAGTTCAACCTATTACAGCACTTTATTTCTTTTTTTTCCTGCTCCCCCTCCTGAAGAAAACCGAAACAAATGGCACACTGATCCCACACTGCACTTTTACTTACATTAAGCTTAGATAAACTGCTCTTGAACTGTGCGTTGAACGTGTGCCTAAAGCAAGAAGTGGAAGGCAAGCAACAGCGATAGGGGTTGCGCTCCAAAATGGTCCTGCTCAGGGAACACCTTCCTGATGGTTCAGCATCGCAAAGGGAGGAAGAGGACCCCCCCTCGCCCCTCTCGCCCCCCTGCCGTTTGTCTTTGCAGCTCATCAGAGCCACCGAGATTTGCTTGGGCTTTTTTTTTTTTTTGGTCATCTGTGAGTTAGATGGGACTGCGAGATGCGGGGGAGGCAGCGCTCAGAGGGGGCTCCGGGCAGGGGCATCCAAATCCCCCTCCCGGGATGGGAAATATCCACCAACCCCCTCTCCGAGTGTCCCCTTCCCCAACCCCGAGCTGCAGGAGGAGTGGGGAGGGAGAAGCAGGCTCTGGCTGTTTGCTGCCGCTGAAATCCCCAACTATGCAAAGGCAGGAACAAGCTTCCCAATTTTTTTATTATTAATATTATTAATATTATTTTTATTTACATTTCTTATTTTCCCCCTTCTATGAGTCATCCCGGCTTTGCTAAAAGTTTTCTTGTCACTGTTCTCTAAATGCCAACATGATTTTCCTGCAGCATGCCTGACTTCTCTATGCCTAAATATACCTGTATACACAGAGACATATCACACATACACACACACACACACACACACACACACAGAGTGATGATATCTTAATGAAATATATAGCACCGTGCAAATATCTTGAAATCAGATTCAAGTATTATTAATTTGAATTAGATCCTCTCAGATCCAGAAGGCACTGCCTATAAATCAAGGGCAGTCTGGCAATTCCTTAAAGAGCTAAACTGAATTTAGATGCATATGATAAAAAGAAAGAAAAAGAAAAAAGTGAATGCTAATTACTGACTAGCTCGATTTCCACTCGCCCACGTTTTCTAGGAGGATAAGGAAAAGAAAAAATCAACCCCCCAACCAACAAGTTCTCAAAATAAATTAATCCCATTACAAACTCCTTACATATTGTTCATACATTTCCAGATTACAAAACGAGAGGATGAACTGGAGATTACGAGAGGCTGCAGCCTAACCCGCAATAGGCAGGACTGCCGTCGATGTTGTATCATTAAAACGTATATATCTTCAGCCACACTGAAAAAACAAACCCTCAGACCGTGTGATGATGCTCAAGGGCTTTAAGGAACATGTTGGTATTGTCAGATAATCCCTATTCATAATTTTGCTGGCTGTTCTTTCAGCCCTCAATCTCACAGTGTCTCCAGCTCTGAAGTGCCTCAGCAGGGTTTGCATCGGAGCGATAAACTGCTCGGATCTTCGCAGGAGTGACATAGCACCCAACCTTATTAGATGTTATTTAAATGTGGGATGTAGTTGTGGGGTTTTTTTGTTTTTATTTTTGATTTTTGGACACCGGACATAAACATTTAGCAATCAGCTAAGCCCTTCTGAGATGGAATTTAACCTTAATCCAGGCGATGATTTCCTGCCCTGCTCTGAACTAATAATGGGCGTGCAGCTTCTTTAGGAGATGGAAATAATGACAGCCTATAGATCCTGCCTTTATTGGGGTGGTGCTGGCAGCGCAGCTCCCAGCCCCTGCACCATCAGCATCCCCGTGCAGATCCTATTCCCTGCTCTATTTTAAAACTTTTGCAAATCCAATCCCCCCCCCCCATCAGTTTAAAAGCAAGAGGAGCTAAAATATCCCCACAAACTCCAGCTCCCTCCTTGTGTGCAGCTCCCAGTGCTGTTGTGGCCTGGGGATGGTTTTATGGGCAGTTCTCTGGAGGCAGGTTTTTCCTCTTTTCCTCAGGTTTTCCTACATGGAAATGAAGAGAGCTGAGATGGGAGCAGCCTGATGCTGGTGCAAACCTGCCTGAGTAAAGCCATGGGGGAAGAAGCCCCCTTGCCTCCTGTCCTCAGCGGGTTTCCCTTCATCCACCAAAACCTCTCATGATGATGACCCCCTATGTTCCCATCTCTGTAGGGTTGGCCAGGGGAAAATCCTGCTGCAGGGACAAACCTTGCCATGAAAAAGGGGTCGTGCAGGGCGAGAATTACCAGGCCTGCAGGCACCAAGGTGTGATTGGCAGGGGAGGTGACCAGCCACCAAGGAGGGATTCAGGGCACAGGCCCTGGAGGACTTGGGCCTTCTGCTGGGACTTTCTGCCATGGTGGCCTTGTGGGGATTTGGTGGCACGGGCTGGGGGGATGATTCACAGCCTTATTCATTTAAGTGTGTTTGCTTTTTCCCCAGCACAGGATGGTAACGGGGACTGTGTTTTCTAGCCCATGTGGAAGGAAGAAAATCAAAGAAATAGCAGTAAAACTGTTCTGGCTGATAAGTTTTGACTAATACATTTTAGAGGACAGTGAAGACAGTGGTTTAACACCTCTAAATAAGCTTCAGCTGCTTTGAGGTTTTTCCTTCAGGTCTTTCATCGCCGTAACCCTCTTTTATTTTCCCCAAAGTGTGGAACCCTTCCTGCATCAGGGATTAAACATCCCCATGTAGGGGACCCAGATGAGATGTGCCCACTTGCAATGGAGCCTGGGGAGAGCATCCTTCCTTCCCCACAGCCCTCCTCTGCCAAGGGAGTGACTCCTGCAAGAATAGGGGCTCCCTGTGGGTTCTGGCTGCTCCTCATGCACAATCTCTGGGGTGCTGAAGCTGTCCTTGCCTTGAGAAGAAATTGGGAGACTGTGAAAAATAAAAACCCAAACCAACCCCAAACCACCACCATCACCATCAACAAAAAGCCAGGGTGAATTATTTTCTGCAGTCACCTGTATTGGTAGAGGATAAGACTGGCTGGAATAATTTTTGTGTGAGTGGGGAAGGGCCCCGTATGCCCCCAAGATGCTGCTGGATGCTTTTTCCTCAATACAGGTGTCCCTATAAACAGAGATTTAGAAAGTAAAGCCTCTGTTTTTTCCCATTTCCACTTGGAGGTGTGGGCACAGAGGAGAGGAAGAAAGGGTCAGGGAATGACTCTCCCCCGACCCGCTGATGAGGTATTTGGGAAGAAACCTTTTGAATCAACATTCCCAAAGTTTTTGAGTTCCTTTGTGGAAAACCTATGTAGGGATAGGATATGAGCCAAAAGCAAGGGAAAAGATTGTCTGGCTTTAATTTATCTATCCCTGGGCATTTCTAACAAGCAGATCACTGTAATATTTAATCTTGTGCGAGTCCCTGCACGTTAAAAGTGAATCTCCCTCATATGTTTTTCTTAATTTTGTCATTTATAAAGTTGCTTCTGGCGGCCTAGAGCTGCTCAGCTCCTGTTCACGATGTCTCTCTGTGTGTCTGCAGTGGGAGAACAGCATCCACAGGACCCCAAACCTCTTCTCACACCGGGCAGAGAGCAGTGAGCAACGAGCATCCTCCATCTGCTGTCCCTCACTGTGAGCTGGAGATGCTTTTTCCTTCTCTTCTGGGATCAGTGCTGAAGTTCGGCCACAGTTCTTGGCTCAGTTGGCAGTGATTAAAATTCACGGCTCACTTTTGTTTATAGTTGGTTGTTTACTTTGTTGAATTTTTAAAAACTTGTTAGAATGCAATTGAACACAGATTCAACAGTATTTAGGCTTGAAAAATAAAGATGCATTAGAAAGATGCCTATTATGCTTCAGAATTATTAATTGACATTTTTATGATGAATAATTAATCATTTGAATAATTTTCGTATCTCTGATCTGAACACATATTTGCATATCTAATGTCTGATTTTAAATGTGGTTTCTTTAGTTGCATTCTCCCAGGACAAAGACATGAAGTAAGTAACATCCTAATGCAAAACTTTTTTTTTTCTTTGCACTTGTAAAAGTGTGTTTATTGAAATGTAAGTTCCTATCTAGTTATGAAGCTGTTAATAATCTATGCATGACATATATGCATTAATAAGATGGTGAATCTTCTGGATATGAGCACATTTAGGCCTCATTTTCTTAAATATAGTGGTGAGGTTTCCTGTAGTACATACATGCTACTTAAAACCATGTGGGGTTAAGCTAGGAAAACGTAAAGGAATATCTCAGATACGCAGTGTTCCCATCTTGTTTGTATGACACTTAGTAAGAAGACCAAAGGTTGTTTCAACTTGAGGTGATTGAAACGTCAAGAACTTTTAATATAAATTTCTTCCAGTGTCCTCCCAGTGAGCCAGCATTGGTATTTTCTTGTTGTATTTCAATATGCCTCAGTCACAGACCTCAAGGCCCTGCCTGCTCTGAGCTGGTGACAATAAAGGAACAACTGAAGCTGCAGATCAGTTATAAGTTGGTCAGCAAAGAGGTGCAAGGGGATGGTGCTTGTTGTGCAACCCCGCTCAGCACTGAGTTGGTGTGAGCACAGCTCAGCCACAGGGGGAACAGAAAGGAGGAAGGGGCAGCTAGACAAAACCAGAAGTCAAAAGGTATAAAAATTAAATAAAGGAATTAAAGAAGTAGCCTCTGCTCCACTGCCTCCGACCACAGGTTAATTGTTATAGCAATACTGCCCTGCCTGGCACCCAAGGAGCTGCTTCCACTTATGCGAGGTCTGAATTTGATTTATTAAGAAATTAAAGCTTTGGATTATTTTTATTTAGTGGCACATTTAAATGCAGAGGATATCCAAATATTCTGTGTTTAACCTCTTGTCTCCTTGATGCCATACTGAAGAAATAGAGCGATTGTTGCTCTAGAAATATCTTAAATTGATGAATGATTTAGATGTGGCAGATTAGGGAAATTACATGAAAATGAAGGCACAAATACATGGCCATGTTTAATTTTTTTTAGTGTCATTAATACAAGGTACATAGTACATATACAACATAAAATGTAAAATAAAAGCTTTTAATATCTATTTTTTCCACACTAGGTAGTAAAAAATATGCCCAATACATATATTTTTATGGTGGAAGTATATTCTATAGACTGTGGAAATCTTGTGGGCAATATTTAACAGACAGGCACCGTATAAAGAAACTGTGAAAGTAGTTCTCAGAACGGGCTGGAGTTATATTGAATAGGATGTTTAGCAGTTGCATATGCTCAGTGATAACAGATTCCCTTTTATTTTTTTTTTTAATTCTAGGAAAGGTTGAATTTGTAATAGCAAGAGTGGTCAACTTGAGCAATACTTGTCACATGGAGGGCCGAGCTCTGAGCCCAATGACCAAATCTGCCATCGCTGCGGCCATCAGGGGGGTGGCAGTGGCAGCGAGTTCCCTGCATAAGCACGAGGTAGGAATTAGGGTTAAACCTCTGCTTTTTGGTTCTAAAAGTAGGAGAGAAAGCAAACACCCCTGGGATGCTCCCACACTGCTTTGCAAAGGAAGACAGCGCTTTTAGGGTTGGGGTCACTCAGCCACCCAGCTGCAGTGCTGTGGGGAAGACATCCAGTGCTGAGAATCACAGAATGGTTTGGATTAGAAGGGACCTTAAAATTCATCTTATTCCAACCCCCTGCCATGGGCAGAGACACCTTCCTTCAGGTCAGGTTGCTCCAAGCCCCGTCCAACATGGCCTTGAACATTTCCATGGAAGGGGAATTAAGAACATCAGCCAGAGCCCCTTAGACATGGTTGTGCCTTTGTGAGGCCAGTGGAAAACTTTGTGGCGCATTTATTAACATGGAAAATGGAGATTTTTGTTTTGTTTTTACCAGGCTGAATAGTGAATATAAATTCTACAGTTACAAAGTAGCCCATGTTCTACTTATTTGCGGCCGGATCAAATTTCCTTTTCCCCGGCTTTCTTACCATCTCCCCATTTTCCCCACTGACTACTGCTTAAGTTAATAGAGGTGAAAATTACCAGTAGAGAATCTGGGTGCAAAGCTGACATCTTGATGGCCATCCGAAAGTTCCAGAGTCGATCGATTGCCCCAATTATTTCTTATCACCGCCCCGGGGAAAAAATGTTCCTCTCCCTGCGACTCCGGGAGATTAGCTGCGTGTTTTGAAATCAACGGAAACACAAGGGTTACAAAGATATGTAGAAAAATCCCAGATGATTCGAAACAATTAGATACTGCAGCACAGCTTCCAAAGAAATTCCGTGTGTACAGAATTGCCCAACGTCTGGAAAATTGCTGCCGTTCTGTGGGTGGCTGCTGGCTGTGTCAGGTTCCAGGAGAAGGAGAGGCACAACGCAGCAACTGCTGCACACCTAATCTGCAGATTTACCCACGAACTGGCAGACATCCCCTGCGTCAGGGGTGGCATCGGACTTGCCAGGTCTTCTGTTTGCTTCCCTCTGACTATCAGCATCATCTCCAGCCTGTCTGTGGATAGAGGCTTGGCCAACTGGCCCCTTTCCAAGCCCAAATCTTAGACTCTGGGTTATTAGAGCTGTCAGAAACAGGAGAGATATTCCCCCCCCACACCCCTTGCCATGAAAGAGTTCTCCAGGTTGTCACTCCCTCCCCAGATTATGGTTTAAAAACGCTTCTTGGGAGATTTTCTGGCTCCTCTCTGGGTCATTTGCTCTGTGGTGTTCCAGGTCAGTGTTGTGCTAAAGGTACCAGCATTTAAACAAGTCCTTTCCCCACACAGTTGGTGTTAGGTGCATGTACACTCCTACCAATGCTTCTTACTATATCACTTAAAACTTGCTCCAGGCAGCATCTAAAGTATTTTAAACCTTACCATCCTTTTTTTAACACACATCAGCTATCCTGCTTCAAATCTCTGACAAGGATGTGAAAACCGCAGTGTCAGAACAACTGCTGCTCTCTTCTTGGATTCTGACAAGCAACCTTCAACCTGAAACCCTCTAAAAATGGCTATTTTTATCGGTTTTATTTTTTTTTTCTTTTAAATTCAGAAGCTACTATATTGGCTCTGTGCTTTTTACTTGTTCTGACAGGTTGGAAATGGGTCCAAGAACTGCATGAGGCAGAATATGGCAATACTGTTTGATGTTCACCCTGTGGGTCCACACATATCAGTGGGTCCCCCTGTCAATGAGCTGACCACAAAGAGGTTATAAATGAGTGTGATTTCTCAAATTCTGGGCTAGAGAGGAGGCAAAATGGTCTCTGGAATAATTTTGGCAGTCTGGGTTGTGCTGGTGCGAGCACTGATGTCCTGGGCTCCAGGAGTCAAGAACTGCAACCCCTAGTCTCCATCTCCTGTATCATAATTTGATTGAGCCATGTCCCCACAGGGAAATATATTTGCAAGGACCCAGCTCACTGCAGAGTGATATTCATTTGATACACTCTTGTTTTGATGTTTTGTGGAGGCTGGTGGGGAGGTTCAGGGCAGCAAAGTCAACCCTGGATGACTTTAAATCTGATCCATACCAATGGCTCTGCTGGGGTGGCTCTCTGGGTGCAAGACCTCTTTCCCTACCAACCAGGGGAAAAGCAGAAGCGGTGGAGCCCAGGGAAAATAAAAAAACACCTCTACCAGGGCACAGCCTTTTGGATATCTGCTGTTGGGGCAGGGGAATGCCTGGGTGAACTCCTGTGCCCCCACCCACCACCAGCCGTGCCTGGCAGTGGTGACTGCCTATGCCAAAGCCTGCCTGGTGGTGGCACTCATTTTTGGGAGCACAGGAGATATCAGTGATATCTGTGTCTGGAATTTGAAAACAGGAATTTGTGGGGTAGCATTTCGGAGGCAAGAAGCCAGAGGTGAGAAGTCACATCTGATATTTCATGTTGGAAAGTGGGTGTGTTCGGAGGTGGGAGCAATGGAGAAAGAGATGTTGATCTACACACAAGGAAGGGCAAGCTCTGCCTCATAGGGAGAAATATAGAGCAGAGACTGAAAATACTGCAAATATTTGTTCTCATTGTCAGATGTTTCTATGAAATCAGTTGTTACTGAATCACCACTGAAGTTACGAAGCACTTAAATAAGCAGAGAGTGAAAAAAGCTATGTCTAATTATATGTTTCATGCCATTTGCAGAGGTTTCCAGGGGATTTTCTTTTAATAAAAGTGCAGCGCATCAAAAGGAATAAATCCTACAATTTTGTTATTTACAAATCAGCTGCTTCTTCCTCGAGCTGACAGACTTAGCCTCCATCTTACACCCCTCTTTCCACCCCAAAATGCACCCAGTATTTTGGCATTTATGTAGATACTCTTCAAGTGCCTACGTACCCTTTTATATTCCTTATGTTGGTAAGAAAATGGATCAGAAGAAAACCATCACAAAGGCATAAAAAAATATTCTGAAAAAAGATACAGAGAAAAACCCGGCAGTGTTGTAAAACATGCACCATAGATGTTTTCCAGATGAAGAGAACAAGTGCCTTTTACATCCCTGCCCACCGATTCCTGAAGATTTCAAATCGGAAGCCTGGCTGGAGATATGATGTAATCAATTAGTTAAAATGATTTACGAACATAAAACATAACACCCTTTCGATGATTAATTTTTATCCCCTTCGCATTTTTTTTTTTTCCCCTGCCACAACCGCTCTGCCCCTTTTCTGACTCCAGATTATTTAGCAGTTGACTCTGGTGTTCAGAGCGTTGCATATCAATCCCCAGGACCAAAACATGCCACTCATGTTTTCTCTGCTACGTAATCTATTGATGCAGCACCTAACCCTGCACCCTCATCCGCGCTTCGGAGAGGAGCAAGTTGTGCTGAATCAGGCCCATAATTTGTTTCTTGTTGAGGCTCCCAGTGACAGGACCTGAGGGAATGACATGAAGCTGTGCTAGGGGATGTTTAGGTTTGATCTCAGGAAAAGGTTCTTCCCCCAGAGGGTGGCTGGGCACTGAACAGGTTCCCCAGGGCAGTGGGCACAGCACCAACGCTGACAGAGCTTAAGGAGTGTCTGGATGATCCTCTCAGGCACATGGTGTGACTCTTGGGGATGATCCTGTGCAGGGCCAGGAGTGGGAATCAATGATCCTAATAGGTCCCTTCCAACTCAGCATATTCTGTGATCCTATAATACCCTGCATTTAGAGGTCAAGAAGACATGAGAGAACCAAAAGGCCACCTTCATTCTTGTCCAGCATGGTTGCTGTTGTGATATAGGAGCATGGCTGCTTTTGGTTATTAAAATGCTGCATGCAAAAGACACCAGAAAAAGAGAAGAATGAAAATAAGTTGGTTCCTCTCAAGTGTGAGCACACCATGAGTGTATCACACAGGCTACACACGTTTTACAGAGGCCTTAGACTTGCCTTGCAACAGCTCTGCCATTCCAGGATGGGCCTCTTCCCTCATCAGACACTGTCCATCGAGCCAAACTGTATGATTGTTTCGTGATATGGATATATGTGGACTGGGGACTGAATTAAGGACATTAAACTCAATTTCCTTAAGACATGAGCCAGATTTTAGTATTGCAGCTGTCCAGAGGTGAAAGGGTAATGAGGACATGAGGAATTCCTGGACAGGAAAGGGACACTTGGCCCAACAAGTCTGTCCCCCCTTCAAGTTTATTACAACACACCTCCCCGTGTTGTGGATATATCCTCCAGCCCTGTCTGCCTGTGTAAACATGTCTGGATATCTCTTCTGTTCATTAATACTTTGGTTCACTCGGTGGTTTTATTTGACATAGTGCCTACTACGCTGTGAATCAGATCGCTCTACAAGAATTCACTGTTTATTCTTAGACCTTTCATTTTTAATTGGCATAATCTGTTTGTTTTTTTTTTTCCTTTTTACACTCACCAGATACAGCCACTACCTCAGCCCTCAACCTAATTATGAAAATACTAATGTTAAGGTCTTTTTAAAAAAGGATTAGGCTCAGCCTTCATTTGTATCAAGCATCTTTAGCAGCCGGAAACAACGATTGCTTCATATCTTATTCCTGTTTGAGTCACTAAAGTTCTCCTCTGGAAAAGGTGATCAAAATTGGAATTACTGGAGAAAAATCTATCACGTTCCTTGAGCGATAAGAGCTCTTTTGATTTGGTGGGCTATCCTTTGCTGGAGTGTCCATATCACACTTTATTTATACTGAATTGGCATTGATTCAAAATTGATGTTTGACAGATTCAGTGCGATTTTTAAGGTGGAGCGGGACTTTTGGGAGCCAAGTATTAACTTATAATGATCTTGTAAAGTCAAGAAACAGCCTTGGAGGCTGGTGGGAGGAAAAAGGCTCCCAAGAAATCAGTAATGTTACAAGGATTTCTAACTGCTAACTGGTTTTCATTTATTAAGAACTATCTCCCTTTAAATTTTCTGCCAGCAAAGTTGAGGGGGAATTAGCATACAGATGCTTCCTCAGACATGTAAAAAACCCTGGGTCTTTCCTTTCCTCTGAGGCAACGAAAAGGAGAATGTCATTAGAGCTCTCAACACAAACGTGGGGAAAGAAACCCAAGTCACAGATAAACCTGAGTGATTTTCAAATTTCGGAGACTGATAGGGTGGGGAAACAAAAATATTCTGTGTGAAACATAAAGTGGGAAGCAGGCAAAGTAGATCACTTTGTGATGCAAGATTGAGAAAAGACTCTTAAATTTGTTAAGTGCATTGAAATCCCAGAAAACCAATATATTAACAATTATTTCTGGTGTCTAGCTAAGCTCCATTGTTTAGTGAAGCAACTTGCTTTTACACTGAAGAGAGGGTTTTATTTATTTATTTATTTAGAGATTTTCCCCTGAAAAAAAAAAAGAGGCACGACTAGCAGAGGTTTTTTAGGGGAAGAAATTCTGCACCCTGTTGAGAAACACTGAGGTTTTATTCAGGAACTATGCTAGCAGTGCTGGGTGGACAGGGAACTTTGAGAAACTTGGAAACGGAAGAAAAATTAGAAATCTCTTGGTTTCAGGCAGGTGAAGAAACAGTTATGATAGAAATGAAAACATGGGCATGCAGCTGGTTAAAAATTAATCAGTAAACTGTATCTGAGAGGCACAGAAAGCTTCAAGTACATATCCAGGATGCACAGTGATTAAAAAACCCAGTTAAAGTCTCAAAAAAAATTTACTGTTGAATTTTGAAGGTTTAATCCAACCTTACTCTTGGTGATCCAAGGAAGAATTGAAAATTCCACTTTAGGGCATTTCCCTAAATGGACCTGAACAGGGACAATGAGGGATATAAAAGACATTTCCCATGGTGTCTCTTGGACTGGAAACACCCATAGCTTAAATCCCTGTGTTTTTGAAATCCTTGTCTAAAGACACTACTTTGCAAAAGTGGAAGTAGGTGTAGTGACTGCTCTTTAGTGAGGGTCCTTGCATAAGGATAACAAAGAGAATAATTGGAAAAAATTGTGTAATAAGCTGAAGTTTTAATCTTTGATAAATGCTCATTAGATCAAATAGTTTTGTTCTGGCTGTTGAAACATGGTCCATCAAAATGAGCAAAGTAGACATGACAGTAAAGCCAAGGCTGGACAAGCAGTTTTAAGAAACATGAATGTAAAAGTTGATAAAAGTAGAAAAGTTGTAGTGAGCAAAGCTCGCTATTAACTCATTCTGTTTTATTTAAATACCTGGTGAAATTCTATGGAGTTCCCATCAGGGACAAAATGACAACTGAAAAAGTCTTTAGTTAAATAACCTCAGAGGCTGAAGCCAAGCTGTTCAGCCCTGTTCAGTAATCTTTTAATTTTTTTTTTTTTCATCTAAATTTATTGGAGGACATATCCTTCTCTCACATGAAAGGACTTGAGTCCTATTTTTGTGTTCCTTGCCTCTGTGCCAGCTTATTTTCATGAAGCTGGTCCATGGGGAATATAAAAAAATTGCACAGGGAGTGAGGTCAAAACCTCTCCAAGTTGTAGGAGGCCCATCCCCATTTTCAAGGAGCACACTAAAAGTGACTACAAACTGTGTTTCTCAGCAAGGAAACACTCCTGTAAACAGGATTTAGGAGCCATAATCTTTTAAGTTCTCCTGAAAGAGCATCAGGAGGGCTGTCAAGCTCCTCCATCACAGACCTGAGCCGTGGCAGCACAGAAATGAGCCCCAAGAATTTTGTCCTGTCCCCTGATCTGATGGCTGTGCTGAGCTTTTCTGGAGAGATCTGCCATCCTTGAGGCAGAAAAGGACTGCAGTGCTTCAAAACTACACAGGCCTTGGGTTCAAGGGAAACAGGATTGGCTTTGTTAGCAGACCCTTGCAGTAAAATCATAAGGTAACCATTCCTGGGATACAAAGTCTCACCAAACACTTGCCTATTATTAACTGGGATAGAAAACAAGAAGTTGGCTTTTTTTTTTTTTTTTTTTTTTTTTTTTTTAATTTCAAAAGATTTTTATCTCCTCGAAATTCCCCATCTCCCAAGGATTAAAAAGCTCAAAGCATCCTCTTATCTATTCCTTCCCTTTTACTGGAATTCCAGTTGCTCCCTGAGCTCTTCCCTTCTCCGCAAGCAGCACCTAGGCTTCCCTCTCCCCTTTTCCAGAACACGCTCTACTATTTCTTCCCGTCCCTCTGCCAGTGTCGAGCATGTTTTCACATTCCCCCCTGAATCAGAAAAACCTGTTTACTTTGCTCTCTCGGCTCCGGGCTCCGGCACAGCGGCGCGATCCCGGTGCTGCTGATGCTGCATTTGCTGCTGATGTGGATCTCGCATTTGTAGCCGGAGTTAGACAATCGCTGCTCGAGCCCCTGTCACTCTTATGTCCCCGGCACGATTTGATACCTTACCTTTGATATTCTGATTTAATTCTTTTACATAGATTAGAGACAAGAAAAGCTCCTAGCCTGACCCAGGCACTACCCTGCATTGACTGCCAATCTCTAAGTCAGTCGGTGAACGCTGTTTGCAGACTGTTATCAGTTCATTAAAGTTTGTTATCATTTATGCAGTGGCTCTGTACCTTGCTGGTAATCTCCAGTGTAGGATCTTATCAAACGCTCTTTTGAAAGTCTAGGCATATTGTATACCATCCATAGTATTTTTCTTGTCTACCTTGGCAGGGATAGCTTTGAAAAATTCCAGCAAATTATTTGAGCAAGATTTCCTGCTCATAAATCCACTTTGGTTGACTCTACTCAAATTAGGATTTTCAGTGTGTTTCCTCACTAAATCCTGCAAAACCGTTCCTATTCTATTTTTCATAGCCATGAATTGTGTTATGTTAATTTGTTTATATTATGATTGAAAATAATTTTATATGTATGAATTCCTCTGCATATGCATGTGTACATAAAAGTGTGTATATGTAATGGAGATTATATTGAAGTATATTGGGCTTTAAAGATGAATATGTTAAAATTGTTAATGCAGTATAAAATGCAAAGGATAGAGTTAGGGACAGATCTTTGGCTGGAGTAAATGAATTTGACTTTGAATACATTTTGCTAACTTAAATGGTGTTAACTTGATTTATGTGAGCTGAGGAGTTAACCCTTATGCACTGCGCTTGCTCTACTTCAGTGCCAAGAGATCAAAATGTCTGTTGGGATGCCTCTTAACATTCCTGATTTATTTTCTCTACCCACATTTCTTACGGATTTTTTTAGCTCAAGAAGCGTATTTTTATTTGCTACTGCAAAAATAGTTCTCAATGTTTTACTAAGTGATATACATTATGTAATATTTTGTTTCAGATTAGTGATGACTTACACTTTATTTTTCTGTTATTTGACTATTTTAGGATGTTTACTATCCTTCTTAGCTTTCTGTTCCCATCTGTAGATATTTCTGTTACAATGATGAACCTGGCAATTTCTGGTAAATACAGTAAGTGGCTGATTAATATTAGATTCATGCTTAAATTGATTTTAATATTGGAAAGCTAACATCTTAAACAGGAAACAGTCCCTCCCCTTGAATTGAAACCAAATGAAAAATTTAAGACTAAGACAAATGGAATTGGTACAATCAAGTCCTTATTGGACCTGTTTAACAGGTGCTGTAATTTGGGTGCTACATCCTCCATGAACAGGGCTCTCTCTCTGGTTGGTACCCAGGTCTCCCTGCTGAAGTGTGGTGATATTTTGCCTTAACTATACTCAGGCTTATAAATCATGGTGAGGAACAACCAGTGAATCCTTGTGGTTATGGTTCCAAACAGAAACTTTTTTCATGGAAAACCAAAAATTTTTTTCCCCAGGTTTATTTTTTTTTAAGGAGAATTGGGTTTTGCTCTAAAAGATTATTTTTCATGTAAAGAACTATTCTGCTTCTTTAATGAATGAAAAAGCAAGTTTGATAGGAATGCTTTTGACCCACCTGGGATCACATTCATCTCACCTGTGGCAAAAACATGGGATGGCAATTGGATCTGTCAAGGGAAGAGCCAGGCAAGATGACATTCAGCTGAGCCAGGAAGGGTTTTGGGGATACCACATACATCATTTATCAGCCTGGGAACATGCCAAATCCTGTGGGGGTACTTAAACTCCACCCCACCAGGGATAGACACCTCTCTTTCAATGGCAGAGAAGTCTTCAGTGTTATAAAATAACACCAGGATCAGTCACCAGAGCTTGTTTTCACCTAAGCTGGTGATTGAAGTTGTCCAGTCCATGTGAAAACTGTCAACTTTAACACTGGTCTGAAGGAGACCTAAAAACATGAAGATTTCAACTTCAGCAAGCTTCAGTGGTTGCTGCTCACTCTTCTTGCTGGAGATCTTCCATCCTGGAGGAGAACTGGAGTGTAAGTACCTGCTCACAGATGTATTTATTAAATTACACTGTTTATAATATATGGAACTGGAGACCACTCTTCTGGTCATGGGACTGCCAGAGGTCAATTCCATTTATAAGCTGCTAAGCTCTTGGTGTGGTATTTCAGCAACAAAAATATCTAAAACTGTATTTGTGAGTCCTGGAAGATGAGGTGCCATCTTTCAAGTACAGTAGGAAGAACTTTTTAGTCAGAATAACTACAAACCCTCTCCCACTAGAGCACATTTTCTTTTCCCTGGTTTGCTGCTCTCAAATTGCCTCCCTTGTGTGTTATTGGTGCATTTCCCCCCACCATGGGCTGTATAAATTCTTTTGTTGTTGGTGAGATTTTCTCTTTAAATGGATAGTAAGAGCATATTTGGGTTTTAATTGTTCTTCTGGCCCAAGTCTATTCACTTTGTGAATCTCCCAATCTTTTCTTGATAAGAATGTTTTCCATTGATTTATCCTTTAAATCTATGTGGATCTTTATCATAGTGAGGTTTGAACTCTCCATCATTAACTTTTAAACTTATATTGACATTAAATGTGATTAAAGTTAAATTTTATAATTAAAATTAATTTTATGACAGCACACATGCCTATCTCCAAGCATGGGGCTCAGCATAGCTACTGGCTGCTCACTGGGCTAATAGCATTGCTGCTACAAACAAACTTTGTTAGCTTCCACATAGTTATCATAGCAATCAATACCTGAATAATTAAATTCCTCCATTATCAAATTCTAGTCTTCTTTATCAGCTTTTCCTCCACCAGTAATTTTGTTGTCTTAATCTGGTTTCTTCTCAGAAAGTCTATAGCAAACTTGGAGTTTCACTAGATAATCTTTCTCTTCTTCCCTGTTAAGCTTTGTAACCCAAATTATTTAAAGCCAAAATCTGAGATCTTTAAAGAAAATTTCACTGGATGGAAGGTTGATCAAACTGTATTTTGTTTTGTTTTAATACAGATTACTAATTTTATCTTGTCTTGCCCTTGAGTGAAATCCTATACTTGTAAGTATTTGAAATTGCCATTAATTTTCTTGATTCATTCTCTTATTGATTTTCTTTCCAACTATTTCCATCCAATGTATCTAATAATTATTAGAGATGAGGCAAGAACCAAATGCCTGCATCCACACCCCTCCCTCTGAGCACTGTGGCTCATACCCATCTTTAATTAACATAAATGCAAGCAAAGAAATCTCCCAGACTAAACTCCAACGTTTTAGTGCTAAATTCTTACCCTCACCATCTTCTGGTGTGTTTGGGCACAATTTTGGTCAGGGGTGACTTCTAGAAAAGCATTACACATCATGAAGTGTCGTGCTCCTCTCAGACCTGATGTTAAATGACTCAAGCAGAAAGGAAGGAGAAGGATTCCTGCTCCCTTTTATACTCCCGTGAAATCACTCCAACCGCTTTCATCTGTTCATTACTCTATAAATGCAACACTTTCTGAAGGAAATTCACTGTTGAATTAAGGGGGAAAGTGGGACACAAAACAAATGGGGGTGATAATGAATTGAAGAGATGATCTGAGAAGCTCATAGTGCTTCATAAGCATTAATTAATTAAACCTGACTCGATCCCAGGGAGGTAGGTATTAGGGCCCATACTCCAGTCCTGGCTGTGTTGTGCTATTTCTGTATCTCAGATTCATTCTGTTAATGTGCATTCTGATGAGAGGACTGAAATGGTGTCTGACTAGTAGAGATGACTGTGCATATATTTAAGCTGTGAATATTCTGCATGATGAGCCTTCGTATGGAAGCAACTTTTCTTTTTTTTTTTTTTTTTTTTTTTCAAATACAGCCTTGTTCCTGAATAAAAAACACATGATAAATGAATTGCACAGAGAGCACTGAAGGGCTGCTGATGACCTATGTACAATGTGTAACTCATCCTGTTACTGAATTAGGGTGACCAGAACTTTTCTTTCTGTTGATCAAAAGCTGAGTGCAGTTCAGTGAGTGATTTTATTTGTTTTGTAATAAATTTTATATAATTTCTGTAAGAATTTAACCTACAGTTTTATCTGCAATAGTTAGAGGTGTGAAGAATACACAAACCTCTTACTGATCCATTATAAAATTTATTCTGAGGTTTCAGAACAAAAAACTTGTTTTGTTTTCAGTACTGATGTAGAGCTTTGACTCCTAATGATTGTTTTCCCTCTTTTTTTTTTTTTTTTTCCCATCCTGCTCTAAACAAGATGTTGTTTATTACTTGAAGCATTATATGTAAGCCCCAAGAATATGTTACATGTGACTGGTGCTTTGGCAGACTTTGAGAAACTGAAGTTTCCAGAAATTTTGCTATGTTTAAAAACCAGAGCCTTGTTTTAAGGAAAGATTTCTACTTCCAAATGTGTGGTTGCCTGAACCTTTTACATTTTCAAGTCAGATTCCTCTGCCAAATAACACACTGTACCTTAACTATAATAAAAAAGCAGAGACTCTGTGTTTATAAAAACATTACAGGAGCAACTGTGATCATATTTCTTGAATTTCTTCTACTCATGTGCTCCAATATGCATTTTCAGAGGGAGCTCTCCATCGCACCGGTCACTTACAGGAGTAGAAAATGACATGTAGAGGCAGAAGGCTGGCACAATCCAACAAACCAAACTGGTAAAGTACAGGAATTCGGAGCCAGACCAAAATATGAGGTCAAGGAAGTTGCTTTTATAATAATAGTGGTTATCTGTTTAATGTGTGATCTGGCAGTGGCACCGTGCTGACCATAAGCAATTACACATGTTTCTAAACTGGTGGTACATGAGCCCTGAGCAGCTACACACAAGATAGATGTGCTGTGAGAAACGGGCTCTCGCTCTATTCTTGTGGTTCTTCTTGCTTCATATCAATTAAAATTATGGCTTAGCAATAGATAGAAACTCTCCCTGTGTAAAATAATGTCTATATTCCCCCTATCAGTTGCCATATACTTAAACTCCCATACTGAAACCAAGGTCCTGAATGGGCTGATAAATGCTGCATAATGTTCCTCTCGACAGACATGTGGTTAGGCACGATTTTTCTAACTCTCTGGTTGCTATTTGAAGCAGCTTTCTTTATGACCAAGTTCTGATGGTGGTGTTCATGAATGATGCCCTTGTTCTGGATTTTGTCGTGCAGTGAGCTAAACTCCTGGAGTTGACCTCACAGGAGTTAAAAGCAGGAAGGACTATGTGATACCAAACTGCCTGGGCACAGATTAGGCCCTGGGAGCTGCTGTGGTGTGGCCCTGGCTCTGAAACCAGTTTTTCATGACTTTGGTGAATTTGCTGGACAGCACATCCCATTAGCTTTTAATATAGACTTGGATCCCACTGTTAAAACAGCCTCTATGTCCTCTTCTGTAAAATGGGATTTGAATGTTTTCCTGGGCTTAGGAGGATGTGGTTGGATTTGGAGCTGTGCAGTTGAGCTAACTGTGGTAGAAAGCGTGCTAATGATCCATGAAGACACCCCAAAAAGCCTCTCCCCCCCAAGAACAAGCAGTTGTGTACGATTTGGCTCCTTCAGGGTAAGTCCTGTGATCGCTGGCTTGAATCTCTGCCTGTGCACAGGAGGAGCTGTGGCCACCAACCCTCCCTTCCCCTGAGCACCAGCTAGAAATAATCACTTAAAAAGCAGCATGTGACGTGCTTAAAACAAGTCCCAGCTGAGGCATAAGCTGATGGTCTTCTGAAGGCACTTCATGTGGCTTTGGCTGTTGCAGAGGTAATGACTTGATGTACATTCTTAGCAAACTCAGCACAGAGACCTGCAAGGCATCCCTGGGAGAAGTAGTTTGTCTTTGTTGCCTGAAAGACTGAATTGAACAAGGATTTAATGACCAGAGCACATCAGTTAATTGTTGGTAATTTAGGAGCCATATCAGTGGCTGCCCAACAGTCCTGAAGTGGTTCTGTGGCCGCAGTCTTTCACATCACATCGGTGCATGTGCTTTGGCTGTCACTTTGAGGCTTCCCAAATGTAGCCCTTCATCCTTTGACTTTTCAGAAGCGTAAAAATAAGGGCTGCAAAAATCTGTGCTTGTGGCAGAGAGCTAAATAGGGAAACGCTCGCTGAGGAGCCACCCCCTCCGAGAGAAATGTCAGCGGCACAATGGGCACTATTATTTCCCTCCTTTATAACCAGACTGGGGGGGTTTATGTTGAAGTCTGTAGGAAAGGGCACCAGAATCCTATCAGAAACCCGTGCTCTGGTCACCATTCAGTGCTCCCTTTTTGGGGTACCACTTCCAGAGCAGCCCCTGTACTCCCTGGCAGACCCATGACCTCGTGGGAGGCAGCTGAAGGAAACACTTCCTTGCAGGCTGCTCTGGTGCCCAGGCAATACTGTAGCACCTTTCCCCTTGTTACAGTGGTGCAAGACAATCATTAATCAACTGTAATAAAGTGCAACTCTGGAGTATCATGAAATGGCCCTGATCAACAACTGGCTTGTACATCAAACATCTCGACTGCTGTGAGTTCCATGTGTTGAAAAAAAGAACATATTCTCTGGCAGAGCATTTTTTTTTTTACTTTTTCAATTTTTTTCCATAGTATGTGCTTTATTTTAAGGGAAAACTATCTCATTGAGCTTATCTCCTCCCATTCGTGGTCATGTGGGACCCTCTACTACTTTCTGGTAATGAAATCTGTACTTTGCAAACACTATAGCAATTATCTCCATGACAAAGTTCTGATAGGGAAAGAATATTGTTTTAACCTTTTTTTTTTATTGTGATTTACCAGCTGGAAACAAGGAAAATGCCCAGGATCACTGTGCTGCTCATCTCTCTGCAGTCTGTCAGCAGCAACTCCACTGACTGGAACCAACAGTTTCATGTAATAACTATTTGGATGCATTTTCAAGTAAGGTGAGAAAATAGTGCAGGCTGTGTTAGCTGATGTCCTGCAATTTGGAAATGCTTTTGTTGTTTAAATAAATAAGAATATTAAAAAGTTTATAACATTCCAGGTGACCTTGCAGCTTTTTCTTGGCAAGTGGCAGTTTTGTGGGTGAATGAGGAGGTGAAAATATCTTTATGTATCAACCTAATTCTAGTGAGGTAGACCACCACAAACGTTGAGAAGGTTTAATTTGGAAGGTGTCCTAGTGTCTTGGAATAATCTTCCTTGAAAATAATGGGGTTTGCCTTTTATATTTGAATATTAAGGAAAATATATGTTTTAGCTGGAGCCACCACAGAATTTAGCTGTCTGGGGAAGATATTGATCTTTATATAGTGCTGAAAAACATTTGTAAATTTGCTGGTGGGCAAAGTGTGTTTCACAAGCTGGAGATTTTTCTTTACAATATGCCTTTTTTGGTAAAATTTTTCATCAGAAAGAGTTAAAATATTTCCCTCTGATAATGTGGAAACAAAACAGCCTGACATGACAAATGTTTCAGTTCAGTTTTGTAATTTTGGGTTTGTATTTATTTTAAATTATATATTAGATTAACCTTCTATATTATTTTGACATCACTCAAACGAGTGCTTTTGATGTTTCCCAATCAACGTTTTCTGGAATATCTTTCCCATGAGAAATTTTGACTTTTTGTTCCTATTCATTGTGGAAAGCACTATTTCATCAGTCTTTGTACCTACTGCATTACCTAAATTTAACATCTCTAACTCGGTAATGCTCATCTGTGTGTGCAAGATGATGCTGGGGGCTCCAAGCAGGGCTTGGCACAAGGCAGGAGCAGGCAAGGAAGCCATGTTGTATCTCTACCACCTTCCCTACTATCTCCAAGTCTTCTCTTTCTAAAAATAGCATCATTTTTGCATCTTAAGCCTCTTTGTGGTCTTTGGGGAGCGTGCTGTGGGTGATGGTTTAGGAAGATCTACCTTAAACCCTTGCCTTGGGGTTCTGTTACAGGAATGACTGTTTTTCTGCTGGTCTATAAATCTGACTCAGCTCATCTTATGCAGAGAGTTTGGGTGAGGAGAGGAGGATGGGGGCAGCAGGTTGTTAACTCATCCAGCTGTCTTGTCTAACCACTCCTTCAGTGTTATGTGAGCCAATGGATAAGGTGCATCATCTTCAAGAAATGTTAAGAAACAGTTCCTTAAAAACAGCTGTAAGAAGTGAATTAATTTCTTATGAAGGAGTAAATAGGTTCTCACCTCCAAATTACCATTAATTTTTTTTTTAATTCAGGGATTCAACCCATGTCATTTCCAGGAGTAGGAAAGACAGAGCTCCAGGAAAATGGATGGCCCCTTGTTTTCTTGCTATATGGCAGCAGGACAGTCAGAGAGACCAAAACGCTCCAGCTGCCCAACCCTGCAGAGCCTGATTATCCATTTGGAGATCCTTTTGAGTTACTCTAGGGCTTGGCACATCCCCAGTTTGCCTCCCTGGTCTCCTGCAGTCTTTCTCCCACTTCGGCAGCACATCTTCTGCCGGAGCTGTGCGATTCCTCCCCTGCAGCCCGCGTGGCAGGAGCTGTTTGCGAGCCTCTGTGGGAGTTGCTGCTACGTTCGTGGATACGTACAAGTTTTGAAGCAAGAATGTGACTCAGAATAGCTCCTCCTTACTCCCATTCCCTGGAAACACGACTTCAACAAGGCGTCTGCGAGGCACTGAGGGTATGAAAGCGTGTTGCAGCTCGTATCATCAAACACAGCCAGCCGGTACAAAAATTCGAGCAGTGTAGCATGGTGCTGATTGAAAGTGGTCTGGAACACAATAAAAGGTGAACCTTCTTTCAGAATTGTAGGAAATATTCTTTTTTTTTCCCCTCTGGGCAGACTTTGAGAACTGCTGGATTTGGTTTTGTTTCTTCCCAGTCATTTTGGACGTGACTGAAACTGGCTGTTCTCGGAGTTGGACTCCAACTGAATGAGAGGGTTTTCCTCCAGCCTCTGCCTGACCCTAGGTTATAGGCACTTCAGGAAAGCAAAAGCAGAGCTGCACAAACAACCTGCTTCGTGTCTAAGTCATACCAGCCCCATGGATGCAACCTGGGATGGGTTTCCATCAGTGTAGGCTGCTTTGCAGCAGGGCTCATCCTGGAAAAAGCACTGTGGATCTGCATTGGGAAAAAGACAAATTTGCTTAAAAAATAATTGCTGTTATTCTTTCCTAAAGTAGAGGGTAAAGTTGGAGGGGGAAGGATGGGGGAAGGCATGCAGGAAGCAGCAGAAATGCATTATGCATTTATTTTTAAGGAGTAATATATCCGAGTGGTTTTAAACCATATTTATTCTCTGGGATGTTTATGTATTCATGCTGAACATGGGATAACAGAGTATATAAGGATATATAATATTAGTGAAGAAGAAAATGACTGCTATAGTACTTTCTCCTCTCAGTTCCTTCTCCACTAATGCCCTTACACCTTTCTTTTTCAGGCTTTTTGTAGCATCCTAAACAGAAGGATATTGAAGGGAGCTGATTCTGCTTTGATCCTTATGCTTGTTGTCAAAGCGCTTGGGATTGAAGAGACTGTTGGCTACAATTGACTGTGACAATTAGGAGATGATCAGAGCCCTAGAGTGGAGCACTTAAAGGGTAATTTACATGTCAGTTTGTCGAATAAAAAAAAGATATTCAGCTAAGATTTTTTTTTTCCCCTTAGAGCCTTGTAAACTGCAATTTGTGCTATAGTAAGAAAAACCTGGCAGAGGAGTTAGGATAGCCATTTCCATTTGAAAAGAGGCAATCATAAGGCCACTGCTGAGCCTATTGTCCACTAAAAATGCTGATTTGCAGTCAGGGAGTGAAAGAGTGGAGCCATCACTAAATAGAACCTCGTGCAAGGTAACTCCCCCTTGGTGGCTTTCTAATGTTGGCTGAAGGTTTTATATACCTTAAATCCTGCATTTACTATCATTATAACATTGTTACTGATCGTGAATGTCCTTTATCATAACAAAAAAAATGAAGGTATTGAGGGGGAGGACCAGGAGCGACCAGGCAGTGGATAGGCTCTCACCAGCTATCTATTGTATCGCATCTTTCTTGTTCCCTCGCCTTTTGTGTGCCATCACAATTTTCTTCTTGTCACCCTTTGCACTTTGCCATTCAGGCACCTTCCATAACACTTTTTCTCATAGGTTTTTCCATACCTATTTACACTTCATTTTTAGACGCACTCCCCGGAGGTTTTTTGCATTTTCCACGTTTAACCTGCTGGGAAAGGCAAAGAGAGAGGGAGGTGACAGTGGCTGTTCGGAGTTTGCCTTTCTGTGGCTGTTGGTGTGATTAGGCTGTAATCCAGACTGTAAGGCAGACTGTAGACATACAGGTCGGGGGAGAGGACTGAAGTTAAGACAGCTGATTATTAAACAAACTTGTTTGTGATAAGTCCCTTTTTTTTTCCTTTTTAATGTGATAGCTCTGATGAACATCGAGTTGCTTCGACTGTAGAGTTATACGAACTTATAAAAATATCAAAAAACAACACCTCCCTCATTATTCTCTTGGTGTGAGCTGTAGCATATGTGATATTCCTACCAGTTTAAGGGAGGGATATTACTGGATACATATGAGGCTCCAGTGTTAGTATATGCAAATAAGAGTATTTATTTTGAGGTGGCATTGTAGTCTTTTTCCATCAGAGATGGGATCAGCTCCCCTTTTACTTTCACCCCCTTAAACGAAGAAGAAGAAATGAAACACTCAGCTTTGTCACAATTGCAACCAAGTGGCCTTTGCTGAGCAGACATTGCCTAAAAACCCAGGGGAAGAGGTTTCTGGGGAAGTTTTGTGGCTTTCAGTAAAAGCCATATAACAGCTCTGATTCTGTCCCTGGTCACAGACACCACTGAGTTGAACAGATTTGGGATTTCTGTTGGTGCCATAGGATAAGGATCAGGCCCTGTGTGCCCACAGGGTCACCAAATTGTGCTTTTCCCAGTAATATCCCTTACATCCTTAGGCTTTTTGTATGCTGAACACCAGATAGAGGGGTTTCTAGCTGTAAACTAGTACTGGAAACATGTTTTAACCTGACTTCTTCATGGGGTGAAGAAACACTTCAAAATATTTCTAAACTGTGCAGCATTGCTCTTCATGGTAAGGTTTAAATCAAAGAAAATTTGCAGTACATGGGTTTTCTTCTTCAGGAGAATTATTATGTTGCTGTTTTCTCCAGGATGGTGTGAATGGAAGTTCGTGATTTCTGCCGTGTCTTGCTGTCTTACTAAACTTGTTGAACACCACAGAGTTTGTATGTGTTTATCTCTGTAACCAATGTAAAGAACAAACAGGAATAAATAAAATATGAGGAGTAAACAGTATGACAGGGCAAGTCTGGAATGACTTTGGCTTCAAATGTGTCTGCAGAACTGAGGCAGTGGTAAATCTGTATTAAAAAGAAATAAAATATCTGCCATGGCAGGAGGTCCTTTTCTCCCAGGTAATGGCTAAATGACGAGCAGATGAGCCATTGTCATATTGATTTAGGCATTTTGTTCCAGCCAGTCATGATTAACTTTGATTTGTTTTTACTTTCCTCTTTCGGGTTTGCATTTAAAGGACTCTCAGAGCACTAATTGTGCAAAATTCTAGTAACTGCACATTCTCTTGCTGGAAAGGTAATGCACGAATGAATGAATCATTTTGGGTTTCCCTATACTTTTATATTAATTCAATTTTTTGAAGTGAGCAGGAAGGAGAAATTTTTACTCAGTGGCAATGCATTTTGAAAAATGTGTTTTTTTGTGGTGTAGATTAAAAAAAAAGAGTCTTTCTAAGACACTTGGAATGCAAAGTTGATTAGAATTTGATTGAGATGTGCTTTTTAAATGAATGATCAAATCTGCTGTTCCCATTACTAAATATAATTTTAAAATCAATTAATTTATGCATTAATCATATCACCAGAAAACATATTATATATTATATATAGAGTCCATAGAAGAGCCTTTCCTGCTCAAAAATACATAAGGAGCAAAAGTCTACGTATTCACAGTAAAAACAACTTCTTTGTGCAAACCAGGGTTGTAGAGATTTAGAACTAATTTAGGTTTTAAGTTCATGAGAATAAATCATAGTGGTGTAACTGCTTTTTATAGGTGAGAAATTCTCTTCATGGTAAGGCATTGTACAGCTTGACTTCTGTAGGTTTGAAACAGTTAAAGATCATGACAAATTATGTGTAGTGAAATACTCTGACCCCATTCAGTACCTATCTTCTCATTCAGTCTGAAATATATCCCTTTATTGCTTTGTGAATTAATAATATGATGTTGGACAACTACAGATGACTTCTTGTTAATTAGAATTTCAGATGCGTGCTATGATGCATCAGAACTTTCTCTATTTTCTGCTAATAGGACACACTGAGTGAATAGCAAAATGTTTTTCAAGAGCAGGGAAAGAAAATGATCTCCTGATCTAAATAAGTTGTTGCCTTGAGGAAAGGCACTGAACTTCTCAGTGCTTGGCTTTTAAAATTGTGGCTCTTCTGAAAATTGAGAAGAGCAAGTGTTGAGCTCGAGACGTGATGGGAAAAATCATCTGGTCTCTGTGGTGATAGAGAACATACTGACTATATGGCTTATACTTACAGAAAGTTGTAATCTTTACTAATTGGCCCTTTTACTTAATCAGGCCAGATTTTCAAGTGCTAAAAAATAACTTCACCATTAGCTATGGGGCAGCTGAAGCTCATAAGTTGTATTTTCATTTGATAAATATCAGAGAAGGTAAGAAAACCCTTTGAATGCATTTCTGATAGTAAGATGGCTCTAGAGGACCAACCACACTGCTCCGGGTGTCTCATTGTAAGAGAATTTGAATAATTAGCAGGTGCATCTCCTGGCTCACAAATAGTCTTGAAAAATCTTGCCCTAATATTGGTGATGTGTTTCAGGTTTCACTGTACACCAAATGGTTTAAAAACTAAAACTGAGAATTGAATTTTTGGATATCTTGTCTCTTTTTTTTTTTTTTTTTTTTTTTTGATGAGCTGAGCTCATCTCTGCCCACTGGGCGTCAGAACCAGCTGAAGCTCGATTATGAATTTTGTAAGTTTTTGCTCTCTTTTCTGAGAGTGCCTTTACAGTAAGTTGACGAAGCTGGCTCTAATATCAGATAGACTGATGAACCCTGAAGGTCTGTGCCACAACTGTGCCTGTCCTGGTCCAGCAGAGTCCTCGGGGGCTCTGCATGTGTGAGGACAGACCTCAGCCCTAAGTCCACTGCGATTGAGTAAGTGATGCTGATGAGCCCAGACCATTCCAGTGCCTGCTGAGGGGCTCTCTGGTGTGTTAGAGTATGGCAACTGGTGTCAGCACTGGCAGGAGTGGTCCTTTTGGATGTGCCCATACAAAGTCCCATTTCCTCTGTGGTAACTGGAGCAGGGCTGGTAATTTGCTGCACCGCTGGTGACATCAAAGCCAGGCTGAAAGGGGACGAACCGTTTTTATTTGCCTTCAGAATGCTGAGGCACAAACAAAAAAAAAAGTGTAAGAAATATTGGGCAAAGCAGAGATCTGCACATACCTACTGATTCACTATTTATATCAGTCAGGTTTTAACATTTCCCAGTGTTGATGACATAAATATTAAAGTGCAGTGTTTAAGTGGCTCTTAGGTGAAAGATATCAGAGAGACAAAACATTTAATTCTGGTGAAATAGTAAGGCATCTGAGTTGTGCTCAGTAACACCAAGAGGCACAGTCAGAAGAGTTAATAGTTCCTCAGCCCAGAGTGTGAGGGTTTGCCTGTCTCTCATCCACATGATCTGTTTTCTCTAGTGTACAAAATAAAGGACAGGCAGCGAAGGAAGAAGGAACCCTCTCATCCAAGGAAGGATGAGATGAGAGGTGCTGTATTACTCTGGGGGTGTCTTGTTCAAAAGCTGCATGAGTGAAGGTAATGGTGTTATTCTATGTGTTATTTTGTCCTATAATGATGGAGGTAGTGTTGATATCCACCAGCTCAAGCCTTGCTCCATGGTGTCAGTTCTGGCTCTGTGTGTGACTGGAGGACTAACCTGTGTTACTTTCCACTCAGGGTCCCTTAGGTGACATCCATGGCACTGCACTGACTTCTATCAGTTTGAAATACTCACAGTTTTATAGCAACTGAACTGTCCCTTTCCCAAGAAAAAGAAAAATTGGTAAAGGAAAGGGCTTGCAAAGAACAGCTATATTTATTGTTGGCTATCAAAAGGAAATGACACTTTGCATTCTTATCTGAGAAACAAATGGGAATGCCTTACTCCGTACTAGAAAGGAAAATCATGGAAACAATTGGGAAATTGCTTTCCTAAATACAGATTTCATGATTATATAACCCTGGTGGGATTTCCTAAGAATTACGGAGCACGCATTCCCACATGTTTGAGTTGTTCCTCCTTTTGCTGCTGGGCGTAGAAACACAGGACAAAAAACACGGGCAGAGAAGAAATGTGATAGATATGTTGTGCCTGTGATCACAGATTGATCATAAGTACCTTCCAGTACCTAAAGGGAGCTGGAATGGGACCTTTTACAAGTGACAGGACAAGGTGGGGATTGCTCCAAACTGAAGCTCTTTGATATCATTTCAGGGCATCAGATAGGACAGTGTGGTGCAAAGTGGCCCCAGTGTAATTGTGAATCTCTCTCTAGCAGCACACAAAGAGGAAAGTGTTAAAACTTAACGGTCTGAGCATCTTATCTTACTAAATATGTGCACAAATGTCTGTAACTTGACTTCATTTAGATAATTCCCCTTTCATTCCATTCACAAGGCCAACCAGGTGCTAAAATCACCAAGACAAAACCATGGCCTTCTGGCTGGATATGTGCCAGAAAATGGGGCCAAGAGAGCCTTAGATTCAGGTACTGCAGCAAAAATCCAGCTGTTGGGTCTCTGTGAACCTCAGTCAGACAGATGTTGACCCCATGTACAGTTGTGGAACTTGGATGCTCTAACCCCACAGTGTTGCAAAACCCAAGTGTGTGAGAAGAGAACTGAAGTCTCAAGTTTGTGGTGCTTTAAATAAGCCTGAGGCTGATGAGAAAATTAGCTTTGACATTCTGAATTCATGCTGAAAAGTGTAAGGGAAAATGAGATGATTATTATTAATAATCAGTAGCAGAAGTCAAATGTCTGAAGGACTATTTGAACTGTAACGATGCCCTCTTAAAAGTTTGAAATGAACTCTTCATAAAAGTTTAAAACTCGGGATATTAGTTCATGTGCATTTCTTTAATGTCTGATTAGCAGAAAGTGTAGAACAGATGTTTTTCCCCTGTCTTCATAGATAGCTAACTTTTGTCTCTTCCTTTAAAATGTAAAATATGCATCACAGTTTGGAAAACATTCAGAAGAGATTACTTCATACTGTGAGCTGGAGCTGCCTTCCAGAGGGATACATTGCAGCCTGGTCAGATGCAATTGCCTGCAACTATGATTTCCTTTACAAGAAAGTTTTGCCTTCTCGATAAACTTTCATTAACAACTCAGAATAACTTGGGATAAGTTATTTATAAGCCAGGAATTTCTCCTTTAAGGATTTATAGAGCCAGATATTGAAATAATGTCAAAATGGCAATTTTTCCATTGGAGATGATGAAAGTGCATTTGCTTACATTTATTCCCTATTCCATTCCAGTGACATTCCAACTATAATTTTAATTCTTCTGTAAAGAAAATATTTTGACAGCATAGAAAGACATTACTGATGATTGAAACTTGCCTTTTCTCCCCTTTTCCTCTCACACACTGTTGTTTTTCAAACCATTGTGTCTTTGGTTTTTTATTGAATATTGGTTAAAAAGTCCCTTTCTCAAGTGAGGGATGAGCAAAATCAGCCCAGAGGCAGGGAGTCGGTGCAGCCCCCTCCCAGGTGGGAATAGACACTTCCTTGTATTCCCTTCCTTTGCCACCATTTTGTTCCAGCCCTGAAAAGCAGCAAATGGTGGTTATTGTTTCTTTGCAGGGTATGGTTTTGTACTGGATCCATGTGCAAAGTGTAAACATGTCATCAGTCCTCATTTGCTATATCCAAAAACATTCCCCATGTCCATATTTGATTTTCAAGTGCATCTGTGCACTGATTGAAACCCTCCCAACATGCTGCTACGCAAATGCAAACCCACACATTGCTGATTTGGAATCAAATGCTCTTATGCTTCCACACTTCCATTTCAAAGTTTGCCTCAGAGTTGCAGTATGTGCCCTTTTAACACATTTTTTCCCCCTCTCACAAAGAGATCCCTGTGTTCATCGCAGGAGCCCGGTGCAGTCTTTTCCATTTTGTTCCTATTTATTCCTTGGAGCCTGCTTTTATTTTCACAGCTTATTTATCCTTTGTTTACAGCCCACATGTGCTTTTAAGCAACAAAACCAATATTTAAACAAAGGAAGTAAAATGCTGAGTTATAATATAGGAATTTTCTATAGATAGAAAGTTGAATTACAAATAGCAATGTGTTTTGCTATTATCATGCTACTTCAAAAAGGAGAGAGAAAAAGCTTATTGAGTTGCAAATTTTCTGAAAGAGATGAATTTCTTATAAAGTATGATGGAACATTTTACTTTTAACACCCATCAAACTACTCCTAAAAAAAAAAGGGGGGGGGGGGAAGTGCCAAAATGTGAGTGCAAACTTGTAATTTTAAAGCAAATT